>CM035847.1:186070841-186263810 GCA_020510985.1 Pholidichthys leucotaenia | reverse complement strand
ACCTAAAATACACTCTAACCTTTACAAGTGAAGTTAATTTGACATTCTGTAAACTTTTGAATGCACATGTCCAACTGTTCAGTGTTTCAGTACTTTTTGCATAACTTGCTGTTCTGTAACAAGGTGCTTAACAGCAAAATTCACAACAGGTGTTTGATCCATGACTCGACCAATAAATTTTCTTGTTTAATTTGAATTGGTATTTAAACAGTTTTAAACAGTCTTCTTCATCATGCTGTTCACATTTTGACATCATGACACCAAGACTACACCTAACAATTGATCAATAGTACCTCACCATTGCGAGGCTTCAAACAGGATGTTCTCAGAGGGAAGTGGCCACTGAGCTTAGAGTGTCACAGTGTGTCATCAACAGGTTGCAACAGAGATACAGAGAGACTGGAAGAGTCATAGAAAGACATAGAAGCGGACGTCCTTGGGCCACATCGCACGCTGATGACCACTTCATTGTGAACAGTGCCCTGCAGAACTGGATGATGAATGCCATTCAACTCTAGGCACATTTAAGGGAGGTGAGAGGCACCCAAGTGTCACGTCAGACAATTCCAAACCATTTACATCAGCGTGTTCTGCGTGCTATATGACCCGCAAGGGTACCTGACCACACCACCAGGCACAGGCATCATCATCTTGCATGGGCCAGGGAGCATTTATGCTGGACAAGGGACCAGTGGGCCTCAGTGCTGTTCTCTGATAAAAGTTGTTTCACGTTGAGCAGAAATGATGGCCACCAATGATGTTGGAGACGTCAAGGAGAGCACGATGCATCAGCCTCTGTTGTCACCATGTTACAGTCTGGGCAGGTGTGTCTAGTCAATACAGAACTGTCCTACACCTTATGAGTGGTACAATGACAAGCCGATACTACCTGAATAACTTCATTAATCCAGTCTTTGTACCCCTGCATGAACAACTCAGGCCTGATTTCATCTTCATGGGCGGCAATGCTCCAGCTCATCGAGGTTGCATCATTAGGGAATGGCTGCTGGAGGCTGGGGTACCTCAAATGAAGTGGCCTGCACTTTCTCCAGACCTGAATCGCATAGAAAACCTATGGGATCAGCTGAGTCACCGTGTAGAGGCTCATAACCCTGCACCCCACAACCTCAATGACCTGAGGGCCGCCCTTCAAGAAGAGGGGAATGCCATGCCTCAGCAGACAATAAGCTGACTTGTAAACAGCATGAGACATCGCTGTCAAGCTGTAATTGATGCTCAAGGGCACATGACAAGTTATTGAGACACTGACATTGTTTGTTGTTGTATACCCACCACTGTTGTTGGCTTTTGATTCAATAAATTGTTTGAGATGAGGAAATCACCTTTCCATGCTTCTACTTAAATGTCCTACTTTCATGATATAATGAAAATCCACTTTTGATCAGGAAAAAGGAGGTCATTGTCAGAAGTGCATTGCTTAATGCTATTTCAGTGGCATGTTTTGAAATCACGCGGCTCCGGAGCTCATGAGGAAATGGCATATGCTAAGATCTTATTTTAATAGAGAGAGTTGTAACAGTCCTCATATTATCGCCCGTCATTTCAGTTATATGATGATCACACACTATTTTTTTTATTCCATCCACACTCTCGTTTTAATTGTGGACTTACCGTTGGAGTCATGGGGCCATATTACAACGACGGGGTCGGCTGATCAGATGTCACTGATGCAGAACGCGTTTATGGGCATTTCCAAGTTCATTTCCTTTTAACAACAGCATAAAAACAAACTTTACGTCGGCACATGATGCAGAGAGGCTGGTCTAATCATTCAGAGGGGTGTTTTGGATAATCCAATCTAAAGCGCTCATGCCCATCCCGTTAATGCAAAGAGGCACATTTTCTAAAGTGAATTGTGATCATGACGGTTTAAGACAGCTTTTGCCCGTGTATGTGACCAAAGCCTGTGTATGCGAGCCAAAATGCACCCAATAGTAACACAGCTTGGTAATAAGGGAGACATCAATCCCAGTTGATGCCCAGTTAGTTAAGTTAAAAAGAACAAACGGTGAGGAATGAGCTGAAAAATCAGCTGAATTGTTTAATGTGTGCATGGACGCAACACAGACATGAAGAAAAGAGGATGATTCCTGTGCAAACTTTGATAAACTTTCACTAACAATGGTGTGGAAGTCGCTCTGGCCCGTGCGGAGATGGAGTGCTTTGACCGATTGAGGGTCTCCCCCTGACTGTCCTGGGAAGGAGGGAAGGAGGCGATCTGCCGCCTCTGGCCCCCGCGACAAAGCGAGCCCACTCTCAGCAATCTCTGCCGGGGGCTGACAGGTGGCTGTCGGGGGGCTTGCTGGGCTGAAAACCCGGGGTACACGGCCGACGCACATGTGGACACATCTCCTGTCTCTCTGGGGTGTTAGTGAAAAGTAAAACGCTGCACACTCCTTGTTCATTCATTTATTTCCCTAAAAATAAACACATTAATGTCTAATAAGTCTGTGATGAAAACAAAAAATCCCCCCCCCCCCGTGCACTGCACATCACATTGGAACACACTGGCACACATACTACCTGTTCATTCATTCATTACCCTAAAAAAAAAAAAAAACCTACATTAATGCCTAATCTATAGACTCCGCAAGTCCGCAATTAAAATGAGTGTGTGGATGGAATAAAAAAAAAAAACTAGTAGTACTATGTTGTAGTGTCTTCTGGCAGAGGTGGTGCAGCTTCCATACCACACCATGACACAGCTGATGAGGATGCTCTCAACAGTGCCCCAGTAGAATGAGCACATGATGGGGGTGGGACTTGTGCTCTCCTCAGTTTGCGGTGGAAATTGAGGTGAGTTTGATCCTTCTTGGCCGCTGATGTGGTGTTGTTGGACTAGGAGAGATCCTCAGAGATGTGCACCCCCAGGAACTTGGTGCTGCTTACCCTCTCCACAGCTGCACCACTGATGATCAGAGGGGGATGCTGTGTGTGACCCCTCTTGAAGTCAACCACAGTCTCCTTGGTTTTTCCCATGTTCAGGAAGATATTGTCTTTGCACCACTGGACCAGTTGGCTCACCTCATTTCTGTAGTGTGGCCTCCTCATTGTTGGTGATGAGGCCCACTACCGTCGTATCATCCACAAACTTGGTGATGTGGTTGGTGTTGTAGGCCGGTACACAGTCATGGGTCAGCAGGGTGAAGAGCAGTGGGCTGAGCACGCACCCTTGTCGGGTCCCAGTGCTCAGTGTGATGGTCTTGGATGTGTTGCTGCCAACCCACACATTCTGTGGCCTCCATGTGAGAAAGTCCAAGACTCAGTTACAGAGAGAGGTTTTTAGTCCCAAGTTTCTGAGTTTTTGTATTAGGTGCAGAGGGGACGATTGTGTTGAATACTGAACTGGTCCAAGAACAGCATTTGCACGTAGGAGTTCTTTGAATGCAGGTGGGTGAGGGCTGGATGGAGAGCATCAGTGATGGCATCGTCTGTTTAATTCAGTTCAATTCAGCTTTATTTATATAGCGCCATTTCACAACAACAGTCATCTCATAGCACTTTCAAATCTAGGGGAAACCCCCACAATTGCAGAAAGACCCCAGCAATCAGACGATCCCCTGTGAGCAAGCGCTTGGCAACGGTGGAGAGGAAAAACTCCCTTTTAACAGGAATAAACCTCCAGCAGAACCAGGCTCAGGGAAGGGCAATCATCTGCTGTGACTGGCTGGGTGAGGGGATAGAAAAATAAGAAGAACAGACATGTAGAGAGCAAACATTAAATGGGAGAAGCCCAGTACATTATTGGATGTCCCCCGGCTGTCTAAATCTATTAGCAGGATAACTAAGGGAGGGTTTAGACACACGTGATCCCTCCTAATTGTAAGCTGTATCGAAAAGGAAGGTTTTTACCCCATTCTTAAAAACAGAGATCGAGTCTGACTCCTGAATCCAGATTGGTAACTGGTTCCACAGGAAAGGAGCTTGATAACTAAGGCTCTGCCTCTCATTGTACTTTTGGAGATTCTAGATATTACAAGTAATCCAGCATTTTGGGAGCGTAATGCTCTAATAGGATGATAGGGTAGTATCAGATCTTTTAAATAAAAAGGGGCCTGATTGTTAAGAGCTTTGTAAGCGAGAAGAAGGATTTTAAACTTAATTCTAAACTCTATGGGAAGCCAATGTAGGGAGGCCAAAACCGGAGAGAAAAGATATCTCTTTCTAATACCTGGTAAACTCTTGCTGCAGCATTTTGGATCAACTGAAGACTTTTTAAAGATATATTAGGACAACCTGATAATAAAGAGTTATAATAATCTAATCCAGAGCTAACAAAAGCGTGGGTCAGTTTCTCAGCATCACTCTGAGACAAGATGCTCCTAATCTTGGCAATATTACACAAATGATAGAAGGCAGCCTTAGAAAGGTTTTTTGGACCATCAAGAATGACTTCAGTCTTATCAGAATTTAATAGCAGGAAATCACAAGTCATCCAAGCTTTGATTTCCTTAAGACAGGCTTCTAACTTGGCTAATTGATCACCTGGCTTCATTGACAGGTATAATTGTGTGTCATCTGCATAACAATGAAAATGTATACAGTGCTTTCTAATGACGTTGCCTAACGGAAGCATATATAAACTAAAAAGAGTAGGGCCTAGCACAGATCCCTGTGGAACTCCATGACTGAGCTTCGAGTTGGAAGAAAACTCATTATTGATATGAACAAACTGGAGCCTATCAGACAAATAAGAGCTAAACCACTGCAGCGAAGTTCCATTAAGTCCAACATAGTGTTCTAATCTATCGAGTAGAATATTATGGTCAATAGTGTCAAAGGCTGCACTAAGGTCCAAAAGGACAAGTACAGAAACAAGTCCATTATCAGATGCAATAAGGAGGTCATTAGTGACCTTCACTAAGGCTGTTTCAGTACTATGATGGATTCTAAACCCAGAGCAAAACTCTTCAAATAAACCATTTCCCTGCAAGTGATCAAATAATTGTGTAGCAACAACTCTTTCTAAGATTTTTGAAATGAAAGGCAGATTAGAGATTGGTCTATAGTTAGCTAAAACTCCTGGATCCAGCGTTGAGTTTTTGAGTAAGGGTTTAATTACAGCACTTTTAAAAGCCTGCGGTACATGGCCTAATGTTAAAGAAGAATTGATTATTTGAAGAATACGGCTGCCAATAAATGGGGAGACTTTTTTATATAACTTGGTAGGAATAGGGTCTAAAAGACAAGTTGAAGGCTTGTATGAGGAAATTATTTTATCTAACTCTAAAAGGTCAATTGGAGTAAACTTATGCAAACATATCAGTTGAAGGAGTTGTAGTAGTTACTGTATTTAAGTTAACGGTGGGAAGAATGTGACTGATTTTGTCTCTGATAGATGAAATTTTATTAATGAAAAAGTTCATAAAGTCCTGACTAGTAAGCTCTAAGGGAATGCTAGGATTGACAGAGTCCTGACTCTTTGTCAGCCTGGCTACAGTGCTGAAAAGAAACCTGGGATTATTCTTGTTCTCTTCTATTAATGCAGAATAAAAACTCGTTCTAGCTTTTCTCAGAGATTTTTTATAAATTAAAAGATGAATTCTCCAAGCTAAATAGATTTCATCTAAATTAGTGGAGCTCCATTTTCTTTCTGAAAAAATTTGACGAAATTGACGAGTCTTCTGTTTTAAGCTACAAGTTTCTGTGTTGAACCAAGGAGTTAGAAATCTCTGATTAGACTTTTTCTTTTTTAAAGGGGCCACTAAGTCTAGAGTCTGATGCAGAGAAGCTGTAACATTATCTACCATGCTATCAATTACGGAAGGCACAAGCTGTCTGTAGCTTATTTCCGTTGTGTTGGCACATGGCGTAGAGGAGACGATCTGCATAAATTTAGTAACAACATCATCTGAAAGACATCTGCTGTAGTAATATTTTTCTTTAGGAATCAAATAGTCAGGGATAGTGAAATCAAAGGTTAACAGACAGTGGTCTGACAGTACAGGATTATGAGGAGACACTACCAGCTTTTCTATTTCTATGCCATATGTCAGAACAAGGTCCAATTTGTGGTGGAGATAATGGGTAGAATTTTCTACTTTCTGAGAAAACCCCATTGAGTCTAATATTGAATTAAATGCCTTATTAAGACAGTCACTATCTACATCTACACGTACTGTACAGTGGTACCTCTACTTACGAACGGCTCTACATACGGAATTTTCAGGTTATGACACGCCTCAACGGGAAAATATTGCCTCTTGTTACGAACGAAATTTCAGGATACGAAAGGCAAAAAAAGTACGCGCTCCTCGCAGCTCCCGTAGTTTACCGAACGTAAACATACCTGTAGCTGCTCTGCCATTGGCTGTCGCCGAGCATCTTCCTGGTATCCCATTGGCCACGAATCACCCGAAAAAAGTGTTCACTAGTCGGGCTATCGCTCACTATGATGATGTTTGCCTTGCACATTTTCGAAGGATCGTTACAAGCCGACAAAAACAAACGTCCTTGGATCGTTTCTTCACAAAACGTCAGGCAAAAACCACTGATGAGACAGAACATGAACCAAAGGAGGCAAAAGGTGACGCCGCCGCCAACGATCGCAGTTAAAAGGTAAATGAACATAATTTTTATTATTCTTTCTCTTTTATTATTCTTTCTCTCATTTTAAACTCTCATTTTATGTTTATTGTGCAGTAATCTAATTGTAACATGTATTTGTTACATGTTTTGATGCGTTTTTACGATTTATAAAAAAATTATGCCCGAATTTTGGGGGGCTTGGAACGGATTACGACATTTACATGTAAAACGCGCCTCTACTTACGGAATTTTCACGTTACGAGAATTCTTCCGGAACGAATTAATTTCGTAAGTAGAGGTACCACTGTATATTAAAATCCCCTACTATAATTATTATATAGTACTACAATTATTATATAGTTACTATAATTATTCTGTAATTCTATAATTATCAGATATAATTATTACTATAATTATATCTGATTTCAGCACTAAATCAGCTAAGAATTCAGCAAATTTGGATAAAAACACTGAGTAGGCTGAGGGAGGACGATAAAGTATGGCAAGGAAAACTGGGTTTAACCTAAGATTGCTAACATGCCCAATACTGAGGACCAGGCCCTCAACGGAATTTTAACATGTTTTTTGCTTTACATTAACTAGTAATTTAGAATGGTAAATTGTTGCTACTCCTCCTCCATGACCAAAGCATCTGGGATTTTGATAGTTTAAATAACCAGTGGGAGCTGATTCATTTAAACCAACATAATCCTCTTGCCCTAACCAAGTCTGTATGGGATTTTAAATCAATCTGATGATCAATTAACAGATCATGGACTAGCAGAGACTTGAGAGTTAGAGAGACCTAATATTTAACAAACCACATTTAATTTTTAAATTATGAGGAGGAACAGAGGCCAAATTATTAAATTTAGAGACTTGATGTTTAATTTGAGTTTTAACCTCTTGCACTCCGGTGTACCGCAGGCGGGTACGTCTCTGCGTCCTAGAGCACACGAGGGCGCTGCGTCCTAGAGCGCACTGAAAAAAAAAGCTGCATTTCCATTCTTCCACTACAGACACAGCCGCGAACATTAAGCCAAAGGAGTGCTTTGATTGGTTTAGATGTGATTGACCTCTCATTCAACTAATAAGAGCCTTGAATTGGGTTTCTGAAACCTTGAAGAACCAATGACTGAAAACCTAGCAAGAAGGACCTGCCTACCAACGGCTGCGAATACAGCCAGCCAATTGAAGCACAGAAGTTCGAAAGCGTGCGTCCCTTGCAAAATCTGTTTTTAAGGCTGGGTGAAGAGAGACTGAATGCTGCAGCAGATGAAAAAAGGACCCGCAGGAAGAACCGCCACAGACCCATCAGCACGGAGACCACCCACAAGTGCGACCTGTGTGACAGGGACTGCCATTCGTGCATCGGCCTGTTCAGCCACAGGCGGTGCTGTCCCAGCAGAGTAGACGTTTAGGATTCTCTTCCATGGTCATCATAGACCGATGGAGGCCGACGACGAAGGCTGGGTGACACACATGCGTTCACCAGTCTTTTTTTCTTACTACTGTTATTTGTTTTGAAAAATCGTTCGCCAAAACTGCAATCATGGAAGCGCAAAACCGCAATAATGGAATTATGGTTTGACCGGGTCACGTGACCAGAACCACGAGTTCGTAACAAGCGGACCAGCGTCATGTTCATCTGACAATGAGGAAGAGAAGTTCGCCAGCGACACTGCTGTTGTGAACAGGCAAGTGTTATAAGGTAAATTATTCTTTATCCCTGAAAATTGTAATCAAAAATGACTTTTGACCGATCGGTAAATTACAACTGTGCGTAGTAGACCGCGGTGCACGAAGTCCGAAGTCCGTGCGCCGCGGTACACGGTTCGTGCACCGCATCCGGACCGTGAATGCCCCCCCCCCCGCTACTCTTCTGTAGCGGATTGCAGATATATTGCAGATATTTCAGTACAACTGTGCGTAGTAGACCGCAGGGACTGTGCGCCGCGGTCGCCACATCGCCACATGACTGTTCCGTCATGTGGCGATGGGCGATGTCTGTCCTCTGTAGCGGGGGGTGGGGGTGGGGGGGTGGGAGTTGTTATCTTCTACATTACAGATATTTTAGAATAATTTTTAGTGCACTGTAGGTTATTTTTTCTTGTAAAAAAAAGCCACACATTTTTTACGTGGCATGCTTCTTTGTTTGTGGGGGCTTGTTTGTTCATGCATTCATGAATGAATGAATAAACAACCCCCCCCACACACACACACAGCCCTGAGTGTCACCTTTCATTAGAGCCCAAGATGAAGCTTCTATATTGAATCATTCAAAAGTTACAGACGTTTTTCCAAACTGTGCCATTTGGCACAATTTGGCACAGTTCAAAAACGCCTGGGAACAACCTGAGAAAAAAGCTGTGTAATATATTCATTTTTTTGTGGTATTGTTACAAAATTTTGACCTCAGCTGGATAACACTTGGTTCTACATTTCTGCTGCATTTTCCAGCCCGTATCTGACAGCTGTGTGTTATTTGCAAGCATTTGTATCTAAAAAAAACACCCAGGCGAACTTTATTTTCTTCAAGTTCAGTATGTTTAGATGACTGTTACTCAGTGGGAGGCGCACTTAGAGAGATTATGACTGTTTTGCCAAAAAAATTCAAAGTGTTTTCTTTTAAATGAGACCAACCCCATGAAGATGCTGCAAAGGGTTGAAGAACAGCTTTTGATTTACTTTGGGTACGTTATTTTTTGGCGTTTTTAGGGAAATTGACCAGAGTGCAAGGGGTTAATCCTTCTGGGATGCTTATACATTATATTTTTATTAAATTTGGAGGGAGCAGACAATTATTGTCTGATGGGAAAGACCGGGGCTAAGTTGAGGGCTGGCGGATGAAGAGGAGCTGCAGAGAGGCGTGTACTGTATTTAACAAGTTAAGTTGTATTTGTCTTGGGTTAAAATGTTTTGGGTAACGGGAGACAGACACAATCTCTATGGGGTTATGAATTGAAGACTGATCTAAACAGTGAGAATTATTTGGATTAATAGGATTAATATGAGAAGTGGAAGCAAAAAAGGGCTGGTTGGCAGACCCTGGTACTTCGGGGAGAGTTAACATACCAGCTTTCAGTCACTGTACTAAAAAATGCTGAATGGAATAAAAACATTCTGTGTATGTGTTTGACCTGTATGTAAACTGAGATGGGTTGTGGGAGGGAGGGAGGATGGCGTTGATGTTCTGAATGACCAGCCGCTCCAAGCACTTCATTATGATGGGGGTTCAGTGCTACGGGCCAGTAATCGTTGTAGCTGGATGGGCTTCTTTGGGACTGGTATTATGGTGGCTGTTTTGAAACATGTGGGGACCACAGCTTGAGTCAGGGAGATGTTGAAGATGTCAGCCAGGACATTCTTGAGCTCCTCTGCACAGTCCTTCAGGATGTGACCTGGTATGTTGTCTGGTCAGCTGCCTTGCGTAGGTTGATCCTGCAGAGGGTCCTCTTCACGCTAGCCAGATCCAGACTTCTGGCCTGCTAGCCTGCTAGTCTGCTTGTTCTCTTGCGTTGTGTGTGGATTACTGAGGCTTTAAGTGTGTTGAGATGAGATGAGATGATGAGATTCAACTTTATTGTCATTACACATGTATGAATACAAGGTAACGAAACGTGACTTGGCATTTGGGCACGCTCTGCAGAGCGCATCCAAGGCCGGGGCAGCCGCTAGGCGCCAGTCATTGTTACTAGGGAGTGTTACTAGGGAAACCTAAAAATAAACCTAAACATTGTATTTGTCAAGGTGTGGTGGGTGGGTCTCAGATCTAGGCAGGAATACAGTGCAAAAAATGATCATTTATTAAACAACCTTGAAAAAAATAAATGAGTGCGTGGGCTGAGAATGAAACCGACTGACTGAAAAGACAAGACTGGACTAGAGATAATCTCACTGACTGGGCTGACAAGAGACATTAATTGATGCCACACAAGACTAATGCAGAAAGGGACTTAAATAGTGAAGGGGATAATTACAGAAGGCAGAACAGGTGACAACGATCAGGGACAATCAGAGACACACAGGGAGACAGAGACAACCAGTATGGAGAACAGGACGGCCAGGGCTGTACAGACAATCACACCGGGAGCTAAATATTAATAATAATGATGATAAACATGAACCAAATCAGTGGGACAACTTAAGAGACATAATAAAGAAAATGAAACCCTGATGACATCACAGACTAAAGCATGGCAGGGATGAAAATGAAACACAGAGAAACAAAATACACTGAGGGCGAGGACATGGCTGGACAAATACCGTCACAACATAGAGTGAGAATATGAGGACAGCCATGTCCAGACCCTGACAGTATTTTGTAACCTACATTCAGCATCATAGTTTCCGAACTTGTCTGTCATATCCCGAGCGCTTTGTCCGCGCTCGGGTTATTCCTCATCCCTGTCAGGTTTTGACAGCTGGTGTCGTCACACGGGTTTCCCGGGCTCTGATTGGCCAGACGCTCGGGAGCTCTCAGCTGTCAGAACCTGGGCAGCTGTGCCGCGTTTCCAATCATGAGCAGCTGGCTTTAAATGTCAGTGCGAGTGAACTGGACGGCGCGGCTGTCTCGTCAGAAGTCCTATGACTTTCCCCTGTCTCCTTACCACATGCTCCCTGGGTTCCTCGACGTATCCCGCGGCATGTAAGTGATTTATTTGGAACTGTCTTCTCCCTCGCTGACGTTCCTTCCTATTTACGGCAGACGAGAGCTCCTCGTCACTGCCTCAACTCTCTATTGTGAATTTGTTGTGTTGTGTAACGAAGCCTGCGTGGCAAAGTTATGTTGTACACCTAAGTCCTGTGCTTTATAAATAAAAGAACTGAACTGCAGTCTACTGAACTGAGGCGTCTTATGCTGGCTCGTGAGGGCCAGCCGTGACAGTAGACAGCCGCCAGAAGGAGACGCCGTTCTCAGTAAGTTGCGTTCTGGGAACTTTGTCCTTCCTGTCCAGGTACGCGGCGTTGGAAATATGCCATCTCAGCGGAGTCATTCTCGGGGTTCCCACGTCCTGCTGACCAAGGCGCTGGAGGAGGTAGATGAAATCCTCATTATCGCCTCCGACCTCGATGGGCATCCAGACACCTCCCTCGCCCCTCCTCTCCTCGGTTATCAGCCCAATGAACAGTGGTATTTAGACCGGGCTGAGGAGGTGCTTGACCGTCTGCCTTCCCGCTACAACGGTCACCCCGAGGTCGACGCGAGGAGACTCGACATCGCTGCCCAACGCCAGACAATTCTGATGTACGAAGAGGAGGAGGCTGCAAGGTGGAGTGATCTCTGGCTCCAGCTGCCTGAGGCGCTGGAGGAGGTGGATGACTTCATCAGCGCTTCCGCCAGCCTTGACGACTCATCCGAAGCGCACTACTACCTGGACTGCGCTGAGAGAACGCTCGACCGGTTGTCTTCCCGCTACACCGACCACTTGGACGTCCAAGCGAGGAGACAAGAGATCGCCGTCCACCGCGAGGTGCTCCAGGAGATCGAGGAGGAACGAGGCCAAAGGCGGAGTGACCGGAGCTCCCGCTGCCCGCTCTGGAATCCGGATCCTTCCCTCGATCCAGTCCTGGAGTTCGCACCATCCGGGGCCCATCGTAGACGTCGACACCGTGGCCAGAGACGTTCTCAGCGTGACTCCCCTCCGGAATCCGCTCCGGTTCACTGGGCTGACCCCATTCATCCCACTGCTGTCTCTTCGGCGTCTCACCTGGAGGAGACCCCAGCAGCCTTTCCCCCCGGGCCTGCTTTCCCCGCTGAGCTGTCAGCGCGTCACGCCCGGACTGACTTGGCTGTTGCCCCCTCCGCTTCGACGCCTTCTCCAGCAGCTGGGAGTTTGAGAAGTTTTGCTCCAGTGGACAGCGCGGCTATACCATCCCGAGTGGCCCCCTCTCCTCTAAGAGAGTCTCCGGCCACCACTCGGTGGGAGGAGGATGGAATGACGTTCCCAACGGCAGGTTCCACCGCTCCTCCGGGGGCCAGGCAAGTTCAAGTTCACTTTTTTCCATCTAATAGTGATTTGTTCTGTCTGACTCCTGGGGGTGAGGCTCGGGGTTTGCAGCCCCCCGAGCCTCAACTCCCTGCTGATATGTTAATTAAACCCGCTGCCTCTGTGTCTCCCCCTGCTGAACACGCTTCGACCTCTGAGGAGCGTCACCAGACGAGGAGTGAGCCTGCGGCCCTCGGGCAGAAGACCCCAGCCCCGCAGCCATTTTCTGGGCAGAGGAGGTCGGACGATTGGTTGGAGCCTGTGCCGACGACGGAGCGTCCCCGGGACTCCGCAGATGATCAGTCCGGTCCAGCGGGCCGAGAGCCCCTCACCTCCATGCCACATGAACAACTAGCGTGGACGATGACGTCGGGGGGTCCTCGAGCTGCAAGAGCCCCTCTTCCAGGGGCGGATGACGTCGCGACGGAGTGGGAACCGGACGACGACCTCCTCCCGTTTGAACCCGGAGCATCGAAGTCCTGGATGGCGGCAGAACCCGAGATCAGGCAAGTGCTCTATTTCCTATCCCTCCTCTTTTTTCTGGAGCATTATTGCCTGTCTCTCGGGGGGGCGAGCCGGGTGCAGCCGTCTGCTGCGCTCGAGCCTGTCTCGCCGGGCCCTGCCGCTGCCGGTGATCCTGATCCCGGTTCCTTTTGTCCCTCTGAGCCTCTCCCCAGGGTCACTGGAGGCGAACCTGCTCTTGGTGCCACCTTGGAGGGTCCGGCTCTCGGCATGGGGTCCACCAGGAGTGCTCCGCCGGTTCAAGCGGAGCTTGACGTCATGGAGGTTCCGGCCCAATCGGGGTCCGACGCGGGTGCTGCGCTCGCCCGATCGGAGCTTGACGTCATGGAGGTTCCGGCCCAATCGGGGTCCGACGCGGGTGCCGCTCTCGCTCGATCGGAGCTTGACGTCATGGGGGTTCCGGCCCAATCGGGGTCCGACGCGGGTGCCGCTCTCGCCCGATCGGAGCTTGACGTCATGGGGGTTCCGGCCCAATCGGGGTCCGACGCGGGTGCCGCTCTCGCCCGATCGGAGCTTGACGTCATGGGGGTTCCGGCCCAATCGGGGTCCGACGCGGGTGCCGCTCTCGCCCGATCGGAGCTTGACGTCATGGGGGTTCCGGCCCAATCGGGGTCCGACGCGGGTGCCGCTCTCGCCCGATCGGAGCTTGACGTCATGGGGGTTCCGGCCCAATCGGGGTCCGACGCGGGTGCCGCTCTCGCCCGATCGGAGCTTGACGTCATGGGGGTTCCGGCCCAATCGGGGTCCGACGCGGGTGCTGCTCTCACCCGATCGGAGCTTGACGTCATGGGGGTTCCGGCCCAATCGGGGTCCGACGCGGGTGCTGCTCTCGCCCGATCGGAGCTTGACGTCATGGAGGTTCCGGCCCAATCGGGGTCCGACGCGGGTGCTGCTCTCGCCCGATCGGAGCTTGACGTCATGGAGGTTCCGGCCCAATCGGGGTCCGACGCGGGTGCTGCTCTCGCTCAATCGGAGCTCGGCACCATGGTCGTTTTGACCCAGGTGGGTTCTGGAGACTGTGTAGCTGACCCGCCGCTGAGCGCTTTCCAGGCCATGCCCCGTCCTCGCCGTGGCCCCTTTTTCCCCGCCTTTGAGACTGTGGGGGTAAATTCTGGCTGGCCCGGTTCGCCGACCTTCCCCCAGCCGTTCTGTTGGCAGGCCGATACTGCCCGACCACCCGGTGACCGGCTCTTTCCTTTTGGCGTCCGGGCCCGGCCTCCTGACAAGCTGGATGGTTCTTTTGGCGCCCTGGTCCGCCCACCGGAGACATGGTTTCCCTCGGCCCGGGGTTTGGCTGGGCCGTTAGGGCACGTTCTGCTGCTTTTGCTGGCGGCCTGGATGCTGGGTGCTGGGAGGCCTCCTGAGCGGAGTTGTTTTACTCTATTCCCCAATGGGTTTTTTTTTCCTCTCCTTCTCTTGCCCCACCACTGACTTGTGACTGAAATACCCCACTGGGGATTGGACTTCATGTTTGAGGTGACTGTTTTCCGTTGATGGACATGTTCTCTTGCCGTGGCTATCATGAGTATTGCATGTTTCTTTAGGGTGTGGTTGTTTATTTCCTATGTTACTCCCTTACTCGGGTCTAGTTCTCCTTTTTTTTTTTTTTTTTTTTTTTGGCACCTGTGTTGTCTTTTGGTTTTGACGGTTTTCTGCACACATTAACTTGGAGAAGAAGGTATTATCTGTCCTTTTATTTCCTTGATCCTGCCTTGTGGTATTGACTGGTGTTCCTTGTACCCTCATCTTGGCTTTCTTTTTTGTGGTTATGTGAGTGATGTCAATCTAGCGTTGACTTTTCTTTTTATTCATCTCTGTCCCCGTTTATGTACGGTTTCTGCCTCTTTTTTTTTTCTCTCTCCCTCCCTTCCCCGATGTTTTTGTTCCCTTGTTGTGAGTTGGCCCTGCTCTCCCTCCACCTGCTTCCCCCTCCACCCTCCCTGGGGTGGGGTGGGGGGGGTCTGGATGTTGCGCGCGACCAGGAGTTCGCGTAGAGGGAGGGGCCCTGTCATATCCCGAGCGCTTTGTCCGCGCTCGGGTTATTCCTCATCCCTGTCAGGTTTTGACAGCTGGTGTCGTCACACGGGTTTCCCGGGCTCTGATTGGCCAGACGCTCGGGAGCTCTCAGCTGTCAGAACCTGGGCAGCTGTGCCGCGTTTCCAATCATGAGCAGCTGGCTTTAAATGTCAGTGCGAGTGAACTGGACGGCGCGGCTGTCTCGTCAGAAGTCCTATGACTTTCCCCTGTCTCCTTACCACATGCTCCCTGGGTTCCTCGACGTATCCCGCGGCATGTAAGTGATTTATTTGGAACTGTCTTCTCCCTCGCTGACGTTCCTTCCTATTTACGGCAGACGAGAGCTCCTCGTCACTGCCTCAACTCTCTATTGTGAATTTGTTGTGTTGTGTAACGAAGCCTGCGTGGCAAAGTTATGTTGTACACCTAAGTCCTGTGCTTTATAAATAAAAGAACTGAACTGCAGTCTACTGAACTGAGGCGTCTTATGCTGGCTCGTGAGGGCCAGCCGTGACATTGTCTCAGATGTCATTGTTAAAATGAATTAAAGCATACACAGACCAATGCTCAAATATCAACAGTTCGCTTGACAAAAAGTGACATTTCAATGAACTTCCATGTTTATAAGATTAATCACGACTTTGTTAATTAATTCAAAGATTCATAGATGTTCTGCCCTTCACATGCATGAGTCATTATATCCAGAATAAAGTTGAATATTCTTCTATTTTAAATGAACTTCATCCTTGTGCCTTTTTATAGTTCATTTGGCCTTAGCTTGCCAGTAAATGTGAATATGAACAAATTTTACAAACTTGCTTCCAATAGTCCGTCTTCTGTTTGATACTTGATGTAACTGTTGCCGTTTTCCCATGAAGATGATCCGTCTTTGGTCTAAATGACATTCAGCAAACAAATATAGCTTCAACAGTAGTTTTCTTTGATCCATGTTTACATAAACATTTTTAAAGCATTTGGGTGATGCTCATGTCTGCTGCGACTTACAATAACTTCAAAGAGGCGCATAGGTTCATTTTCATAACACTTTCACTGTTTTTTGTTTTTAGATGCAAGGCTAAAGGGAAGAAGTAGGGCAGAGGTAAAAGGAAGCGCTGGGAGAAAATGATACTGTGTGTTGCAAACAACAGGGAATGGTTTTCAGGTTAGAGATGACGACAGATGAAAGACAGGAGAGGTGAGTCAAAAAGGGAAGTAGCTGAGTAGTGTGGTGGGGCAGGAAGTGAGACGAAACGCAGCGAAGACAAGAACAAAAGGATCCAAAAGGTGGAAGGGGACTGAAAGATAAAGGAAAGATGAAATAAAGCAGGGCAATGCCTCATTAGGTGTGGGGACCTTGGCTCACTGCCACATTGTGGTCCTGCTGTTGGGGGCTGCTGAAAAGGCTCTGAGACACAGCCGAGTCACCGAGCTCTTAAAGACACCGCCGTATCTCATTAGTTAGTTCAGGCTCAGGAAGGAAAGTGAAGCAAACTCTCAGATGCGGTGTGTTCAGGTATTCAGAAAGACCTGCAGAGAGAAAGAAGGTTGCTGAATTTTCCCCCCTAGAATTGAAGAACATCTCGGTGGCATTACGACCGTGTGTCTTCCCACATGATATGAGAAGATGTGCAGCTTTGACTTCGATCACAGTCAGTAAACAGCAAATGGTTTTTGGTGTTGATTCTTGTGGAATTTTTGAACAAAGAACAATTCAGAACGTTTGTACACAAAGGACCGCAGATCTTCACACAATCTTGATTTTCTTAATTTGGGTAGACACCTAGATGCTGGATTAACTGGGACAACCCAGAACTAGATGGGTTAGGAAATTAGGGGAATTGGGGCTGTAAGTGTCATGCGGTGATCCTCGCGGATCACCAAGAGACGCCAAGGAGTCCACCAGTGAGTTTGTGAAGATGTTAATTTATTAATACCACGTGACAAGACAAGACTATGAGCCGCTCAGGGCAAAACACACATTAAACAATACTTGGGCTCGTAGGGCTGACCCCAGCCGCTACGAGCTAAACTATGACATGAGCAAAGATCACGAACCTGACATGAAGATTTGACGAAGCGTTGACAACGTCTGGCAAGGATAGTTAGACGATACTCCTGCATCATTACTGTCGCCAGTGCTCGCTTTTAAAGGCGAACACTAACGAGCAATAATGACGCACAGCTGACCAGCCTTGACAGGCGGAAGCCCCACCGAGCACCTTCACAATAAGAGCCCGGTGAGGCCAGAATACAGCCCACAGCTGTCAAGGCCGGCAGCGAGTTGAGCATAACCCGAGCGCTATCAGAACCCAGCGCTTGGGTCGTAACAGTAAGTACAGCTACAGTGTGAGAACACTGGATTATGTTAACTTTAACTTGATTGACTAACAATATATTAAGGTAATTTTTTAACAGGAGTTGAACATCAAACATTATTTTCCTGATTTCAGGCACAATATCTTAGATGAGTTTGTTTTTTTTACAGGTTTAGCTTCAGAAATATCACATACACATGTTGGCAGACCTCTAGAGATTTGAGAACACTAACCTTGTCACGCCATGGAACAATCCTATGCCTCTTTTAGCTGCTGCTAAGCAATATGAATGTTAAAATAATTAGGGTTCTACCATAAATTTCAGTGTTTTTTCAAAGTCCTAAAATTGCTGTCATTGTATGTTTAACATGAATGTGCTTAGGGACTCTTTACACAACATGGAGGTCATTGGGTGGCCATTGGAAGATCAGAAATTGGCCTGAATCTCATAAAGTCTCCAAAAATCTGTTTCTGTGTAAATATTTGGGTGATAAAAAAAGTCAGTTTTTGGCAACTTTCACAGTTATCTATAGGGATTTTTGAAATATCCTTGAAAGATCACAGAGACCAGAAAACATCACTGAGAGATCAGAAGAGATCAATGAGAGACGAGGAGAGATCACTCATGGATCATTGAGAGTTTCTTGGTTGAACCAGGAGGTTGAGTATTAGAGAGGTTTGTAGTGCTTTTCTACCCCCTTTACACAGGGGTGGATATCATTGAGAGATCATTGAGTTAAAAAAAAATGGCTATATCACTCAACGATCTTTGAATGATCTCTCAGCAATTGCCAAGATCTCTTAATGATCTCCCAGTGATTTCTCAGTGATCTTCCAGTGAGTTCCACAGTTTCCATGGTCTACTCAATGTTTTGACTAAGTCCAAAATAGTCTCTTAAAGGTAACAAAAGGAAAGCAATCATTCAACAAACTCTCGAGCGCACTGGGAGATTGATGAGATCATTGAGTGCTCTCTGAGAGTTTGTTGAGAGATCACTTGCCTTTGGTGATCATTGAGAGATTGTTTTGGAATTAGTCAAAACCTTGAAGACCTTGAAGATCAATTAAGGTCACTGAGAGATCACTGATAGGTCTTGGGAATTGCAGAGAGATCACTGAAAGATCATTGAGAGATCTTGCCATTTTTTTAAATAAAATGATCTCTCAATGATCTCCACCCCGTGTAAAGGAGGTATTATAATTCTGTCATAGCTTTTAGTCACCTAACAATTAACTGTAAACTAAGCATTTTAAATCTCTTGAGTTCTCTGAGATTAACTCACATGAGCTTAAGCAACCAATGTTAACTGTTAAAGGGGCATCTCACAGCTGCTAATAGGCCAGCGTCTCAGTTGTGTCTTCTTTTAATTAGCCCATTTCAGTTATACTCACTCTCTCCGGGTGTATACTGTGAGTGCGTGCTTCCATGTGTCAAATCCTGGAAACTCATGTGGATTCTGTCATTTATTACTGAGGCCAGTAATGAATGTTTCACTAGCTGCCCGTCAAGCTGTGGCCCCATCTCTCCATTTCTTCCTTTACACACATGCACGCGCGCGCGCACACACACACACGCACACGCACACACACACACACACTATCCCCTAGCCTTTGTCTGCAATTTTCTACACTTCCGCTCTCATCTTTGTAGCATATCCTCCTTTTCATTTTCACACAGCAGGAGGTGGCAGTAATGACCAGTTCTTAAGTAGTTACTGCATGCACACACGTATTTATACGAGCAATACCCCAACTCCTGTTTCCTTGGACACACGCGTCGCACAGAAAGGTGTGAACCCCGATGAGGTTCACAAAGAAGAAGATGGAGGTAGCAAAGCCAGAGAAGGGAGACAGGATGATAGACGAGATAAATGAGAGACCAAGTCTGACGGTGGAAAATAATCGCAACCTCCTCACCGTCCCCTGCACTGCTGTTGCCCGTAATGATAATGTGGGGATGTGCATGAGTGTGCAACTGTCCCTGTAGGTCTCTGTCAATAAATACACAGAAAATCAAACATCTGTTTGTGAAGGAATTTTCGCTTTAATCATGCTCTTATGCACTGTGGCATAACTCATGTAGATGAGCATGTAACTGAGACTGCGAATGTCAGCTCACATCACTTACAATAATGATTTTATTAAGTCAGCCTGAACATAAAGCTTCATTTTCTTCTGAAGTTATATTTTGCTTGTCTTTTCTTTCTCCTGTTGGTGTTGTAGTTTCTGGTCTTTTCTTTTCTCTTGCCTGTTTTATTCATAAATAACCAGAAAAAAAAAGTTATACATGGGAAGCTAACACTTAAAATTTTTATATAAAAATTTAAAAACAGTCAAAAAATATCCAAAAA
The DNA here is from genome assembly GCA_020510985.1 of Pholidichthys leucotaenia. Lineage (NCBI taxonomy): Eukaryota > Metazoa > Chordata > Actinopteri > Cichliformes > Pholidichthyidae > Pholidichthys > Pholidichthys leucotaenia. The sequence continues at coordinate 186,244,067 of CM035847.1, read as the reverse complement.
AGACAGAGACTCCACCTTTACAATAAGACTACCCTATTAAATGAGGAACAATTAGGATTAGCATTAATTAGGTTATAAATGCTTTATAAATCATGAATAAACAATTATAAATGAAGCCCACCACACACTGGCAAGATTTCCCTGGGGAATGGGGGGGGGGGCACAGTGGCTTTGTTCAAGGTTACCCCCAAAGATTTTTTTTTGTCAAAATAATCATTAAATGTGTGGTTCTCAATAAGATTATTTCACTGCTCCGGGTCAAGCTGGAGTCTCACCAGTCTTGAATCATAAATACCAAACATATTTGATATTTATGATTCCTACCTTCCACAGTTTAAACAGCAGGTGTGTGCCCCCCCCCCCCCCGTCCCCCCTTTGGGTTTGGAGGATTGTAATGTGACATGTGGTCTCCCAAATTTTTGAAATTGGTTGAGATTTGAAAATCTGAAAGAAAAAAAAGAAAGAACCCAGAGTAGCAAGCTTAAGTTCAAAGAGATGTAGCATCCTACATGAATGCAAGCTCACTATTTAGCAATATTACATGAGAGGGATACGGTATCAATGAATATAGTAACTGTGGGTGTGTATCACACTCAAGTGTAATATTGCTTTTATACAACACTTCTTCAAGCACAATTTATTAAATAACAGCAATACTAGACAAAATATTGTTTGTTTAACCCCTTGCACTCTGGTCAATTTCCCTAAAAATGCCTAAAAATAACGTACCCAAAGTAAATCAAAAGCTGTTCTTCAACCCTTTGCAGCATCTTCATGGGGTTGGTCTCATTTAAAAGAAAACACTTCGAATTTTTTGGCAAAACAGTCATAATCTCTCTAAGTGCTCCTCCCACTGAGTAACAGTCATCTAAACATACTGAACTTGAAGAAAATAAAGTTCGCCTGGGTGTTTTTTTAGATACAAATGCTTGCAAATAACACACAGCTGTCAGATACGGGCTGGAAAATGCAGCAGAAATGTAGAACCAAGTGTTATCCAGCTGAGGTCAAACTTTTGTAACAATACCACAAAAAAATGAATATATTACACAGCTTTTTTCTCAGGTTGTTCCCAGGCGTTTTTGAACTGTGCCAAATTGTGCCAAATGGCACAGTTTGGAAAAACGTCTGACTTTTGAATGATTCAATATAGAAGCTTCATCTTGGGCTCTAATGAAAGGTGACACTCAGGGCTGTGTGTGTGTGTGTGGGGGGGGGTTGTTTATTCATTCATTCATGAATGAATGAACAAACAAACCCCCCACACACAAAGAAGCATGCCACGTAAAAAATGTGTGGCTTTTTTTTTACAAGAAAAAATAACCTACAGTGCACTAAAAATTATACTAAAATATCTGCAATGTAGAGGATAACAACTCCCCCCCACCCCTGCTACAGAGGAGCGCGGCGCACGGTCTGGTCCGTGCACCGCGGTCCATCATGTGGCGATGACGCACAGTTGTAATTTACCGATTGGTCAAAAGTCATTTTTATTACTATTTTCAGTGATAAAGAATAATTTAGCTTATAACACTTACCCGTCCACAACAGCAGTGTCGCTGGCGAACATCTGTTTCTCATTGTCAGACGAACATGACTCTGGTCCGCTTGTTACGACTCGTGGTTCTGGTCAGCCGACCCGGTCAAACCATGATTCCATTATTATGGTTTTGCGCTTCCATGATTGCGGTTTTGGCGAACAATTTTTCAAAACAAATAAGAACAGTAGTAATAAAAAAAGACTGGCGAACGCTACCGTTGCACACAGCGGCTTACACAAAACAGATTTTACGCACGAGACACACGCTTTCAATCGTCAAACTTCTCTGCTTCAATTGGCTCGTTGTATTCGCAGTCGTTGGTAGGCGGGTCCTTCTTGCTAGGTTTTCAGTCATTGGTTCTTCAAGGTTTCAGAAACCCAATTCAGGGCTCTTATTAGTTGAATGAGAGGTCAGTCAAATCTAAACCAATCAAAGCACTCCTTTGGCTTTCTGTTCACGGCTGTGTCTGTAGTGGAAGAACGGAAATGCAGCTTTTTTTTTTTTTTTCAGTGCGCACTGAGATGCACAGTGCGCACTAGGACGCACGAGGATGCACTAGGACGCAGAGACGTGACCGCCCGCGGTATCCCGGAGTGCAAGAGGTTAACTGGTTATTTTGTGCAACTGAGAAAAAAAAAATAGTCCCTTCTAAGTGCAGCCACTAACTACTGCTAAACATCTCAATCAGCATGAAGACATCTATTGTCATTTCACACACATATAAACAAATTAAATATCGTCAAGTGCAAAAGTAATAAGTATTTATTAAACATACCTGTTGAGTCGGTACTGCAGAAGACCCCAGATCAAATCGTAGCCAATACCGGTAACTAACTGGTGGCTAGTAGTTAGTATGCTTGCGATTTGGCACACATTCGCTCACTTTTGTTCACATTTTCAGGTGAAACAAAGAGTCCATTGCCACAAAGGTATTGTGGTTTGTTAATTGAGACCATAAATCCAACTCTAGCACTGGCTGTATTTTTAAACAGACGTGCAATGGCTTCACAATATTTGTACAAGGGCAGACTGTAATCTGAATCAAGCTTTTTTCAAAGGGGTGGGACTTCCGGGTCAGGTAAGAAATCTTTTCAAACAGTGCCTCACTGTGGAAATGAAGGTATTTAACACAGTATTGCAAATGTCACTGGGAGCTAGTTGACAGTAAATTACTTTTAGTAATTAACAGTTACATGAACACCTTTCAAGTGGAGTGATACATATGCAGTGAAACTGGAGTGCATTTACTGTGGATTTTAGTAATTCCTGGAATCCCTATTGTCCAGTCAAATTGCTCGGTCAGAATTAACTGTTGTATAATAGCAAATATCTGATAGTTAACATCTAGTTGGTGAAAAAATAAACCATGCCACTGTTTTCCTTTTTATTAGCTCATTCTGAAGCTGGAAATGAGCTAATGCGTTGACACGGTGTCAGTCGTCTATTTGTCCATCTACATTTCAAGAGAATCACCATTCCTCCTAACCTGTTGCCCCAATACTCACCAAACACACACAGTGATCCTCAGCTGGGTCTGCACCTGAATTGTTCTCAAGGTCGAAGTCAAAGGTCAGGAGATCTGGGAACTTGTGGTGATTTCATCAAGCTGGAAGAAGTGACTCCATCACTGATGGTCTGGTCTTCACACTCATTTTTTTTAAAGTGTGTCAGCATAATTAACAAAGTCAGAGCCTATTTACAAGTCTTCATTAGAGTAATATATGGGTACAAACTAGATCTATGGACTACATGTTTTTTTTTTCTTTTTTAGACTTTGTTGCTCAATCGTGCACAAGATATTTAGTGCAAAGTTTATCACAACTTGCTCTATGCAGATGTTTTGGTCTTGTGTTAAAAGACTTTAACATAATGGATGTTTATTCAGTCTTAGCGTGAAAATAGAACATTACCAAAACCGAGTATAATCAGGTTCATGCAGCATGGAGCTTATTCTCCACAGTACTGGAGTTAAAACACGCTTCTCCTCAGCCTCTAAAGTCTCCACTATGTATCAGGCACGACTTGTCGTTGAAGTCACAGTCTATCCTGGCCCTTACAAGACTTTTAAACCATTAACAAGCATCAGCCTCAGCACCACTCTCTCCCCCATGGCCCACTTAGATGGATGTAAAATTAGGCTTTAATCCGCCGGCTGAACTAAATACCCACTCCCCAGTGTCAACACTGCTCATTCCGCAATATTTCATCTCCCTCACGCTCGTCCACATTTATGTTCCCCTCTCCTTTTATTTTGCTCATCCCAGCTCTTTCTTCACTGATTTCATTGATGGCTGTCTCGCTAATTCTGGTGCCTGACCCTACTGTTAGCAGTGGCACTTAAAATGAATTCAGTCATCTCTCCCAGTCTTGCTCCTTTTGTATTTGTTTTCCTCATTTCCCCCTTTGCCTGCCTCTGTGGCTGATGGACCGTGGGCAGTTCGGATCAATAGTTTTGATAAATGGGAAGAAATTTGCCTGTGGCTTTTAAAATCAAACCTATTACAGCTGGTTGATGGACTAACTGGTTAAAAGTCGGCGTGTGTGTGTCAAAATTACTTACAGCAAGGCAGACACAGACGGAAGAGAAGCAGACTTGCAATATTGCTTAGCTGCTCAGCTGTGTGCTGGCTCACAGACAAAGCACATACTCTCAATAGATACCAGTGGCATGTGGTCACTGTCTAGCATTGCTGTGAGGTTTTTTTTTTTTCTATTTCCCATATTGAAATTATTGTTATTACTGTTGTTTATCCACATGATTGAGGCACGGTTGTACATTTATAGCATACATTCCCTTCACGGCATCAGGCAAAACAATCACCAAATTGTAAAAGATGAGAGACAAGGTCCGTGCTATTACTTGATAAAAACACCAGCGTCTTGGTGCATAATACCTTATTTGCATGTAACTCCCACTCTGTAGTTCAATCACGTACATGTGAAGGTCACAAAAATAACGACTCATAGTGTTGGGAGGAAAAAAGCAAAGATAACTGGACATGCAAAGAGAAACTGAGTGAAAGGGAAAGTTAAATAGTGTTAATTGCAATTATACATTTTTTATGAATAACTTACCTTTTTACATATATTATATTATTGCTTTATTTGACAAAAAACTCAGTTGTAACTTTGAATGTTTTGAATGCAATATCGTTCATGGATAGCAGTCCTGGGCTGAATAAAATTGAAAGTGGGTGTTTATAGGGAGGCATGCAGAGGGTGTCTTAGGGGTGCAGTCCTGGTCCCAAAGCTCCAAGAAATTATCTCCAATCAAAAATATACAATATATTCATGCAGCACAAGTTTTATTCCTCATATTTCTTTTGCTGGTACATGGTATTTCCAAGTCTTTTATTTTTCAACTGATATAATCCTGACGTCGAAAAAATAAAGCATTGTCCTTTAATCTTTAAAGAGAATGCATTTCAGAGTTCATCTACTCTCATTGGTTCAAATTGTTGTTTTTTTCTTTGAAGAGGAGAGCTAACCTTATTGCTATTGTGTCTAGACGCAGGAAAACCTGCACAGTAGAGTGAAATTAGGGAGTAGCCACTGTGTGTCAGTCAAATAAGGGGTTAAGAAAAAGATGGATGGAATTTGGCTTTTTTTATTGCACTTATTTGTCATAGACTGTAAAACTGTTTTTTATTATATAAATTATCTGTTTCTTTCAAACATTAGTTTCCAAATCTACACTATAAACTACAACATGCTGCTGTTCCTAAATGTGTCCATTTTTTTCTGATTGCTCATTCACTGCCAGCAACAGTTCTTTTTATCCCCCACCGGTCAAAGGCCAAAGGGTATATTATGGGACAGTCTGTCTTTACATCTGTTCCACTTTTGTGAAGTCAACTCCTCCTACAGTTTTGTTCTAAATGTTTTGAAACTTCAATTTCCTTCTGATTGGATGACCTTGAAGTCACCCGCATGGATGACTGAACCGCCATGTCATCCCGGAGATGAGGATTCAGACCCTGGAGGAACGCTCTGCGTAACACAACCTTGTTCCACCCCGAATCCGCTGCCTCAACCCGGAACTCCATTGAGTAGTCGCCCACCGACCGACTGCCCTGACAGAGTGACAATAGGCGACTTATAATGTTCTCTTCACTCTCAGAATGGTCAAAGGTGCGGGTAAACTTGGCCACGAATTGGTCAAACGTTGGTGGCGAAGTTCTCTGACTATCGATAACAGCCCGCGCCCAACTAAGAGTGCGGCTCCGAAGCAGAAGAACAAACTGATGAATCTTGGAGATGTCATCCGGGAACTCCCCCTGCCCAAAATAAAGCCAAATCTGACATAGAAAGTCCTTGCATTTCCCCACCTCCCCCGTGTATGGGGCAGGAGTGGAAATGGCAAGGGTTTGGCAGATAATAGAAGAAGGAGGAGCAGATGAAGGTGGAGCAGCCGGGGCACCAGCATAGTCCAGTCAATCAGTAATGACACTCAGCTGCTACGCAGTTGCCTGCAGCAGCTGAGTGTGCTCAGCCTCCTGCCTCTCTGTAACGTCGAGGCGGTGGAGCGAGGAGTGATCAGTTGATGATGATGTACCTGCCAGGTGGTGACTCTGGCTGGCTCGTTTTGTCATATTGGCTGGACAAGCCACCTGAGTGCAGCGTGCAATCACCAAGCGAGCACACAAAAAAATGTTTGACTTTTTATTAAAATGTTCAAACACAGCAATCTTGAGGGGAAAACGTCAATCACTCGCCAGATAAGCAGGAGCCCTGCGGAGGACACACGAGGCTGATTAGGGAGGAATGGAGATAAATCGGGAAAACAGATTATGCCACTCACGTGGGAGATAGGAGGAGACCAGCACAGAACCCAGCGAAGGAGAGGAACCAGCAGGCAGAACTGCCGAACAGGTTGGGTGGATGGGTCTGACCGGGCGAAGAAGGAAGGCTGCTTCGAGGAGGAGCAATAGGCTGGCGAGCACACCAAGTCCCTGCAGATGCACCGCTCCGTTGGCAGCAACCTGGAAAAGGTGGAAGAGATACGGTTATTAGGTGATGTCATAAGACAAGTAACTGCTTGCAATGGAGCAGTCAGTTGAGCAGTATACCCAAACGAGTCAGCGCTGAATCACTGAAGACTGCTTCCTTATAAACACTGGCAGGCAGGAATCAGCAGGTGCGTCTGATGAGAGAGCCAGTGATCAGGAAGGAGGGGGCGAGCGCTCGCAGCACATGACAGTGTGTGTTGCTTTCTGCATTAATCTATGTGTATCTGTAATATTTAATGAATGTAATGGATTTTTTTATGTTACTGAACCTAAACCTAATTCTAACTTGTTTAATACTCTGTCCAACTTTTATTACCTCCGCCAAGGAGGTTATGTTTTCATCGGCGTTGGTTTGTCTGTCTGTCTGTCTGTCTGTCTGTTTGTTTGTTTGTTAGCAAGATAACTCAAAAAGTTATGGACGGATTTTCATGAAATTTTCAGATTGTCAGAAATGGGGTATCCTACAGATGATTACATTTTGGTGGTGATCCGGAAAACCGCCATTATGCGAAATGCGATTTTCCTGAATAACTACTGAACCACTAATCCTATCCATGTGAATCCAATTGCTACTCATATGTTTTCATGGTCAAGCAATCTGCAAACGTACACACAATAAATGTAGGATTAATATTTATGATGTAAAACACTGTATGGGGGGAACTGTGCCGCTTGGCGGAGGTCTGCACTCTCCGAGTGCTTTTCTAGTTTAAATAGCAAATGCAATAATGACAACAAATCTCCTCTTCTCCAAAAACCCAGTTTGAGTGGCAAATCAGACCCCTTTTAAATCCTTGATATATTGAAATGCCCAAGCCTCACCAACTTCCCACGAGGCCTTGAGTCACACGATGTGACGTAATGAGTCACGTGACTGTGGGTATGCTGAAGCAGTGATCAATACACTGCCTCACGACATTTGCGCTTCATATTGCTCGAATCAGTGTTGAGTGGGCAGTGTTGAGCGCAACATCACTAATGATCATGGTAAATTCATCAGCATTAAAGTTATTACTGCCAGTCATTTGACAATGTGATATCATATACCTCGTGGTAAAAACAGCTCCACTTTGTATCGGTATTTTAACCTTTTCACAGTCATCGATTATGACATATTTAGTTTCAGTGGATTCTATGTTATCTCTGGATTATGAAGATGTCAATACCAAATGATCTATCATCATTTTACTGACGGTTAAAATTGTTCAAAGGAAACGAATGTAGCACCAGTCACAGCAGCCTGCAGCATGCCTCCTTAGTGAAATTAGTTTCGTTACCCAACAGACATTTCCAAGAAAAAGTAAAAATTTATATCAATAAAGTCAGAAATTTATAAGCAAAAAATTTCCAATTTTCTGATTTACACTACTCAAAAGTTAGGGATATTTGGCTTTTGGGTGAACTTTATGGAAAATGTAAAAAGTTCACGCTACAGTTATATCATGAAAGTAGGGCATTTAAGTAGAAACATGCAATGGTGATTTCCTCATCTCAAAGAATTTATTGAAACAAAAGCTAACAACAGTGGTGGATATACCACAAAAAAAAGGCAATATCTCAATAACTTGTCATGTGCCCTTGGACATCAATTACAACAGGAATGGGCAATTGGTGGCCTGCAGGCTGCATGTAGTCCCCAGTGTCATCCCGCCAGTCCATTTCCAAAAATCTGTTCTTTGTTTATATTCCATTTGAACGTGCTGTATTTGGAACTGCATTCTTAAATGCAGTTATAAAGTCGGCCAGCAGAGGAAGCGCTAATTGAAACCTAGGTGCTGCTCCGGAGAGGTCGAGCAAGAATGAGGGAGCCCTAGATAGAGAGAGCAGTGTGCCCCGGAGTAAGTCTTTTAAGGTATGTATGGGTTGCAAGCTGAAACCACATTAATAGGCTGTGAACAGCAATAAATGTACAGAGTGGCTGCTTTCAATTAAACAACAATAAATGCTACTGCTTCTCACTGAGGAGTATTTACAGTAACAAGTTTCAAACTGAAAGGCAAATTTATATCAGAAATGGCAAATTTATCACACACACTAATTTAGAAAAAAACCCAGTACAACTAAAAGGTTATAAATTTTTAAATAAAATGATGCAAATTTTTCAGTAGAAGCTTGCACATCTAATAAAATAAAATATGGATTTGCAAGAAAAGGCCAATTTAAACCAGAAATGTAGCATATTTATCAGTAAAACTGTGTTGTAACATGAGTAGTATTATAGATAACAGTTAAACATATCTATGCTTACGCTAGGGGCGCTCTCTATTGTGCCAGTACTTCTTGTTTCTTTCCCTGTTGTTATGGCACGCTCCGAGTATGATGTAGTTCAAACCTGTCGGTACGATAAAGCATTTCTGGAATATTGCAAACGTCTCTTTAGTCTCCTTCATTCCTAAAGGTTACCACATATTTTTGGCGATGAGGTAAAGTGGACTTTTGTGCTGCTTTTATTTGTCATAGGCCACCCCGTTTTGGTTTGTTGTTAGCTCTGGCTAAGCTGCAGTGTTAAATTTAGCTTGGCGGCTAGATGAGCAGTGGTACTGAAGGAGAGCGGCACCAGGTTGAGACGCACGGGGTGCCGGGAACAGCAGTGGAGCAGCGTGGGGTAGAGGAGCCTGCCGGCCGGATGGCTGCATTTGGGACTATTGGTGAATCCGTGGAGGGAGCCGAAGACTGGACAGAGTATGAGGAGAGGTCGGGGCACTTTTTCTCTGCAAACGGGATTACTGAGGAGGCTAGACAGCATTCAGTTCTCCTGAGTGTGTGTGGGGCAAAGACTTACAAGTTAATAAGGAGTCTGGCCACGCCACTGGAAGCTGGGGGAAATCCCTTATGATGAACTGGTCCAGCTTGTATCAAACCACCACAGTCCGAAACCTTCTGTGATAGTCCAACGGTTCAAGTTTCACAGCCATTTCAGAAAGCCAAGTCAGTCTGTGGCTAATTTTGTGGCTGAATTAAAGCAGCTTTCAGAACATTGTGATTTTGGAGCGGTGTGACATTCTCCGTGACAGACTGGTGTGTGGAATTAATAATGATGCAATACAGCGCCGCCTGCTGGGGGAAGCCCTACCATTGACTTCTCAAACCACTGGAAATTTCCGTGGGCATGGAAACTGCTGCTAATAATGCAAAGGATAGCCAGAAAGGACATGTGAGTGTGCAGTCAGCCACAGTGCACCATGTTAAAAGAGAGACTGGTAAACAGACCAAGCGGGTGGAATGTTTTAGGTGTGGAGGGGCACACTTTGCCCGTGACTGTAAATTTAAGGAGTCTGTCTGCCATGCTTGTGGTAAAAAAGGGCATTTAGCTAAAAAGTGCTGAAGTGTGAAGAGCAAAGTAAAGCAAGGGAAAGTTAAGCATGTAGCCACACATCACCTAGAAGAGAGAGATGATAGCATAGAGGCAGAATATTCTTAGAACATGTTTGCAGTGGAAACAGATGAGGAACCACCTGAACCTCACTGTGCTCCAGTTTCTGTTCAGGGGCAGGACTGCGTCAGTCATCAGTGAGGAAACTTAAAAGAAGGTGTGGAAATCTAACTGCCCCCACCCTGCATCCGTCAACACTGAAGCTCAGAACATATACAGGGCAGACCATTCCCTATTTAGGGGTGCTCTATGTAGATGTTTCATCTGGAGGTCAGACAGCTCATGTCAGGCTGGTTGTGGCTAAGGACAGGGGTCCCAGTCTTTTAGGCCGGGACTGGATATGAAAAATCAGACTTAATTGGCATGAGATTAAATATGTGCACACACTTGCAATCGAGGACCTCTTGCAACGCTATGGCAATGTGTTTAGGGACAAGTTGGGCACACTTAAAGGTGTGACAGTAAAGCTCTATGTAGACCCCAATGCCAAGCCCCGTTTTTTTTTTTATGCCCAGTCCAGTACCTTATGTTATGAAAGGCAAGGATGAAGATGAGTTGGAGATACTGCAGGCACAGGGCGTTATTGAGACAGTCCAGTTTTCAAGGTGGGCAACACCTATTGTCCCAATTTTGAAAGAGGATGAGACACAGGATTTGTGGGGACTATAAGCTGACAGTAAACCAGGTTGCCAGGCTAGAGGAGTACCTGCTGCCATGAGTGGAGGACTTGTTTGCATCTCTAGCAGGGGCAAAGCTTTCACAAAGCTCGATATGAGCCACGCATACCAGCAGTTTTTGCTTGATGAGGAATCAAAAGAGTATGCCACCGTTAATTCTCACAAAGGGCTGTTTAAGTACAATCTACTGTTTTTTGGGGTGGCGTCTAGTCCTGCTGTTTTTCAAAGAGCGATGGACACTTTGTTGCAGGGAATCCCGCATGTGGCGGTGTATCTCGATGGCATTTTGGTCACGGGGGCTACAGGGCAGGAACATCTGGGTAATTTGGAGTAGGTGCTGAAGAGACTCTCAGATGCAGGGCTGAGGTTAAAAAAGGGCAAATGTGTGTTTTTAGCACCTAGTATGACATACCTGGGGCACAAAATCACAGCTGAGGGGCTCTGTCCGGTGGAGGATAAAGTGAGGGCCATAAAGGAGGCCCCAAGCCCTAAGAATATTACTGAGCTCAGGTCATTTTTGGGCATCGTCAATTATTATGGCAAGTTTCTTCCTGACCTATCAAAAATGTTAGCCCCGCTATATAAGTTGTTGCACAGTGACACCAAGTGGCAGTGGGATGATGAGCAGGAGAGTGCTTTCAAAGAGGTGAAATGGCTACTTCAGTCAGCCCAACTGTTGGTGCACTGCGATCCTTTAATGATTCTGACCGCGGGTCACAGTCGTGCTCGGTGTAATGTAGTTATAAGATGTATTATTGTGGGATGTGGGTGGTGGCTCCACCTTTCTGGTTCCGCTGCCACCCTGGGTATAAAGGGCTGATGCGGAAGAGAAACGGTCTCTTTTGACCTTCACCTCTGCCTAGACGGGAGCGCCTTGTGTCACTGTGAGTCACTCAGTAAAGTCACGTTCTATTGCACCTCCGGCCTCGTTATTGAAGTACTGGTTATGGACATAACATTTGGCGACGAGGATAAAGACATGGATAAAGGAATTTCGGGCATTCGGCTATTTCTGGAGCTTCCCGGCGAGCCGCCGGTTCCGTGGGAGAAATGGTTTGCCGCATTTGAGAATTATCTGGTGGCATTGAACCTCGGTGAACTAGAGAAATTGTGTGCCCAAGCGATACTGGTCCATAATCTTGGCATGGAGGGACAACGTATTCTCAGCACACTAGGTGAGAGTGACAGTTTTGAGGACGTGGTTGGGCTAATGGCGTGCTACTTTTGCGCTCCTGAGAACATCACCGTCTGGAGGATTCAGTTCCAACAACGCCGCCAGCAGATTGGAGAGTTGGTGCAGCGGTATGTTGCAGACCTATGCCAGCTGGCTGGGAATTGCCAGTTTGGAACCTTAGAAGAAGAAATGGTCCATGATCAGTTGGCGGAGCACACGCTGTGTGCAGCGGCACGGTCAAGGGTCCTCACACATTCCGTTGAACTGACATTGACCAAGGCTGTGGAGATAGCCCTACAGTTTGAAGCAGTGGATAAACTGTCACGGGACCTCGATAAGAGAACAACATTGAGGCAACCTGACTCACAATCACTCCTACATCATTTCGCCAGGGTCTGTAAAAAATCTGAGCGAGGGGAATGGCGACGCAAAGTGGATTCCCCCACCACGACGCCTACGGTTAACCACACCGTGTCCCTGAGCGCAGAAGGACGTATGTATTTAACAGTTACGTTGGACGGCGAGGAAGTGCCGTTATTGGTGGACACAGGCGTGGTGAGGTCCGTGTTTAACTGGCCTACTATGAGGAGTTTTTCCCCCTACCATCGTGTGAGAGGTCTGTTGATGCCATTGTGTAGGTATGGCGGTAATAGGCTGTCTATCATGGGTTTGCTGGAGCTGACGGCGAGGTACAAGTCAGCAGTGGTGTCCAGCCTGCAGTTCGTGGTGACTGCAAGTGGGTCGAATGTGATGGGCTGCAACCTTTTTTATGGACTGAGCTTCTCAATCACAAGCAGCGGCGGAGAAGAGTGGTTCGGCTGTGGTTTGTGGGACTGCCCGGTTCCGCAAGTGGTGGATGATGCGGTTTGGGACGATACATGGCCTAGTATTCTGGGAGATGGACAGGACCAATACCACCCAGCGCCATCATGGGAGGGTTTTGGTGCCAGGGCTCAAGTTATCCTAGGTGAGGGAACTGAGCGACACGGTGGAACGCCCGTGACGGCGGGTGGAGCCGACTGGATGGCTCCCACTGCTTCCGGAGTTCGGCCAGGAGGTCCCGAGAAGCATGGAGCTACAACGGCTTTGCCGGCGTTGCAAATGAAAGCAAGCGGGGTAGGACTGGCTGGCACGGGAAACAGACGTGCTACACAGAAACACTGGAGGCTGAGTCGGGCTTCGCAGAGGGTCGCTGTTGTGACGCGACCCAGTGACGAGGCCCGGTTGAGACAACATCGACATTGGAAGCGGAGTTGAGCTCCTTTGGAAGTTGGTGATGTGGTTTGACCCAGAAAGGAGGCTCGGCTGAGAGGGGTCCATGGAAAACGGAAAAGACAGGAGGACCAGGGGCTGAAGGTAGTAGCTGTTTGGGGGTGCGGGTACCTTCGGCTTTCAGATGACTCATGGAGACACCCCAATGAACTGCGGGGCACCAATGAGGAGAAGGAGGTGCTGGGGCTTCAATGGGGCTCATCTCCAAGGGCGAAGAGACGGAGAAGCTCTGGACGGGACCCACCAGACGGGTCTCTGGGGGGGGGTGGCCTCTCCATTGAGACTGTATGGTAGCAAGGGGCGATGGGTTAGATTAAATATGAATTGCCCAGGCTACGTAGTTATGTTTCTCGTGCAGAATTGCTACATCAAGTGCCCATGTACACACACACACACAAAAAGAAAAAACAAGTAATGTTTGTGTCACCATGTTTGGGGTGTACAGTATATTACTGTGGGGTTTGCCCAGGTTGGGGTGGTTTTATTGGGAATGTTGATAGCAGGTTATGAATGTGCATGTTGACTGGTTGTTTGTTAGACTAAGGTTTTACCTGTGTGTATGTATGTTTGTGGGGTTATTTTATGTTATAATAGGAACACAGCAGTATTTTGTTTCATGGACCTTATATTAACAGAGATGGCAGAATAATCTGTCTAGCCGTGTGGAGGTGGGACAGTAGTCCGCCCCTCTAGTTTTAGTTGTTTGTGTGCATGGATAGGTCTACTTTACTTGTTTACCATTAAAGTGTGACTCAGGTACTAAATTTGGGAGGGTCTAATTGGTGTGCATGCGTTTTGGACTTTTTTAAAGGGGGGGTGTAATGTAGTTATAAGACGTATTATTGTGTGATGTGGGTTGTAGCTCCACCTTTCCGGTTCCGCCGCCACCCTGGGTATAAAGAGCTGATGCGGAAGAGGCACAGTCTCTTTTGAGCTTCGCCTCTGCCTAGACGGGAGCGCCTTGTGTCACTGTGACTCACTCAACAAAGTCATGTTCTATTGCACCTCCGGCCTCATTATTGAAGTACTGGTTATGGACATAACACCCAGGTCTCTAGGTTGCTGCTTATTTTCTGTATATATGTATTTGTTCTTGATTTTCATCCATTATGGTTTGTGCTTTTATTTTGACAGCGCCATTATGTTACTTCCTTCTGTCATATCTTTTCGCGGGTTGTCACAGCTGTTTTGTTGTCCTGATTACTTTCTTACGCACGCACCCACACCTGATCCACATTTGGTTTCTCCCTCTTATTATTTAAGCTCGCTTGCGGGGTTCATTCCTCGCTGTGACCTCACCCTGTGCACTGACAGGATTCCCTGTCTGATTCCTGTTTATTTTCTGCTCAGTACTCAGCCTCGCCAGACTATTTGTAAGTTACCCTTCGTGGTTCTCATTTGTTGCCTTTTTCTGTAAGTTACCCCTCGTGGTTTATTTGTGTTCATTATCATTAAACATGCAAACTCACAACAGGCGATTGGAGTCTTGATTTCTGCCCTAATGGGCCAATTATGACAGATCCAGACAAAGAAATCACCCTATCGTGTGATGCTTTACCTTATGGTGTGGGAGCGGTGTTCTCACATGTAATGGAGGATGGCTCGGAGAAGCCCATAGGTTTTGCTTCGCGCACTTTAACAGCAGCAGATAAGGGGTATTCTCAGTTGGATAAAGAGGGTCTAGCTGTGGTTTTTGCTGTTAAATGTTTCCATCAGTACCTGTATGGACATGTTTTTACGATTTACAAGGACCATAAACCCTTGATGAATCTATTTAGTGAGACTCGCTGCATTCCACCAATAGCCTCAGCCAGAGTACAGCGTTGGGCTCTTTCCTTCTCAGCCTACCAGTACACCATAGTGTATCGTGCGGGTAAGAAAAATGCAATGCTGATGCGCTGAGTCACCTGCCTTTGCCAGTTACCCCTGTTAAAACATATACACCACCAGAGTCAGTGTTTTCATTGAAAAGACTCTCAGAGATGCCCGTGAAGGCAGCTAAGATCAAGCAGTGGACAGAGAGAGACCCCGTCTTGTCCAGAGTCAAAACTTTCCTCCTGCAGGGCTGACCGGGTGTAGTGGAAGAGGAAGAGTTGAAACCGTATGCTAAACGCAAAACAGAGTTCAGTCTGCAGGACGGCTGTATTTTCTGGGGCACCAGGGTGGTTGACCCACCTCCAGAGAGATTGCAGATTGTGGAGGAGGTCCATGAGACTCACCAGGGGTATCACGCATGAAAAGTCTCACAAGATCGTATGTGTGGTAACCAAAAATGGATGAGGCCCTGGAAAATAAGGTAAAAGATTGCACTCAATGCCAACTCCACCAGAAGATGGCCCCATAAGCCCCTTTGCACCCATGGGAGTGGCCAGGCTGTCTGTGGTCTAGGCTGCATTTGGACTTTGCTGGGCCGTTTATGGGACAGATGTTCATGATTCTAGTAGATGCTTATTCTAAGTGGATCAAAGCCCACATTATGAGTAACATCACAGCTTCCATGACCATAGATAAACTGAGACAAGTGTTTGCAGTGCACGGGTTGCCTGACACCCTAGTCACGGATGATGGCACATCATTCACCAGTGAGTTGTTTGGGGAGTTCATGCAGCAGAACGACATTTATCACATTCAGACAGCTCCTTTTCATCCAGCCTCCAATGGGTTAGCTGGATGAGCAGTGCAGACCGTGAAGGAGGGCCTGAAATGGGTAACAGGTGATTCATTGAGCTTTCACGTTCCCTGTTTAAGTGTCACCTCACACTTCAAACTACCACAGGTCGCTCACCAGCAGAGATGCTGTTGGGTCGTTGACCAAAGTCAACGAAGATGGTGGAACTGGGCAGCAATGGCTCTGCACGACTCCTCACCCTCCGCCTCAACACCACTCAAGGCCCAGTCACCCTGGTCAGTGTGTATGCCCCAACACTGACAGCCACACCAGAGGCAAAAGACGAGTTCTACGAGAATCTCGCAACAACTGTCAGGATCATCCCCAACTCTGAACAACTCATTTTCCTTGGAGACTTCAATGCCAGAGTGGGTGCTGACCACCACTCCTGGCCCTCCTGTCTTGGACTATTTGGCATGGGCAGAATGAACGACAACGGTCAGCGGCTGCTCGAGTTCTGCACATATCACGATCTGTGCATCACAAACTCATTCTTCAAGACCAAGCCCCAACACAAGGTGTCCTGGCGACATCCGCGCTCAAAGCACTGGCACCAGCTGGACTTGATCCTGACCAGGCGCACCTCGCTGAAGAATGTGCTAACCACCCGTTCGTTCCAGAGTGCAGATTGCGACACAGACCATCCATTGGTGTGTTGCAAGGTCAAGCTGCAGCTGAAGAAATTCCATCATGCTAGACAGCCTGGAAAGGCAGGGATTGACACCAGCAAGATGGCCCAACCAGAACTTGTTGAGCAGTTTGTCTCCACCTTTGAGAAGGAACTTGGTGTACCACAAGAAGGAGAATCTGCAAAGCAGAAGTGGGAAGAGCTGCGAAACACCATCCACCGCACAGCCTTGGCTACCTTTGGGAGGAAGTCCTCGAAGTCACAGGACTGGTTTGATGCCAAGTTGACCGAGATGACCCCCGTCATTGAAGCCAAGTGCTCAGCACTTGCTGAGTACAAGAAGTACACAAACGAGAAGAATCTCCAGATTCTCAGGGCTGCAAGAAGCAAAGTTCAGCAGACTGCTCGGCGCTGTGCCAACGAGTACTGGACTCAGCTCAGCCAAGACATTCAAACCGCTGCCATAACAGGGAACATCCGTGGTATGTACGATGGCATCAAGAAAGCACTTGGTCCGGCTCAGAGCAAGACGGCCCCCCTCAAATCCTCCACTGGGGAGATGATCACAGAAAAGAACAAGCAGATGGAGAGATGGGTGGAACACTACTCCGACCTCTACTCCAGACAGAACACCGTGACACCGTCAGCCCTTGATGCCATCGACTGCCTGCCATCCATGGACGAACTTGATGCCGAGCCAACCATCGATGAACTCAGCAAGACCATTGATAGCTTGGCCACTGGCAAGGCACCCGGCAACGACGGCATACCCTCCGACCTGATCAAGCACTGCAAGACCGCCCTACTGCTGCCATTGCATAATGTCCTCTGCCAGTGCTGGAAGGAAGGTGCTGTACCACAGGACATGAGGGACGCCAAGATCATCACCCTCTACAAAAACAAAGGGGAGAGAAGCGACTGCAACAACTACAGGGGCATCTCAGCCCTCCTCAGGCTGAGATGCCCTCCTCAGCGTTGTTGGCAAAGTATACGCATGAGTTGTTCTCGTTCGTCTACAGAAGCTTGTCGAACGTGTCTACCCCGAGTCTGTGTGGCTTCCGCGCTGAGCGATCAACGGTAGACATGATATTCTCCATCCGCCAATTCCAGGAGAAATG
Organism: Pholidichthys leucotaenia; assembly: GCA_020510985.1. Lineage (NCBI taxonomy): Eukaryota > Metazoa > Chordata > Actinopteri > Cichliformes > Pholidichthyidae > Pholidichthys > Pholidichthys leucotaenia. The sequence goes on along the minus strand of CM035847.1, from coordinate 186,226,607 downwards.
CAGAGAACAGAACATGCCCCTGTACGTCGCCTTCATCGACCTCACCAAAACGTTCGATCTGGTCAGCAGAGAGGGCCTTTTCAAGATCCTGCCAAAGAAAGGATGCCCACCAAAGTTGCAAAGCCTCATCAAATCGTTTCACACCAACATGCAGGGGATAGTGCAGCACGACGGCAACGTCTCAGAGCCATTCAACATACACAGCGGAGTGAAACAGGGCTGTGTACTTGCGCCACCCCTCTTTGGGATTTTCTTTGCTATGCTCCTGAGGCATGCCTTCAGTACAGCAACAGAGGGAATCTATCTGCACACAAGATCTGACGGCAGGCTTTTCAACCTCGCCCGCCTGAAAGCCAGAATCAAAGTACGCGAGGCTCTAATCAGAGACATGCTGTTCGCAGATGACGCTGCAGTCGCGACCCACACGTAACAGAAGCTTTAGACCCTGATGGACCGCTTCTCCCAGACATGCAAGGACTTCGGGCTTACCATCAGCCTGAAGAAGACTAACGTCTTGGCGCAAGGCACGGAAGCACCACCAACCATCACCATTGACGACTACGAGCTGGAGGTCGTGAATCAGTTCACATACCTGGGGTCCACGATCAGCAACAACCTCTCCCTTGATACAGAGATTGACAAGAGGATTGGAAAATCAGCCTTCACACTCGCCCGCCTCACCACACGAGTGTGGGAGAATCCCAAACTCTCTCTCAAGACGAAGATGGCAGTGTACAACGCCTGCGTCATCAGCACACTGCTCTATGGGAGTGAGACGTGGACAACATACACCCGGCAGGAAAAGAGACTGAACTCCTTCCACTTGCGCTGCATTCGCCACATCCTGGACATATCCTGGCAGGACAAAGTGCCCAACACAGAAGTTCTGTCCCGCGCCGGCCTTCCCTCCATGTTCACTCTACTCAGGCAGCGCAGGCTCCGCTGGCTAGGCCACGTTCACCGTATGGAGGATGGCAGAATCCCCAAGACGTCCTCTATGGAGAACTGGCGACTGGCAGGAGAGACGTTGGCCGCCCACAGCTGCGCTTTAGAGACGTCTGCAAGAGAGACATGAAGGCCCTGGAGATCAACACAGAGTGCTGGGAGGACCTTGCAACGGACCGCTCCAAATGGAGAGGCACCCTGACCAGACAGCTCAAGGCGGGTGAAGAGAGACTGACTGCTGCAGCAGATGAAAAAAGGACCCACAGGAAGAACCGCCACAGACCCAGCAGCACAGAGACCACCCACAAGTGCGACCTGTGTGACAGGGACTGCCATTCGCGCATCGGCCTGTTCAGCCACAGGCGGTGCTGTTCCAGCAGAGTAGACATTTAGGATTCTCTTCCATGGTCATCATAGACCGACGGAGGCCGACGACACGTTCCCTGTTTAAGTAGCACCTCACACTTCAAACTACCACAGGTCGCTCACCAGCAGAGATGTTGTTGGGCCGTTGACCAAAGTCTATGCTGGACTTGCTATGTCCTGATATGAAAATGACAGTTGAGGAGAAGCAGGAAAAAACAAAAAGAGCATCATGATCAGCATGCACGAGAGAGGAAGTTGGAAGTAGGTAATGCTGTCTACGTGAGGAACTTCAGTAGTAATATCAACCAGCAATGGATGCCAGGAGTTATCCTGAAACGGAGTGGTCCTGTCTCCTATATTGTTGAGTTGCGGGATGGGCGAGTCATCCGCATACATCAAGATCATGTGCGCCAGTGCTACGAGGCAAACCCTGGGACAGGCCTTGTCCTGGAGTTACCACTGGTAGAGTAGGCCATGGAAGCAAGGTGTTTTCCAGCACCAGCAGCAAAAGGAGAAGTACGGGCAGAAGCTTCGCTTGTGTCCTCTGAAGCAACTGTGATGGCAAAAGAAGATAGCCAGTCACACATGGAGATGCCGATCCCAGTTGTGACATCACTCCCAGAGACCGTGGGAACACTGGTAGCTGTGACACTAGTGGGGTCACCAGTTGCTGTGAGGAGGTCACAGCGTACTCGTTGGCCTCCTGATAAACTGACTTACTGATAGAGATTTGGGAATAAATGGTTGTTAACTGATGTTGTTCCATGTTTTATTGTGTTGACATGGGTACACCCTCATTTCTGTCCTTGGTTAATGTTGTTTGGGTAAAGAGGATTCTGCATTTTAAATCAAAGGTGTAGCTGGAACCCTTCGGGCTGTCGAGGACAGACTGGGCCCAACTAAGGGCTCGGTCATGCAGCAGGAGGGTCATGAAATGAATTTTGCAGATCTCGTCCGGGTACTCCCCGCCCACCTGGCCCAGGTAAAGCCGAACATGGCAAAGGAAGTCCTTGCATTTCTCCACCTCTCCCGCATACGGGGCAGGTGAGGGAATGGAAGTTGTTCGGTATACGATGGAAGAAACAGGGGCAGCAGGTGGAGAGGAAGGGCCCGAGCGAGACATATGGGTCAAATGCTCGGTGATCGTGCTCAGCTGCTGCATAATTGTCTGCAGCTGTTGTGTGAGCACGACTGCCTGCCTCTCTGTGGCATTGAGGCGGTGAAGAGCAGAGTGTTCCGCTGATGCAGCCCCACTGAGCTCACGTTCTGGCTGGCTCGTTCTGTCATAATGATAGAGAGGCCAGCTCACGTGCAGGGTGCCACACCAGAGAAAACTCACACGACACAGAGAAGCTACATTTAAACAATTTATTAATTTCAAAATAAGGAGCACTGTTATGGAAAATGTCACTCGCCAGAGGAAGACTCAGCCTGTGGGGAGAGACGAGAGCTGATTAATAAGAGGTGGGAGGTAGGGAAGTGGTGAAGACAAATCTGCCACTTATGTGTGCTGAGCAGAGAGCCTGACAGAGAACCACAGCAGGAATAGACGAACCAGCAGGATGGAGCTGGCAGGGAGTAGGAAAGGGAAGGAGATGGGTGGTGTCTGACTGGGTGGAGACAGGTAGCTGAGGCGGGATGAGGATGATGGAGCAGGTAAGCGCACAACGATCCCCGGAGACGCACCGCACCGATGGCAGCAACATGGGAAGAAGAGAAAGGAGAGGGATTAGGCAAAATCCTCTGAATATAATTTTAATTTGCTTGCTAGTTTCACGGCAGTATACCCAACGAGCCATCGCTGAAGCCTTTGCTTGATGGTCCTTTTATGTGCTGGTGAGGCAGAAGCGGCAGGTGCATCCACTCACGCAGGTGTAATGATTGCCTGCAGAGTCAGGGAATCTTTAACAGGAAGGAGGGGGCACACGCTCACCTGAACATGACACATGTACCTCAATTGCAGGATGATTACCAGCTAGAATGATCCTTCCTGCACATCTTTCCCTTTGTCTTCACCCTATTTTTTTGTCTCTCTCTTCAATGTACAGTGTCTGTCCAATAAAGGCAAAAATAAATAACTGGAAACAATTTTTTGGCCTTTAAAACTACAAATGTATGTTTTGGGGGATTAATGATTAGAAAATGCACAGTATTGGACCTTTTAGTAAAAGAATATGACCTTTAAATCTGAAGCAGCTCCTGTTTTATTTCTTCCTCATTTTGCCATATCATTACCACTTACTTGTCTCCATTCTATTACATTTTGGTTTTATGGCAACTTTTTTGCAGCTGAAAACGGTGTTTCATTGAGCTTTAAAGTAGAATATTTGCTGTTCCACATGCACTTTAGCAATAGACAGACATTTAGTAATTTTACTGCTTCCTGCAACTTTTATGATGATGTTATCTAATGCATGCTATATATTTGTCTTTTATTCATCCATAGCATAAATTAGTTGTGCCGACTGCTGTCTCTGGATCAAATTGCCACATGGGAACAATAACAAGGACTCTATTTAAAGCAGTTTAAATATGTTATATATTGTATGCATAATCAGTTTCCAAAAATACTGAGGCTGGATCAATTTTATGAATTTTGAAAATACTGTTGAAAGTTAACTTGGAACACTTCTAAAACAAGCACAAATAGGAGTATTGACTCAATGGCTAAAGGTGAGCACAGCACGACAGTTTTTAGAGTAAGCCTCTGTACAATCTCAATCAATTTGTGATATTGAACAAAATTCTAAATGTACATGTAATTTGTTGTGGGATTTTAGCAGTGTAGTTGCTTAAATAAACACTGACTTGAATGGAGGGGAAGTCCATTATCCACTACTGTGCAAACAATAAACTTTGTCACTGTAGGGTGCAAGCCTTGTACAGCCAAAGCTGACATTTTTTTCAGGAAATAAAGAAAAAAATGTATTTTCTGAATAATATAGCAGCTATGAAATTTATTCTCATGGGTTTTCCTATAAAGGGTCACCATTAAAATGGGCTTATTAAAAAAATAGACTACAGATGGAAAGGTTTTGATCTGACAGTGATGAAATGTTAAAGTGGACAAATGTAGTGAATATCTTATACTGGTCTGAGTTTGCAAACTTGCAAAATAAATTGGGTTTGAGCAAAACAGTATGTTATGAGGAGAGAAATGAGAATACCCCCCCCGCCTCCTCATGGATCGTCACCTTATCGTGGTGGGGGGGTTTGCGTGCCCCAGTGATCCTAGGAGCTATGTTGTCCGGGGGCAATTTGCCTCTGATAGGGTCTCCCAAGACAAACTGGTCCTGGGTGAAGGGCCAGACTAAGAACGATCCAACAGACTCTCATGATAAATTGTATATCAAGGATTCAGTGTACCCCGCCCGGTATGGGGTTACCGGGGCCCCATCCTGGAGCCAGGCCTGGGGGAGGGGCTCGAAGGCTAGCGTCTGGTGGCCGGGTTTCCACCCATGGGACCCGGCCGGGCTCAGCCCGAAGGAGTTACATGGGTCCGCCCTCCAGTGGGTCCACCACCTGCAGGAGGGATCATGGGGGTCCGGTGCTATGTGGATTAGGTGGCGGTCAAAGGCGGAGACCTTGGCGGACTGATCCCAAGCTTTCTAAACTGGCTTTTGGTACGTGGAATGTCACCTCTCTGGTGGGGAAGGAGCCTGAGCTGGTGTACGAGGTTGAGCGATACCGGCTAGATATAGTCGGCCTCACCTCAACACACAGCTCCGGTTCCGGAACCAGTCTCCTGGAGAGGGGCTGGAGCTTGGCCTTTTCTGGAGTTGCCCCGGGCGAGAGGCGATGAGCAGGGGTGGGTATTCTTGTATCGCCCCACCTTGCTGCCTCTATATTGGAGTTTTCCCCGGTGGACGAAAGGGTTGCTTCCCTGCGCCTTCGGGTTGGGAAACGGGTCCTGACCATCATTTGTGCCTATGCACCAAATGATGTTTCAGAGTACCCACCCTTTTTGGAGTCTGTGACTGGGGTGCTGGAGGGTACTCCTCCTGGAGACTCCATTGTCCTACTGGGGGACTTCAATGCGCACGTGGGCAACGACAGTGAAACCTGGAGGGGGGTGATTGGGAGGAATGGCCTGCCCGATCTGAACCCGAGTGGTGTTCAGTTATTGGACTTCTGTGCTAACCACAGTCTGTCCATAACGAACACCATGTTCAAGCATAAGGGTGTCCATATGTGCACCTGGCACCAGGACACCCTAGGTCGCAGGTCAATGATCGATTTTGTTATCGTATCATCAGACCTGCGACCGTATGTCTTGGACACCCGAGTAAAGAGAGGTGCAGAGCTGTCAACTGATCACCACCTGGTGGTGAGTTGGATCCGATGGCAGGGGAGGAAGCCATTCAGACCTGGTAGACCCAAACGTATAGTGAGGGTGTGCTGGGAGCATCTGGCTGAGGACCCTGTCCGGGAGGTCTTCAACTCCCACCTCCGGAAGAACTTCATCCACATTCCGAGGGAGTCCGGAGACATGGAGTCTGAATGGGCCATGTTCTCCACCTCTGTTGTTGAAGCGGCGGCCCAGAGCTGCGGCCGCAAGGTGGTCGGTGCATCTCGTGGTGGCAACCCCCGAACCAAGTGGTGGACACCAGTGGTGAGGGGGGCCATTAAGCTGAAGAAGGAGTCCTATCAAGCTTGGTTGGCTTGTGGGACTCCTGAAGCAGCTGAGGTGTACCGGCAGGCCAAGCGGAGTGCAGCTCGGGTGGTTGCTGAAGCAAAAACGCGGGTATGGGAGGAGTTCGGTGAGGCCATGGAACAAGACTTTTGGTCGGCTTCAAAGAGATTCTGGCAAACTGTTCGGCGGCTCAGGAGGGGAAAGCAGCTCCCCGTCCACACTGTGTATGGTGCGGATGGGACACTGTTGACTTCAACTGGGGATATCGTTGGGCGGTGGAAGGAATACTTCGAGGATCTCCTCAATCCCACTGATACGCCTTCCACAGAGGAAGCAGGGTTTGGGGACGAGGGGGATGACTTGCCTATCACAGGGGCTGAGGTCGCCAAGGTGATTAAAAATCTCCTTGGTGGCCGGGCCCTGGGGGTGGGCAAGATTCGCCCTGAGTACCTCAAGGCCCTGGATGTTGTTGGGCTGTCATGGTTGACACACCTCTGCAACATTGCGTGGAGGTCGGGGGCAGTGCCTTTGGCATGGCAAACCGGGGTGGTGGTTCCTCTCTTCAAAAAAGGGGACCGGAGGGTGTGCTCCAACTTTAGAGGGATCACACTCCTCAGCCTCCCTGGGAAGGTCTATGCCAAGGTACTGGAGAGGAGAGTCCGGCCGTTGGTCGAACCTCGGATTCAGGAGGAGCAATGTGGTTTTCGTCCTGGCCGTGGCACATCGGACCAGCTCTTTACCCTCTCGAGAATTCTTGAGGGTTCGTGGGAGTTTGCCCAACCAGTTTACATGTGTTTTGTGGACTTGGAGAAGGCTTTTGACCGCGTCCCTCGTGGATTTTTGTGGGGGGTGCTTCGGGAGTATGGGGTATCGGGCTTGTTGTTACGAGCTATTCGGTCTCTGTATGACCGTTGTGAGAGTTTGGTTCGTATTGCCAACACTCGGTCGGAGTCATTCCCAGTGAGAGTTGGACTCCGCCAGGGCTGCCCTTTGTCACCGATCCTGTTCATAATTTTTATGGACAGGATTTCTAGGTGCAGCCAGGGAATGGAGGGTGTCATGCTTGGTGACCACAGGATCTCATCTCTGTTGTTTGCAGATGATGTTGTCCTGTTGGCTTCATCCAGCAATGACCTACAGCTCTTGCTGGGACGGTTTGCCGCTGAGTGTGAAGCGGCTGGGATGAGAATCAGCACCTCCAAGTCCGAGTCCATGGTCCTCAGCCGGAAGAAGGTGGATTGTCCTCTCCGGGTTGGGGACAGGCTCCTGCCCCAAGTGGAGAAGTTTAAGTATCTTGGGGTCTTGTTCACGAGTGAGGGGAAAATGGAGCGAGAGATCGACAGACGGATTGGAGCAGCATCTGCAGTGATGCGGACGTTGTACCGGTCTGTTGTGGTGAAGAGGGAGCTTAGTTCTAAGACAAAGCTGTCGATTTACCAGTTAATCTACGTTCCTACTCTCACCTATCGTCACGAGCTTTGGGTAATGACCAAAAGAACGAGATCGCGGATACAAGCGGCTGAAATGAGCTTTCTCCGTAGGATTGCTGGACTCACCCTCAGAGATAGGGTGAGGAGCTCAGTCATCCGGGAGAGGCTCAGAGTAGAACCGCTGCTCCTCCGCATTGAAAGGAGTCAGTTGAGGTGGTATGGGCATCTGATTAGGATGCCTCCTGGACGCCTCCCACTTGAGGTGTTTCAGGTACGTCCCACTGGGAGGAGACCCCGGGGCAGACCCAGGACTCGGTGGAGAGACTATGTCTCCCAGCTGGTCTGGGAACGCCTTGGTATCCCCTCTGAAGAGCTGGAGCAGGTGGCTGGGGAGAGGGAAGTCTGGGCTTCTCTGCTTGAACTGCTGCCTCCGCGACCCGGACCTCCGGAAAAGCAGTAGAAGATGGATGGATGGATGGATGGTTTTCCTATAAAGGGTCACCATTAAAATGGGCTTATTAAAAAAATAGACTACAGATGGAAAGGTTTTTATCTGACAGTGATGAAATGTTAAAGTGGACAAATGTAGTGCATATCTTATACTGGTCTGAGTTTGCAAACTTGCAAAATAAATTGGGTTTGAGCAAAACAGTATGTTATGAGGAGAGAAATGAGAATACAAATTTTTTAAAGAAAAGTTAAAGAAATGTATGAGCTATAGTTCTAGATCAACAAAGTACTTTGTTTGCAATACCCACATTAACTACTTTACACACAAGTACACAGAATTCTACAGAAAATTCTTACATTTTCACTGAAACTTGTATTGAGATTGTTTTGATAATTACACAACATCCATCCATCCATCCGTCTTCTTCCGCTTAATCCTTTTTGGGAACAAAAATAATTTTTTTGTAAATTGTCTGTGTTTTTTCAACTGATTTAAGATAATTTTGCATCGCTGAATCCGAAAATGACATCTGTTTCTCTCGATCAGGTTGTGGAGTGTGTGAAATAAGAGGCTGATTCATGGCAGACGGTTTATTACACACTTCACATCTCTCAAGCACAGAACAGAATGAAACATTTCAGCAGGCACTCTTCTTTTACCCAAATCTCTCCTCCCACGTTTCATGGCATTTCTCCACACACAACATGACATTTGCATTACACTGCATTCAACCCCCTACTTCCTTGACTCCTTCCTGCTATCTCGCCAGGAACCTCCTGAGCATTGTTCTCCCATGCTTATCCACTGTCTCTTGTCTGAGATGCTAAATAATCTGTCTCCCCCAAGGTGCTACACTCCCCCCCCCCCCCCCAGCATCTTAGATAGAACAATAGAACATCAGTCCACACACCGTTTGGGCTTCCGTCTCCTCCCGTATGTGCTGTAACTGGGATTTACTGCCTCCGTGGCGCTGCTGTGCCGATGGGGGGCTGCTGGGAGTGTGTCTGACTGCGGGTGGGGCGTGACGAGGGGGGGGGGGCACTTCAGTCTGTCCGTGTGGCTGCTCTGGTGGATCGTTTCCCTGGGGAGTTCTCCATGGGGGTCTTCTACGCCGAGGGGCCCTAGCCAACAGCACTTGCTCGTCCGCCACAACGAAAGCGGGTTTGAGTTTGTCTATGCCAATTTTCTCCTGCCTACCCCCCAAGTCTAGCAAAAAATGCTTATCCCCTGTTTCCAACACTCTGAACGGTCCATCATAGGGTGGGCGCAATGGAGGGCGATGGGCGTTGTGTCTGACGAACACGAACTCCGCGCTCTTCAAAGTTTTAGGCACAAAAACATGCGGAAAACAGTGGTGGGCAGGGCCCGGCAGCGTGCCTGTGTTTGCGCTACGCTGCAAAAGCTGAGACGGGCAGCTGTCTGGCGCGGGATTATCTGGCAGAAATTCCCCAGGCAGCCGTAGGGGCTGCGCAAAAACCAGCTCTGCCGGGGAAGCTTCCAGATCCTCCTTTGGCTCGGAGCGCAACCCCAATAAAACCCATGGCAACGTGTCTACCCAATTTGCATCCGTCAGTGAAGCCCTGAGCGCTGCTTTCAGTGATCTATGAAAACGCTCGCATAAACCATTGGCCTGTGGGTTGTATGCGGTTGTGCGGTGAATTGTAACACCCAGGCTGCGGGCCATCGCGGACCAGAGTTCAGAAACAAATTGAGGGCTCCGACGGGACTCCAAAACGTGCCACCCATGCTGTTAAAAAAAGCGCGTGCTACGTCCGCGGACGTGGTTGCCGCCAGTGGGACTGCTTCTGGCCAGCGCGTGGTGCGGTCCACCACTGTCAGGAGGTGCGTGCACCCCTGTGATGGCGGGAGGGGGCCCACGAGGTCCACGTGAACATGGTCAAACCTCTTAGCCGGTACCCGAAACGGCTCCAAGGGAGCCTTCGTGTGTCTGTGTACCTTGGCTCGTTGGCACGCCACGCAGGCTGCAGCCCACTCTTTTACTTTTTTTGCATAGGCTCAGCCACACAAACTTCTCTCCCACCATTTTGACCAACGCGCGAACTCCTGGGTGCGCCAGAGTGTGAACCGACTCAGACACCTGGCGGCGCCACGCGACCGGGACCACCGGACACGGGCGTCCCATGGAGACATCGCAGATTGTGGGGGGGCGCCATCTTGCAGCACCCTGCTCTCCAGCCTTAACCCTGTTGGTCCAGACTGGAGCGCGCGCACGTCTGCATCGCTAATCTGCTCCGCGGCCATGGCTGCATAATCTATCCCCACGCAGACCGGGGCTACCACGGCGCGCGAGAGGCAGTCCACCACCACATTCAGTTTACCCGACACATGCTGAATATTGGTAGTAAACTCTGAGATCACTGCCAGCTGTCTCTGCTGCCGGCCCGACCACGGTTCTGAAACTTTGGCCATCACGAATGTTAGCGGCTTGTGGTCCAGGAACGTGGTGAAGTTGCGCCCTTCCAGCCAGAACTGGAAGTGGCGTATGGCCAGGTGGAGAGCCAGTAACTCCCTGTCAAACGCGCTGTATTTATGTTCGCTGTCGCGCAAAGTTCTGCTGAAAAAGGTGAGCGGCTGCCAAGCCCCGGCGACGCGCTGCTCTATGACAGCCCCTATGGCCATCCCTATGGCTCTCCGGGCCGCCGGGTCCGGATGCGCCAACAGTATGGCGTTTGCCAGGGCTGCTTTAACCTCCGAGAACGCCCTCTCTCGCTCCGGGGTCCATTCGACCCTATCTGCGGGTTTCTGTCTCTTGAGCGCGGCGTACAATGGTTGCATGAGCTGCGCCGCGTGGGGAAGGAAACAGTTATAAACGTTCAGCATCCCCCCAAATTCCTGCAGCGCCCTGACCGTCTGAGGCCGGGGGAAATCCTCCATGGCGCGCACTTTGTCGGGCAGCAGGATCACTCCTTCCGGAGAGACGCAGTGCCCCAAAAAATCAATCTCTGTCACGCCGAACTGGCATTTCGCCGGGTTGATTATTAACCCGTGCTCCTCCAACCTCCGGAAAACCGTCGTGAGGTGGGTTTCCTGTTAATCTTCGGACGCACTGGCTACCAGGATATCGTCCAGGTAGATGAACACGAACGGGAGGTCGCGCAGCACTGCATCCATCATGCGCTGGAATGTCTGTGCCGCTCCTTTTAACCCGAATGGCATGCGCAGGAACTCGAATAGACCGAACGGAGTTATTACCGCTGTTTTGGGTACGTCCTCCGCATGCACTGGGACTTGGTGGTAACCGCGGACCAGGTCTATTTTGGAAAAAATGCGCGCTCCGGCGAGGTGAACGGAAAAATCCTGTATGTGGGGAATTGGGTAGCGGTCGTGCGCTGTGGCGTTGTTCAACCTGCGGAAATCACCGCACGGTCGCCACGACCCCTCAGCCTTAGGGACCATGTGTAGCGGGGATGCCCACGGGCTGTTCGAACACCTGATGATGCCCAACCTTTCCAGGTTGGCGGACTCCTCGCGCGCTATGGCCAGTTTAGCTGTGTCCAAGCGCCGAGGTCTTGCAAAAACGGGCAGCCCGGTGGTGGTGATAAAGTGCTCCACCCCGTGTTTAGCGATGGCCACCGAAAACGTCGGGACCGTGAGTGCTGGGAACTGAGTGAGCAGTGTGTGGAACTTACCGCCTGGAGCTGTGCTGTTGGCCAGGTCACTCGAGCTATACAGGGGAGAGAGTCAAAGGACAGTGCATTAACCAGGCACCTGTTAGCAACATCAACCAGTAAACCATGTGCACACAGAAAATCAGCCCCCAGGATATGGTAATTCAGTGCTGCTACGACAAAAGTCCACTCATATGTACGGCCGAGTAGAGATAAGATCAGTGTCCTCTCACCAAAGGTCTTAATTTCCGAGCCGTTTGCTGCCAACATCTCAGGGCCACTAGGTCCTGCCAGCCGGTCAGTGTAGGTGGGCAGGATGAAGCTCTTCTGGGCTCCGGTGTCCACGAGGAAACGCCTCCCCGAGCGCGCATCCGTCATGTAGAGCAGCTTGTTCTCTTCACCGAGGGTCACAGCTGCTACCGACCACCGGCCTCCGCGTTTTCCCTAGCGCTTGAATTGGCACGGTGGCGCACATCTGCGTGCGTTCTCTCCGAAGCGGCAGTGGTAGAAACAGAGCGTGTCTCTCTGGCGCTCCTTGGCCCCCGCTGCCGCTACCGTCGGTGGCTCCTCGCCTCCTCTGGTAATCTCGCTGGACTCCACCGCCGCCGCGTTGACTGTGATCGCCCAGCTGGTGAGGATGATCCGGTCTGCCTCCTGGGCTAGCGCACGGTAGTCACGCGCGGCCAGCAGCGGCGAATTGGCCAGAACTGCTCTCACCACTCTTGGAAGGTTCCGGAGGAAGAGGTGGGCAAACAGAAAGTGCCCGTCATCCGTGCCCATTAACGCCAGCATCTTCTCTATCAGGTCTACGGCCGAACCATCTCCTAACTCGGCCCGCGTCAGGAGCCTCTCCGCTCTCTCACATTCCGAGAGCATGTAGCGCCGGGTCAGCGCAGCCTTGAGCACCTCGTATTTGTTGCTGGCTGGAGGCTGATCGAGCAGGCTCGCTACCTGCTGAGCTGTGCGGGCGTCCAGCGCTGCGACCACATGGAAGAATCTGCTGTCGTCTGCCGTTACTCCCCGGAGGGCGAACTGGGCCTCAGTGTGGTGGAACCAAGAGCGCGGGTTGTGCTGCCAGAAATCCGGTAGCTTGACTGAAACTGCACACGTGTGGCTGGAGGTTTCAGTCCGGGCTGTCTTTGGGATGGCTGCCGCCTCGCTGGAGCTTCCTGACCGGGCCAGCTCCGGGGTTCTTGCCTCGTGTTCCATAATACGTCTTGGGTCACCAGTGTGGAGTGTGTGAAATAAGAGGCTGATTCATGGCAGACAGTTTATTACACACTTCACATCTCTCAAGCACAGAACAGAATGACACATTTCAGCAGGCACTCTTCTTTTACCCAAATCACTCCTCACAAGTTTCATGGCATTTCTCCACACACAGCATGACATTTGCATTACACTGCATTCAACCCCCTACGTCCTTGACTCCTTCCTGCTATCTCGCCAGGAACCTCCTGAGCATTGTTCTCCCATGCTTATCCACTGTCTCTTGTCTGAGATGCTAAATAATCTGACTCCCCCAAGGTGCTACAAGGTCAGGTTTTTATGCTAAGTTGTAAGCAGTTGTACAGCAGTTGTACAGGTGTAATGTAAATTGAATAGTAGACATTGATAAAGGTAAGTACATGTAAATTGAACGTTACATCATCATTGTTCAAAATTCAGATAATTTCAAGAAATAAAAAAGAATTTTGCATCATGTGAAGTGAAAATACGTGTACATGTAAACAAAAACGTAAAAAACATGTGGCCATAGTTCAAAAAGTTGACCTGATTGAGCAAACACAATGTGATTTTTGGATTCAGCACATCAAAATTGTCCTAAATCAGTTAAAAAAACTTAGACAATAAATTTGGTGTTGACCAGTGTTAGGAATATTTTATTAAAAGTAATTAACTTGAAGTCAAATTACGTTGTGACTCTGAAAAACTGAATTTGAATTTGTGTAACTGATGAACAGATTTGTTTTATAAGAGGCAGTTTTTGGCACCTCTATTGTGCTTTGTAGAAATCCAAAACACAGAAAGACAAAAACTGCTCTCATCTTCTGAATAAACAGCAAATCAAGCTTTGTTTCTTGGCTTGTCAAAATCTACTTAGTCATAGATTCTGAATTTGCTAAATTAAAAAAGAATTGACGACTCCAATCAGCAAAATCACTCTAATCTTAAAATAGCAAGAAGTCTGTTTTTTAATTGTAGATGAAATAATAGATATAGATCAAAAAAGGAGAAAGTAATCCTACAACAGGCTGTTCTCAGTCTGCACAATAAAAATGCCAGTATTGAGCAGTATATTCGTAATTATTTTTTCACACTTTTGCACGTATAAGTTTGGTCTATCACTAACGGCTACCAAAGGCCAGTAAGCATTTTGATATACGTATATATATATATATATATATATACACACTACAGTTCAAAAGTTTGGGGTCACTTAGAAATTTCCTTATTTTTGAAAGAAAAGCACTTTTTTTCAATGAAGATAACTTTAAACTAATGAGAAATACACTCTATACATTGCTAATGTGGTAAATGACTCTTATAGCTGCAAATGTCTGGTTTTTGGTGCAATATCTACATAGGTGTATAGAGGCCCATTTCCAGCAACTATCACTCCAGTGTTCTAATGGTACAGTGTGTTTGCTCATTGCGTCAGAAGGCTAATGGATGATTAGAAAACCCTTGTGCAATCATGTTAGATCTGCAATGCTGTAATTGCTGCAAATGGAGGATTCTTTGACGAAAGCAAAGTTTGAAGAAAAAAATTATTATTTCAAATACAAATCATTATTTCTAACCTTGTCAATGTCTTGACTATATTTTCTATTCATTTAACAACTCATGGTGGTAAATAAAAGTGTGACTTTTCATGGAAAACACAAAAATTGTTTGGGTGACCCCAAACTTTTGAACTGTAGTATATATATACAGTGGGGTAAAAAAGTATTTAGTCAGCCACCAATTGTGCAAGTTCTCCCACTTAAAAGATGAGAGAGGGCTCCAATTTTCATCATAGGTATACCTCAACTATGAGAGACAAAATAAAAAAAAAAAAAAAATCCAGAAAATCACATTGAAGGATTTTTAATGAATTAATTGGTAAATTCCTCAGTAAAATAAGTATTTGGTCATTAACAAAAGTTCATCTCAATACTTTGTTATATACCTTTGTTGGCAATGACAGAGGTCAAACGTTTTCTGTAAGTTTTCACAAGGTTTTCACACACTGTTGCTGGTATTTTGGCCCATTCCTCCATGCACATCTCCTCTAGAGCAGTGATGTTTTGGGGCTGTTGCTGGGCAACACAGACTTTCAACTCCCTCCAAAGATTTTCTATGGGGTTGAGATCTGGAGACTGGCTAGGCCACTCCAGGACCTTGAAATGCTTCTTACGAAGCCACTCCTTTGTTGCCCGGGCGGTGTGTTTGGGATCATTGCCATGCTGAAAGACCCAGCCATGTTTCATCTTCAGTGCCCTTGCTGGTGGAAGGAAGTTTTCACTCAAAATCTCATGATACATGGCCCCATTCATTCTTTCCTTTACACGGATCAGTCACCCTGGTCCCTTTGCAGAAAAACAGACCCAAAGTATGATGTTTCCACTCCCATGCTTCACAGTAGGTATGGTGTTCTTTCTCCTCCAAACACGACAAGTTGAGTTTTTACCAAAAAGTTCTATTTTGGTTTCATCTGACCATGTGACATTCTCCCAGTCCTCTTCTGGATCATCCAAATGCTCTCTAGCAAACTTCAGACGGGCCTGGACATGTACTGGCTTAAGCAGGGGGACACGTCTGGCACTGCAGGATTTGAGTCCTTGGCGGCGTAGTGTGTTTCTGATGTAGCCTTTGTTACTTTGGTCCCAGCTCTCTGCAGGTCATTGACTAGGTGCCCCCATGTGGTTCTGGGATTTTTGCTCACCGTTCTCATGATCATTTTGACCCCATGGGGTGAGATCTTGTGTGGAGCCCCAGATCGAGGGAGATTATCAGTGGTCTTGTATGTCTTCCATTTTCTAATAATTGCTCCCACAGTTGATTTCTTCTCACCAAGCTGCTTACCTATTGCAGATTCAGTCTTCCCAGCCTGGTGCAGGTCTACAATTTTGTTTCTGGTGTTCTTTGACAGCTCTTTGGTCTTGGCCATAGTGGAGTTTGGAGTCTGACTGTTTGAGGTTGTGGACAGATGTCTTTTATACTGATAACGAGTTCAAACAGGTCCCATTAATACAGGTAACGAGTGGAGGACAGAGGAGCCTCTTAAAGAAGAAGTTACAGGTCTGTGAGAGCCAGAAATCTTGCTTGTTTGTAGGTGACCAAATACTTATTTTACTGATGAATTTACCAATTAATTCATTAAAAATCCTTCAATGTGATTTTCTGGATTTTTTTTTCTCATTTTGTCTCTCATAGTTGAGGTATACCTATGATGAAAATTGGAGACCTCTCTCATCTTTTAAGTGGGAGAACTTGCACAATTGGTGGCTGACTAAATACTTTTTTGCCCCACTGTATATATATATATATATATATATACACTCACCGGCCACTTTATTAGGTACACCATGCTAGTAACGGGTTGGACCCCCTTTTGCCTTCAGAACTGCCTCAATTCTTCGTGGCATAGATTCAACAAGGTGCTGGAAGCATTCCTCAGACAGTTTGGTCCATATTGACATGATGGCATCACACAGTTGGCGCAGATTTGTCGGCTGCACATCCATGATGCGAATTTCCCGTTCCACCACATCCCAAAGATGCTCTATTGGATTGAGATCTGGTGACTGTGGAGGCCCTTTGAGTACAGTGAACTCATTGTCATGTTCAAGAAACCAGTCTGAGATGATTCCAGCTTTATGACATGGCGCATTATCCTGCTGAAAGTAGCCATCAGAAGTTGGGTACATTGTGGTCATAAAGGGATGGACATGGTCAGCAACAATACTCAGGTAGGCTGTAGCGTTGCAACGATGCTCAATTGGTACCAAGGGGCCCAAAGAGTGGCAAGAAAATATTCCCCACACCATTACACCACCACCACCAGCCTGAACCATTGATACAAGGCAGGATGGATCCATGCTTTCATGTTGTTGACGCCAAATTCTGACCCTACCATCCGAATGTCGCAGCAGAAATCGAGACTCATCAGACCAGGCAACGTTTTTCCAATCTTCTATTGTCCAATTTCGATGAGCTTGTGCAAATTGTAGCCTCAGTTTCCTGTTCTTAGCTGAAAGGAGTGGCACCCGGCGTGGTCTTCTGCTGCTGTAGCCCATCTGCCTCAAAGTTCGACGTACTGTGCGTTCAGAGATGCTCTTCTGCCTACCTTGGTTGTAACGGGTGGTTATTTGAGTCACTGTTGCCTTTCTATCAGCTCGAACCAGTCTGGCCATTCTCCTCTGACCTCTGGCATCAACAAGGCATTTCCGCCCACAGAACTGCCGCTCACTGGATATTTTTTCTTTTTCGGACCATTCTCTGTAAACCCTAGAGATGGTTGTGCGTGAAAATCCCAGTAGATCAGCAGTTTCTGAAATACTCAGACCAGCCCTTCTGGCACCAACAACCATGCCACGTTCAAAGTCACTCAAATCACCTTTCTTCCCCATACTGATGCTCGGTTTGAACTGCAGGAGATTGTCTTGACCATGTCTACATGCCTAAATGCACTGAGTTGCCGCCATGTGATTGGCTGATTAGAAATTAAGTGTTAACGAGCAGTTGGACAGGTGTACCTAATAAAGTGGCCGGTGAGTGTATATTGTGGGGACACACATTCGTGACCTGCTTTTGGACTCACACTTTAGACCAGAGCAAGGGCAGAGCTTCTGTGGTTATTACAGGAAGCTGCAGGAGAGTTAGCTTTGGTATGCAAAGCTTGAGACTGTGGGATATAATTAAGGGATTAATGAGGGGGTGCATTGTAGATAGTGGTGTGATATCATGCAGAGAGGATGCATTGTTGCTGTCTTTATAATGCAATGGTTTTGTGAGACATGTGACCTGTTAACTGTAAAGGTCCTGGCATTTAAAGACGAGAGTTCCCTTTGTCGTTCTCTTTTTTTATTCTGCTTTGTGATGTTGGAAGATGTGAATAAGATAAGATAAGATAAGATAAGCCTTTATTAGTCCCACAATGGGGAAATTCCAGGATTGCAACAGCACAGGGATAGCAACACTCAGAGCAACAATCAGAAGGCAAGAAAAAACAACATCTAGTAAACATATGTCCATATTGCTATAAATGTATATATATAGACACAGTGCAGAGCATTATGGTTGGTTGGTGAATGTGCAGCATAAAGTCTAAGCTCTCTCTCCGCGGATGCGACGGGCCAGCTGGAAGTCTTTGGGCATGATGGTGACCCCCTTAGCGAAGAAGAGACCACCAGGTGGGCCTCGCTGGTCTCCTGCAGATCCATGACGGCGAAGCTCAGGAAACGCAGGACGGTCTTGAAGTCCTGAGCGATCTCCCTCACCAGGCGCTGGACAGGCAGCTTACGGATGAGCAGCTCCGTGGATTTCTGGTAGCAACGGATCTCTCTCAGAGCCACGGGCCTGTGACGGCGAGGCCTCTTCACTCTGCCGGTGGCCGGAGCGCCTCTCCGAGCAGCCCTGGTGGCTAGCTGTCTCCTGGGGGGCTTCTTCCTCCAGTAGATTTTACGGGCGGTCTGCTTGGTTCTTGCCATCGCTCTTTATTATTCTGTCTTATATTTCTTGCACGCCGCCTAAACTCCAGCCCGGCACCCGCGTCGTTTTCGCTACAGCTCCCGGTATGTCGAGTTTCCCATTAGCACCGGGCGGCGGCCAAGTGCTAGCTAGCACTAGCTCCTCCCCGCTGTAACGTCTCCCGCTGCAAACCGTGACTCTGTCCGCCGACGGATCGCCCCAGGGAGACCCCTGGGGCGATCCGTGCGTCCGTGATATATATATACAGAGTGAAAGGTGTAGAAAGAAGAAGGAAGATTAAAAAAAAGGCTGTTGCAACGGGCAGCCTACTCGTGTGGCGCCACCGGTCCGGCGGAACCGGAACCGGAAAAAAATAAAACTGACTCGAGAGATAAACTCTGCCTCGTCATTTTCACATTTCCACACTGGTGACCCCAAGACGTATCATGCATGAGGAGAATTCCCCCGGGCCAGCCTCGTCAGGAGCCCTCAGCCAAGCGAATGCCGCTACAGTCCAGCTACCAGACTTCTGGCAGAACAATCCACACTCCTGGTTTAACGCGGTTGAGGCGCAGTTCAACCTCCGGGGGATATCGGTAGATGCCACAAGATTCTACCACGTAGTCGCAAAGCTGGACAACAACACGGCCCAGCATGTGGAGAGCCTGATCGACCAGCCGCCGGACAACGACAAATACGGCACACTGAAGGCTGCACTCATCCAGCAATTCACCCCCTCGGCGGAAGAGCGAGCAGAGAGGCTCCTGGGGCTGACGGAGTCGGAAAATGACATGACCGCGAACCTGATGGAGAAGTTGTTGAGGTTGAAAGACTCTGATGACGATCACTTCATTTTCACCCACCTCTTCCTCAGGACTATACCGTCAGCAGCGAGAGCGACCTGGCCAGTTCGCCACTGTTGGCCCAATGGGACTACCACGCGCTGGGTCGAGAAGCGCAGCGGATTGTCAATGCCACCAAGCGGCGTGCAGCCGCAGCCGCTGCAGCAGGACTCAGCGCGGTGACCGGAGACGACAGGAGGCCAGAGGCAGCAGTACCAGACGCACCGACGACGGCGGTGGCAGGGGCCAGGAAACGCGGATCAGACGTCCTTTGTTTCTACCATCGCCGCTTCGCAGAGAGGGCACGCAAATGTGTACCACCGTGCCAGTTCGGGCGTTCGGGAAACGCCAAGACCGGGGGTCGGTAGCAGCCGCGGCCCGCAGGGAGGAGAACAAGCTGCTCTACTTATCCGACGCACGCTCAGGGAGGCAGTTCCTCGTCGACACAGGCTCCCAGTTGAGTTTCATCACGCCTTCCTACGTGGACAGACTAGCTGGTTCCGGAGGTCCCCGGGTGTCAGCAGCGAACGGCTCGGAGATTAAGACCTTCGGTGAGAAGACTCTGCTTCTGTCTCTACACGGCCGTACATTTGAGTGGACTTTTGTTGTAGCAGCAGTAAATTTCAATATGTTGGGGGCTGATTTTCTGTGCTCACATGGTTTGTTGGTTGATCTCGCTAACAGGCGCTTGGTTAATGCACTTTCTTTTGATTCTATCCCCTGCACAGCGCGAGTGGCCCCGCCTACAGCACAAGCCAACGTCACAGCTGCAAGCGGTAAGTTCCACACACTGCTCACTCAGTTCCCAGCACTCATGGTCCCCACTTTTTCGGCAACAGTCGCTAAGCACGGGGTGGAGCATTTTATTACCACTACCGGACCTCCCGTTTTTGCAAAAGCTCGCCGCTTGGACGCAGCTAAACTAGCCATAGCGCGCGAGGAATTCGCCAACCTGGAGAGGTTGGGCATTATCAGACGTTCAAACAGTCCGTGGGCTTCCCCGCTGCACATGGTCCCGAAAGCCGACGGATCATGGCGACCTTGTGGGGATTTCCACAGGTTAAACAATGCTACAGCTCATGACCGCTACCCAATCCCGCATATCCAAGATTTTTCCGTTCATTTGGCAGGGGCACACATTTTTTCTAAAATAGACTTGGTCCGCGGTTACCACTAAATCCCAGTGCGCGCTGAGGACATACCCAAAACAGCGGTAATAACTCCATTTGGCCTTTTCGAGTTTTTACGCATGCCATTCGGACTTAAAGGGGCGGCTCAGACGTTCCAACGCATGATGGACGCGGTGCTTCGCGATCTCACTTTCGTGTTCGTCTACTTGGACGATATTTTAGTAGCCAGCGCGTCTGAAGACGGACACGAAAAACACCTGGCCACAGTTTTCCGAAGGTTGGGAGATCACGGGTTAATAATCAACCCAGTGAAGTGTCAGTTCGGGGTGGCGCAGATCGATTTTTTAGGACACCGCATCTCCCCCGAAGGAGCAGTTCCGCTTCCTGATAAAGTGCGCATGGTGGCAGATTTTCCCCGGCCACAGACGGTCAGGGCGTTGCAGGATTTTTTGGGAATGGTGGATTTTTATAACCGTTTTCTCCCCCGCGCGGCGCAACTCATGCAGCCGCTGTATGCTGCGCTCAAAAAAAAGAAACCTGCAGATAAGGTCGAGTGGTCCCCGGAGCGGGACCAAGCGTTCTCGGAGGTGAAAGCAGCTTTGGCAAGGGCTGCATTGTTGGCACACCCAGACCCAACTGCCCGCATAGCGCTCACCACTGACGCTTCAGAGGTGGTCATAGGGGCGGTCGTGGAGCAACATGTAGCCGGGGTTTGGCAGCCCCTCGCTTTTTTCAGCAGGACCTTGCGCGATAGCGAACGTAAATACAGCGCGTTCGACAGGGAGCTGCTCGCTCTCCATTTGGCCATTCGCCACTTTCAGTTTTGGCTGGAGGGACGCTCTTTCACTGCGTTCATTGACCACAAACCGCTCACATTCGCGATGGCCAAGGTTTCCGAACTGTGGTCAGGCCGGCAGCAGAGACAGCTGGCTGCGATATCAGAGTTTACCACTGATATCCAGCATGTGGCGGGCAAACTCAATGTAGTTGCAGACTGCCTCTCGCGCGCCGTAGCGGCCCCAGTCAGCGTGGGAATAGATTATGCAGCCATGGCCGCGGAGCAGGGTAGTGACGCGGACGTGCGCGCGCTCCAGTCTGGACCAACAGGGTTAAGGCTGGAGAACAGGGTGCTGCAAGACGGTATGCCCCCCCTAATCTGCGATGTCTCCACGGGTTGGCCGTGACCAGTAGTACCAGCTGCGTGGCGCCGCCGCGTTTTTGACTCAATTCATTCTTTGGCGCACCCGGGAGTGCGCGCGTCGGTCAAAATGGTAGGAGAAAAATTTGTGTGGCCGAGCCTCCGCAAGCAAGTTAAAGAGTGGGCAGCAGCCTGCACGGCGTGTCAACGAGCCAAAGTACACAGGCACACGAGAGCTCCTTTGGAGCCGTTTCACATTCCGGCCAAGAGGTTCGACCACGTTCATGTGGACCTCGTGGGCCCCCTCCCGCTGTCACAAGGGTGCACACACCTTCTTACAATGGTGGACCGCACCACGCGCTGGCCTGAAGTGGTCCCGCTGACATCAACCACGGCCGAGGAGGTTGCGCACGCGTTTTTAACAGCATGGGTGGCGCGCTTCGGCATTCCATCGGATGTTACGTCCGACAGAGGCCCTCAATTTGTTTCCGAGCTTTGGTCGACAATGGCCCACAGCCTGGGTGTCACAATTCACCGCACAACCACGTACAATCCGCAGGCTAACGGGTTATGCGAACGTTTTCATAGGTCATTGAAAGCAGCTCTCAGGGCGTCACTGACGGGTGCAAATTGGGTAGACAAGTTACCGTGGGTGTTGTTGGGGTTGCGTTCTGCGCCTAAAGAGGACTTAGAAGCCTCCCCAGCAGAGCTTGTGTTTGCGCAGCCACACCGGCTCCCTGGGGAGTTCCTCCCAGATAACCCTGCGCCAGACACCTCCCCGTCTCAGCTGTTGCGGAGTGACATAGAATCAAACACGTTGCCCGGCCCCGCGCACCACAGTTTTCCGCGCGTTTTTGTGCCTAAAACTTTGAGGAACGCAGAGTTTGTTTTTGTCAGACACGATGCGCACCGAACCCTGCTGCGACCGCCTTATGACGGACCCTTCAGAGTGCTGGAAACAGGGGACAAGCAGTTTTTGCTAGATTTGCGGGGTAGGGAAGAGAAAGTTGGCATAAACAGACTCAAACCCGCTTTTGTGATGGCAGATGAGCAAGTGCTGTTGGCGAGGGCCCCGCGGTGAGGCAGACCCCCGCGGAGGGCTTCACAGAGTAATGTTTCCCCAGAACCCCCACAGGTGCTGACAAAAGGTTCCCACCCCGAGACGTCCAACCCCAGCTACAGCAGAGACGGCAAGAGACGGAAGCCCAGACAGCTGGTGGACTAATGTGTATTGATACTATCACGGCATGCATGTTGTTTTTCCCTTGTTTGTTCTAAAATGCTGGGGGGGCTTTGTGTGGGGACACACATTCGTGACCTGCTTTTGGACTCACATTTTAGACCAGAGCAAGAGCAGAGCTTCTGTGGTTATTACAGGAAGCTGCAGGAGAGTTAGCTTTGGTATGCAAAGCTTGAGACTGTGGGATATAATTAAGGGATTAATGAGGGGGTGCATTGTAGATAGTGGTGTGATATCATGCAGAGAGGATGCATTGTTGCTGTCTTTATAATGCAATGGTTTTGTGAGACATGTGACCTGTTAACTGTAAAGGTCCTGGTATTTAAGGACGAGAGTTCCCTTTGTCGTTCTCTTTTTTTATTCTGCTTCGTGATGTTGGAAGATGTGAATAAAACTGACTCGAGAGATAAACTCTGCCTCGTCATTTTCACATTTCCACTATATATATATATATATGCTTTCAGTTGTATATTCTGTCTCACATCAGTCTTGTATTGTTATACAACTGCTTTCAAGCCCAGTTATGCTTTTAAATAATACTGTAGACTTTCATCTCTAGCAAAAAACAAAACAAATACAATTAAAAAACAACTGACAAAGTCCAAATAAGTCTGTTGAAAACTTGATTTCTCTCATGAAAGTTCGACATGACTGTTTCTTTGACTTCTGGCTTTCAATATCACTTTTGTTTGGGTCATCCTAGGTAAAATAAATTACTTATGTCAATTAATAGCATTTAGTGGCTTTATCAATCTGGTAAAATGATATACAGTAATCGTACATGGGCAAAATCAAGTTGAATGAAGGTTTAATTCCTAATTCCCTCAAAAGAGTGACAGAACAGTTTATTTTGTGTAACATCTGACAGTTCATAGAGCGATATTAAATGAATCAGCTTAGGTGTTTTTTCTTAACTTTTCTGCTTGTCGGTTCAGAGCCAGCTTCTGCGCATCTTGGGGGCCAGTGTGGTTTTATAACACCCCCGGCACTCCCGGCCCTCCCTCCTTCTCCTCCAGTGGTACTTTTCCTGCTGTGTGTGTTTGTTCACTTCCTCGTTGTGTGTGTGGATGCTGAGTGAGTGCTGTATCGGTTCTAGTGTGGGATGGTAGTGCTTGCTACAGTGGGTGGCGGGGTCCTCTGATGGGTCTCTTCTCTCCTGGCCTTCCGTGTCTGTGGGTGGGCGGGGGTATCGGTGGCTGCTCCACTTGGAGGCTTTCCTCAGGCCCTCACTTCCTGGAAGCACCCTGCTTGGGGTGGCCCTGCTGGTACCGGGCTTTTTGGGGGTTTGGCAAGGACTGGCCGGTGGTGGAGGAAGTGCACAGGAAGCAAGGAATCTTCTTCACCAAGTGGAATTTTTATTTACAGTGTCCATTTAAAAAATACTGCGGCATCAAACAAACTTTTGGTCTTTAAAATCCAAAAGGTAACAAAACATAAGAGAAATGTATCCTCAAACAAATAAATGGTTGGAGCTAGGTCTATGGCTATTGGGTAACTAGCAAATGCTCTAACTTTAATATTATGTGACAGACTGAGCAACACTCTCTAGAGTAGTGATGGGACAGCAGGCTCCGGAGCTTCGAGGGTGCTCCGAGCTTGTCCAAGAAATATTTGGCAAAGCGCATTTTGAGGCATGTATTAGTGACATATGTATTGACGTCATTAGTCTTGGAGGCCGGTCGTACCACATGACTGGGTCAGGAAGCCATTAATGATTTTGCACGCAACATGAAATAAAATGAGCAGCGATACACAATGGAAATTCCCGTCCCTCACATTTTGTGTTGTCGATGTTTGACTGTGTAAGGAATTTGTCACAGCCAATTTTCAGATGGAGCCAGCACCAAAAAACACGGACTTCTCCCGTTTGGAAATATTTTCATCTCATTTCTCCCATTGATGGATTTTTCACAAATAGCGGATAGTTAGTGTGACTGACGTGATGGCTTAGAGGTAAAGCATCTGCCCCATATCTGGGAGGTTGGGGTTCAAGTCCCAGTTAGGTTGTTCTTATAATTTTACTTGCAAGGTGAAGTGTCTGTTGTGTTTCAAAGAGCTTGGATCATTATGCTGAGGTACTATTATTCCCTGTATGAGAATAAGGACAGAAGTGAATGTACTGGGAAAGATAGAAACATGTCTACCCTACACTGTACAAACTTGCAGTAGCCTTCCTTTGCACACCAGCATCCTCTGTGCTCTGAGAAAGTATTCTCCAAAGCTGGAAAAATAATCTCAAAAAAATAAATCACCTTGGCGGTGATGCTGACTGGGGTCCTATAGCCCGACCCACTCGGTCAAAGTGTTATCTTGTAACTATTTTCTACATTTGTATTCTGTTTTTCTGTGACTTTTAAATGCCCGTTAACAGATACTTGGGAAAAGCAGTGGAAGCTGTGAGTTTGTGTACATAGGTAGCTACAGTATCTCACAAAAGTGAGTACACCCCTCACATTTTTGTAAATATTTTATTATATCTTTTCATGGGACAACACTGAAGATATGACACTGTGATACAATGTAAAGTAGTTAGTGTACAGCGTGCATAACAGAGTAAATTTGCTGTCCCCTCAAAATAACTCAACACACAGCCATTAATGTATAAACCGCTGGCAAAAAAAGTGAGTACACTCCTAAGTGAAAATGTCCAAATTATGCCCAATTAGCCATTTTCCCTCCCCGGTGTCATGTGACTCATTAATATTACAAGGTCTCAGGTGTGAATGGGGAGGAGGTGTGTTAAATTTGGTGTTATCACTCTCACACTCTCTCATACTAGTCACTAGAAGTTCAACATGGCACCTCATGGCAAAGAACTCTCTGAGGATCTGAAAAAAAGAATTGTTGCTCTTCATAAAGATGGCTTAGGCTATAAGAAGATTGCCAACACCCTGAAACTGAGCTGCAGTACGGTGACCAAGACCATACAGTGGTTTAACAGGACAGGTTCCACTTAGAACAGGCCTCGCCATGGTCGACCAAAGAAGTTGAGTGCATGTGCTCAGCGTCATATCCAGAAGTTGTCTTTTGAAAATAGATGTATGAGTGCTTCCAGCATTGCTGCAGAGGTTGAAAGAGTGATGGTGGTGGTGGTGGTGGGGGGCGTCAGCCTGTCAGTGCTCAGACTATATGTTGTACACTGCATCAAATTGGTCTGCATGGCTGTCATCCCAGAAGGAAGCCCTTTTTAAAGATAATGCTGAAGACAAGCAGACTAAGGACATGGATTACTAGAACCATGTCCTGTGGTCTGATGAGACCAAATAAATTTATTTGGTTTAGATAGTGTCAAGTGTGTGTGACAGCAACCAGGTGGGGAGTACAAAGACAAGTGTCTCTTGCCTACAGTCAAGCATCGTAGTGAGAGTATCATGGTTTGGGGCTGCATGAGTGCTGCTGGCACTGGGGAGCTACAGTTCATTGAGGGAATCATGAATGCCAACATGTACTGTGACATATTGAAGCAGAGCATGGTCCCCTTCCTTTGGAAACTGGGCCGCAGGGAAGTATTCCAACATGATAACAACCCCAAACACACCTCCAAGACGACCACTGCCTTGCTAAAGAAAGTGAGGGTAAAGGTGATGGACTGGCCAAGCACGTCTCTAGACCTAAACCCTATTGAGCATCTGTGGGGCATCCTCAAACAGAAGGGGGAGGAGCGCAAGGTCTCTAACATCCACCAGCTCTGTGATGTCGTCATGGAGGAGTGGAAGAGGATTCCAGTGGCAACCTGTGAAGCTCTAGTGAACTCCATGCCCAAGAGAGTTAAGGCAGTACTGGAAAATAATGGTAGCCACACAAAATATTGACACTTTGGGCACAATTTGGACGTTTTCACTTAGGGGTGTACTCACTTTTGTTGCCAGCAGTTTAGACATTAATTGCTGTGTGTTGAGTTATTTTGAAGGGACAGAAAATATACACTGTTATACAAGCTGTACACTGACCACTTTACATTGTATCAAAGTGTCATATCTTCAGTGTTGTTCCATGAAAAGATATAATAAAATATTTATAAAAATGTGAGGGGTGCACTCACTTTTGTGAGATAATGTGTGTATATAAATGTGTATGTTTATGTTCATGTGCATCTGTATTTAAATTCATGTACATGCAAACCCATTCTTGCCGCATGTTCACATGCATACACAAGTACGCACACACATGCATATATACTGTATATGCATGCAAACCCACTCACATATATTGTATATACTTTCTTTGTTTTATTTGTCCTTAAACCGTTTCCACCTAGCACTATACAGTATATACTGAATTTTTCACCTGGCACTGTTAACAGTTCTCACAAAATTAATAGTAATCACATTAATAGTTATAAGAAAGCTCCTTTGACAGAAATGATGATTTGTGTTCAACAGTGGCCCCATGTCAGGCAAGGAGCTGTATTTAAAAAGTGAACTGTCAATAAAAAAAAACTGCTGAAAAAAGTTAATAAATGCTCTGATAAGTTAGAAGCACCGTCGCACCATTATGGAAATCATTTTGTACCCTTGCAAAAGTCAATAAATAGATCTCGCAGTTACTAAACTGTAGCTTAACTGTGACTTGTAATAAATGAGAGATGACTTATCTTTAAGATCCTAGTTGATCTTTTCTCCACATATTTAATTAGAAGTAATTAATGGAGCTGTTGCAACTGCTGTTCTGTGTGCACGATCTCTCAAATTAAATAAGTGCTTGTATTTCTCTTCAAAGACTTGCTGTGTATTTGTTGTTATAAAGACTTTAAAGATGTCATTTTAAAACATTTAGACCTGTAATAGATGAAATTTTAGATTAAAAGAATGGTAGGAAAAACATTCTAAAGCCTTCATAGTAAGTATTTATAGAATGGGTAACTAGCATTTTTTTTAAGTTGGATAAATTGTTGCAAATATTGAATAACACTCTCCAAGTCATCCTATATAACAGATAGACTTACCAACTTGCTTTGCATACAACAGTAGTAGTGAACAATCAAATGCAACTTGCACACACACACACACACACACTCCCAGAGCCAGGACGCACCTGGTTGTCAAAGAGCCTCTGGTGATGTGCGCCACTGAAATTCTAAACAGCCCCCACCCCACCCCACCCCCCAGCCCCCAGTCAGTAAAATTTGGTTAGGACCAAGACAGATAGAAATATCTCCTTCACTTGAGCTCTCTTCAAAGCCCATGTCAAAATGCTAATGTGACCAATGAATCCACTGTATCGATACGAAGGATGCTCTTTGAACCACAGCCACTGTGTGTGGCTCGGTGGGTACAGCTGAAGACGGGATTAGACTTTGACTGTGATTGTGTGGGTCTAAATCCCTAACAGGGCTTGCTGACCTCAGAGCGGATAGAGAGAAATGAGTTCATCCTCAAGATAAACACACACACACGTTTCTTCTGGGTCTCTCTCTCTCTTTTTTCTCCCTCTCTGTTTCACACACACTGTTTGGTTGAATAATGGCCCAGTGAGTGGTGTGCCTATGGGGAAAGCTGTCAGTTTAATTGAATCCAGTATTCTCCATTCTCCCTGCCTGCTAATTGATTCTGTCAGGCTCTTCTGCTTGACAAAGAGACTGACATTTTCCCCTGCGTGGTTATGACTGTCATAGTGCGAGTGATTGTGCGTATGTGTGTCTTTGTCCTTGCACATTATCCTGTAGTGCTACAAGAACCTGTGCCTCTAGGAACATTATTAATTTCAGATGACAAGATGGTCCAGATGTCCAAGTGTGTGTATGGATGATTGTTGAATGGCCCAGTCCTATGGCCAGATGTGTATAAGTGAACAGTAAATTAATGTAAGCCTCTTGCTCAATGAGAGGTTTAAAACATACATAAGAAAAACAAAATAATTTTATTATAGATTACACTGCAATATACTCAAAGATGTTAAAAACCCAACTGATTTTTTTCCAGGTACATCTTTACAAGGGGTCAGTGACTGCACTTTTCCCAAATTTTAACAGCTGACATACTGTATGTCTTAACAAAATGTTTTGACATATTTTGGTCACATTTCCTTTAATTGTTTAATTATTTCTGCATACAGTTAGGTCCATATATACTTGGACACAAACACAAGTTTTGTTATTTTAGGTGTTTACCAAAGCATATTCAAGATAGTTATATAAAGCGGTGAAAATAAGTATTGAACACATCAACATTTTTCTCATTAAACATATTTCTGATGGAGCCATTGACCTGAGATTTTCACCAGATATCAGTAACAACCCAAGTGATCCATACATACAAAGAAATCAAGGCAACTGTGTTCACAAAACAAGTTATATTCAATAAAGTGGAATGACACAGGGAATAAGTATTGAACACATGAAGAAAAAGGGACAAAAAGGCATAGAAAATCAGGAGACCAGCTGAAATCCATCAGAATTTAGGATGCCATCCCATCCCCCATCAGTGCAAATTAATTTCAGCCGATGAAGTCCTGACTGATAGCCTTTAAAAAGGTCTGTGAATATCAGATTGTCACACCACAAAGAACTCATGATGGGTAAAAGCAAAGACCTTTGCAACCTTATTATTGCAAAACATAATGATGGCATTGGTTATAGGTGCATTTTTAAACTTTTGAATGTTCCACCAAGCACTGTTATAGCCATCATCCGGAAGTGGAAAGAATATCATTTTACCACAAACTGACCTCGACAAGGAGCTCCTTACAAGATTTCTGACAGAGGAGTCAAACAAATTATTAGAAGAGTTATCCAAGAGCCAAAGACCACCCGTGGAGAGCTCCAGAAAGACCTGGAATTAGTAGGTACTGCTGTTTCAAAGAAATGATAAGCAATGCACTCAACCGACATGGGCTGTATGCCTGCTCAAGACACAAGACTCCATCGCTTAAAAGAAAGCATGGTCAACCTTGTTTAAAGTTTGCTGCACAACATTTGGACAAGCCAGTAAAATACTGGAAGAATATAGTCTGGTCATATGAGACCAAAATTTTACTTTTTGGATGCCCCAACACACAGCGTGTTTGGAAGAGAAATGGCACTGCATGTCCCATCATGGTGTGTGGGTGTTTCCAGCACATGCTACAGGCAGACTTCATATAATTGAAGGAAAGATGAATGGACAAATGTACAGAGACATCCTTGACAAGAACCTGTTGCCATCTGCCAAGATGTTGAAGATGAAAGGAGGGTGGACATTTCAGCAAGACAATGTTTCCAAACACACAGCCAAGAAAACGCTCAACTGGCTCCAGAGAAGGAAAGTAAAGCTGCTAGAATGGCCCAGTCAGTCACCTGACCTGAATCCAATTGAAAATCTATGGAACAAACTGAAGATCAGAGTTCACAGAAGACACCCATGGAACCTTCAAAATTTGACAGTTTGTGTGGAAGAATGGGCTGAAATCACTCGTGAGCAATCCCTGCACCTAGTTTCTCCATACGGGAGGTCTCTGGAAGCTGTTATTACCAACAAAGGCTTTTCTACTAAATATTAAATGAATTTCACCAAGCATGTTCAATACTTATTCCTTGTGTTATTCTACTTTATTAAATATAACTTGTTTTGTGAACACATTTGCCTTGATTTCTTTGTATGTATGGATTACTTGGGTTGTTACTGATATCTGGTGAAAATCTCAGGTCAATGGTTCCATCAGAAATATGTTTAATGAAACAAATGTTGACGTGTTCAATACTTATTTTCCCCGCTGTATCAATATGGTCTTAAAGTGCAGACTTTCAGCTTTAATTTGAGGGTATTCATATCCATATTGCAGTTACGTTTTTTTATTACAAAAACTCCTCATTTCAGAGGCTCAAATGTAATTGGACAAATTAACGTTACCATAAATAAAATATTCAGTTTTAATACTTTGTTGAGAATCTTCCCACCATTCTGGTACAGGTTGATCTTGGTTTCATCTGTCCAAAGAATGCTGTTCCAGAACTGAGCTGACTTCTTTAGATGTTTTTTGGCAGTTTAATTTGGCCTTTCTATTTTTGAGGCTGATTAATGTTTTACAACCTGCGGTGAACTGTCTGTGTTTGCTCTCAAAAAATTTTCTCTTTATGCTAGACTTAGATACTGATACACTTCCTGGAGCTTGTTCTTCACTTTTGTGGTTGTTGTGAAGAAGTTTTTCTTCACCATGAAAAGGATCCTGTGATCATCACCGCTATTGTCTTCTGTGGATGTCCAGGCCTTTATGAGTTCCTGAGGTCACCAGTGCACTCTTTTTTCAGAATGTACCAAACTGCTGATTTGGCCACTCCTATCTCTCTGATTGATTTCTTCTTTTTTTCAGCCTAAGGATAGTCTGTTTCACTTCCAATGAGAGCTCCTTTGACTGAATGTTGTGGGTTCACAGAAACAGCTCCCAAAGCCAAATGTCATACCAGGAATTAACTTCAGACCTTTTACCTGCTTGATTAATGATGGATTGATAAGGGAATAGCCCATGAAATATCTTTTAAGCTAATTGTCCAATTACTGTTGAATCCCTGAAATGAGGAGATTTTGTATAAAAAGGGTTGTAATCCCTAAACTGTAAATCCAATTTGGATGTGAATGCCCTCAAATTAAAGCTGAGAGTCTGCACTTTAAACCCGTGTTATATTGCTGTATCTTGAATATGTTCTCGCAAACAGCAAAAATAACAAATCTTTTGTCAGTGTCCAAATATACAGTATATGGACCTAACTGTAAGTCTGAATCATCTATTCCAGCATTTTTTTCAGAATGACTGGTTTTAGTGCATGTGTCTTTAAATTTGTACGGCTGCATTTAGCTCTGCCCTTCCACTTACATCACTATGCTAATCTTAGCTAGCTGGATCCAAGCTCCTAATTCAACACTAACTAGTCCAAATTTGTTTTAAAGAATAAATGAAATAAAGCATCACTGGTGGGCAGGGGTTTGTGATTTCAGTGGTCGATATGATATGGGCGGTCCCTGGTACAATAAGCACAGAAATATTCATGAATGAGCAAAGACTAATGTCTAAACTGCTAGCTTTAGCTAATCTCCTTAGTGGTGCTAACAGTGCACTGGTAATCATGGCAAATATTTAACAAAATAAGCCAGAATGATGCAAGATAAACTATCGACTGTGGATTAGTGAACCAGGTGGAAAGATGTCTGTTGTGGGTGACTGAAATCTAAAGAAAATAACAATATAAATGCAAGCTTCCTAGTGCCAGTGTTAGCCCATTTACACGATAGACAGCTAGGCTGGTCAATAATAAAACAGCGAGCAAGTATCAAGACTACAGTGGTATGAAAAAGTGATTGGCCCCTAAACCTAATAACTGGTTGGGCCACCCTTAGCAGCAATAACTGCAATCAAGCATTTGCAATAACTGGCAATGAGTCTTTTACAGCGCTGTGGAAGAATTTTGGCCAACTCGTCTTCGCAGAATTGTTGTAATTCAGCCACATTGGAGGGTTTTTGAGCATGAACCGCCTTTTTAAGGCCATGCCACAGCATCTCACTCGGATTCAGATCAGGACTTTGACAAGGCCACTCCAGTCTTCATTTTGTTTTTCTTAAACCATTCAAAGGTGGACTTGCTGGTGTGTTTTGGATCATTGTCCTGCTGCAGAACCCAAGTGCGCTTCAGCTTGAGGTCACAAACAGATGGCCAGACATTCTCCTTCAGGATTTTTTATTAGACAGTAGAATTCATGGTTCCATTTACCACAGCAAGTCTTCCAGGTCCTGAAGCAGCAAAACATCCCCAGACCATCACACTATTACCCCCATATTTTACTATTGGTATGATGTTCCTTTTCTGAAATGCTGTGTTACTTTTTCTCCAGATGTAATGGGACATACACCTTCCAGAAAGTTCAACTTTTATCTTGTCAGTCCACAGAGTATTTTCCCAAAGGTTTTGGGGATCATCAAGATGTTTTCTGGCAAAACTGAGGCAAGCCTTTATGTTCTTTTTGTTCAGCAGTGGCTTTCTTGGAACTCTGCCATGCTGGCCATTTTTGCCCAGTCTCTTTCTTATGGTGGAGTCATGAACACTGACTTTAACTGAGGCAAGTGAGGCCTGCAGTTCTTTGAATGTTGTTGTGGGATCTTTTGTGACCTCTTGGATGAGTTGTCGCTGCACTGTTGGGGTAATTTTGGTCAGCTGGCCACTCTTGGGAAGGTTCACCACTGTTCCATGTTTTCACCATTTGTGGATAATGGCTCTCACTGTGCTTCACTGGAGTCCCAAAGCTTTAGAAATGGCTTTATAACCTTTTCCAGACTGATAAATCTCAATGACTTTGTTTCTCATTTGTTCCTGAATTTCTTTGGATTGCAGCATGATGGCTATCTTTTGAGGATCTATTGGTCTACTTCACTTTGTCAGGCAGGTCCTATTTAAGTGATTTCTTGATTGAGAACAGGTGTGACAGTAATCAGGCCTGGGTGTGGTTAGAGAAATTGAACTCAGCTTTCCAAAGATGTGACAAACCACAGTTAATTTATGTTTTAACGGGGGAGGGGGGTGCAATCACTTTCTCACACAGGACCATGTAGGTTTGGATTTTTTTTTTCTCTTAACAATAAACACCTTCATTTACAAACTTCATTTTGTGTTTACTTGTGTTATCTTTGTCTAATATTTAAATTTGTTTGATTATCTGAAACATTGAAGTGTGACAAACCTCCAAAAATAACAAGAAATCAGGAAGAGGGCAAACACTTTTTCCTTTTAGTGACATTCCCCATTTCTTGACATACAGGAAATTCCCAGAAGAGTCAGAAACGGCTTCTTGGAGAGAAAAGAGCTAAAGGAGGTTTCTTGTTGTTTCTTTTTTTTAAGAGAATTGAACATTTTGATATTTTTTCAACAATCATTTGACCAATAGATGCATTTCAGAAGGTTAAAACCTACAAAAAATTTCAGTCAATGACAACTTTAAGTACAGGTGCATCTCAAAAAATTAAAATATCATGAAAAAGTTCAATATTTCAAAAATTTAGAATATTACATAAAATTAATTAAAAAAATAGTTTTTTAATAGAAATGTTGGTCGACTGAAAAGCATGGCCATGTACACACTCAATACTTGGTCGGGGCTCCTTTTGGATTAATTACTGTATCAGTGTGGCGTGGCATGGAGGTGATCAGCCTGTGGCACTGCTGAGGTGTTATGGAGGCCCAGGTTGCTTTGGTAGTGACCTTCAGCTCGTCTGCATCGTTGAGTCTGGTGTCTCTCATCTTCCTCTTGACTATACTCCATAGATTCTCTATGAGGTTTAGGTCAGGAGAGTTTGCTGGCCAGTCAAACACAGAGATGCCGTGGTCATTAAACCAGGTTTTGATACTTTTGGCAGTGTGTGTGTGAGGTGGGGGGTGTCAAGTCCTGCTGGAAAATGAAATCAGCTTCTCCATAAAGTTTGTCAGCAGAGGGAAGCTTGAAGTGCTCTAAAATTTCCTGGTGGACGACTGCGCTGACTTTGGTCTTGATAAAACACAGTGGACCAACACCAGCAGATGACATGGTTCCTCAAATCATCACTGACTGTGGAAACTTCACACTAAACCTCAAGCAACTTAGATTCTGTGCCTCTCCACTCTTTCTCCAGATTCTGGGACTTTGATTTCCAAATGAAATGCAAAATTTACTTTTATCTGAACAGAGGTCATCAGCTGGTGTTTGTCCACTGTGTTTTATCAAGACCAAAGTCGTCTACCAGGAAATTTTAGATCACTCCATGCTTCCCTCTGCTGACAAGTTTTACGGAGAAGCTGATATCATTTTTCAGCAGGACTTGGCACCCCCACACACTGCCAAAAGTATCAAAACCTGGTTTAATGACCATGACTTTGATTTCCATCATCTCTTACCATCCTCACCTGTACATAACTGCCCATCTAACTTATTGTACATTATTTGCTCATAACAGTACTCTTAACTTTCTGCACTGCTGCATATATTTGCATATATTTGCTAAATTGCGCATACTGTCAATTACTGTATATACTGCACTGCTGTCCTTTGCACTTCTGATTGGTGTCCTTTGCACTTCTGATACATGTGTAATGACAATAAAGTTGAATCTAATCTAATCTAATGACATCACTGTGTTTGACTGGCCAGCAAACTCTCCTGACCTAAACTCCATAGAGAATCTATGGAGTATAGTCAAGAGGAAGATGAGAGACACCAGACCCAACAATGCAGATGAGCTGAAGGTCACTATCAAAGCAACCTGGACCTCCTTAACACCTCAGCAGTGCCACAGGCTGATCACCTCCATGCCACGCCACACTGATACAGTAATTAATCCAAAAGGAGCCCCGACAAGTATTGAGTGTGTACATGGACATACTTTTCAGTTGGCCAACATTTCTGTTAAAAGACTATTTTTTTAATTAATTTAATGTAATATTCTAATTTTTTGAGAAACTGAATTTGGGGTTTTCATGGGCTATAAGCCATAATCATCAAAATTAAAATAAATAAACACTTGAAATATATCACTCTCTGTGTGATGAATCTATATAATATATGGGTTTCACTTTCTGAAATGAGTGGCAAAAAATATTGAACTTTTTCATGATATTCTAATTTTTTGAGATTTACCTGTAATATACGTAGCTCATGAAAAAGAACCCCCCAAAAAAGCTTTGGGGCTTTGTTTTACTTGATTAAGCTTATCTACAGATGTGGACAAAATTGTTGGTACCCCTCTGTTAATGAAAGAAAAACCCACAATGGTCACAGAAATAACTTGAATCTGACAAAAGTGGTAATAAATAAAAATTCTATGAAAATTAACCAGTGAAAATCAGGCAGTGCTTTTGAATTGTGGTTCAACAGAATTATTTTAAAAAACAAACTCATGAAATAGGCCTGGACAAAAATGATGGTACCCTTAACTTAATATTTTGTTGCACAACCTTTTGAGGCAATCACTGCAATCAAACGATTTCTGTAACTGTCAATTAGACTTCTGCACCTCTCAGCAGGTATTTTGGCCCACTCCTCATGAGCAAACTGCTCCAGTTGTCTCAGGTTTGAAGGGTGTCTTCTCCAGATGGCATGTTTCAGCTCCTTCCACAGATGTTCAATAGGATCTAGATCAGGGCTCATAGAAGGCCACTTTAGAATAGTCCAATGTTTCACTCTTAGCCATTCTTGGGTGTTTTTAGCTGTGTGTTTTGGGTCATTATCCTGTTGCAAGACCCATCACCTGCGACTGAGACCAAGCTGTCTGACACTGGACAGCACATTTCTGACATAATGCACGGCTCAGGAGACACACACGCAGGCTCAGGGTAGATTCAATAGCTTTATTTAACAACAAGTGTGTATGAGTGTGTGTATGCGAGATGTATATGTGTTGGTGGTGGCGTCTGCGTCAGGCACGGAGGCAGGAGGCCGTTCAGCCGGACAACCCTATGGGAGAAGCAGAGGGAGAAGGGTAACGGGCACCACACCAACACAGGAGATATGACAATGATCGTAGGCTTACTTGGTTTGGGCAGGTGGCTGGCACAGCAAGGGCGTAGCCCGGTAGACAGCGACCTGGAGCGCCTGATGCAGCAGCGAGGAGGCGGTGGCTGTAGGAAGTAGTCCGCCGCCGGGAAATCCACCTGTGCACAGGGGAGGAGACTGGAAGGAGAAGGTAAGAGATTCTTACGTGTAATCTTGCTCGTTGAAGGGGATACCTTGCAGCAAGGGAAGCCAACGAAGACAGACGGCTTCAGGCCGAAGCCCAGGGCGAGACGGCTTAAATCCCTCGCCGCTGACGAGGCGCAGGTGTGCGTGCAGCTGGCGCTGCTGATGAGCGGCGAGGCATGACAGTACTCCCCCCTCTAGCAGCGCCTCCTGGCGATGGTTTCTCCGGGTGCGCTCGGTGGAACTCAGTAATGAGAGATGGATCCAACACAAACGACGAAGGTACCCATTGCCGATGTTCGGGTCCATAGCCCTCCCAGTCCACCAAGTACTGCAACCCGCGACCCCGGCGCCAGGAGTCCAGGATGGAAGAGACGGGCCAGGCCGGATGACCACCAATCATCTGGGGCGCGGGCTGCGCAGCAGGGGGAGGGCAAAGGGGGTCGGAGACTGCCAGCTTCACCTTGGAAACGTGGAAGGTGGGATGAATGTGGAGGGAGGGGGGAATAGCCACACGCACAGCCACCGGGTTTATAATCCTGGTTATGGGGTATGGGCCCATGAAACGCTGTGCCAGCTTCCTCCTCTCACCCTTTAAAATGACGTCCTGGGTAGACACGTAGACACGCTGGCCTACCTGGTAGGCTGGGGCAGGTCTTCTGTGCCGGTCCGCCGTAGATTTGTTGCGCTCCGCCGTGCGTAAAAGCGCATTGCGCGCTGACGCCCAAATGGAGCGGCACCGCCTGAGGTGCGCCCGAACTGAGGGGACAGTTACCTCACTCTCCTGCGTGGGGAACAGAGGGGGGTCGTAGCCCAGGGACGCCTTAAATGGGGACATCCCCGTGGCAGAAGAGCGGGCGGTGTTATGGGCGTACTCAACCCAGGCGAGATGGTTGCTCCAGGACGCAGGCTTGGATGTAGTGATGCAGCGGAGCGCAGCCTCCAGCTCCTGATTGGTCCGCTCACACTGCCCGTTGGTTTGGGGGTGATGGCCGGAGGAGAGGCTTACCTTGGCTCCCAGGGCGTTACAGAAGGACCTCCAAACCTCTGAGGAAAACTGGGGACCCCGGTCCGAGACCACATCCACCGGAATCCCGTGCAGCCTGACCACGTGCTGGATAAGGAGGTCCGCCGTCTCCAAGGCAGATGGAAGCCCTCGTAGTGGGATGAAGTGAGCAGCCTTGGAGAAACAATCAACGATGGTTAGGACTGTGTCGAAGGTGTTAGAGGCCGGGAGACCGGTGACGAAATCCAGGGCAATATGCGACCAGGGCCTGCCAGGGACGGGCAGAGGCTGGAGCAAACCCGCTGGAGGGGCATTACCTGATTTACTGGTGGCGCAGACGGGGCAGGCCCGGGCGTAGCGGGCAGCATCCCTCCGCAGGCCCGGCCACCAGAAGGATCGTTGAAGTAAATTGATCATCCAGGAGGAACCAGGGTGGCAGGTGAGCTTTGATGTGTGCAGCCAGTGGATGACCTCCCACCGGACCGTGGACGGCACAAAGAGCCTCCCCTCCGGTCCGCCGCCAGGGTCTGGTTCCGACTCCTGTGCCTTCCGGATCTTACTTTCGATGTCCCAAGTGATGGCTCCCACGATGCACGACCTGGGCAAGATGGTGTGGACTGCGTCCTCAGACGCCTCAGGGGCAAATTGCCTAGAGAGGGCGTCAGGCAGGCCGTTCTTGGAGCCAGGCCTAAAGGTGATGTTAAAGCGGAACCTGGCGAAGAACAAGGACCAATGCGCCTGGTGGGCATTCAGACGCTTGGCAGATCTCAAATATTCCAAGTTCTTGTGGTCAGTTAGAACCACGAACGGCAGGTCCGCCCCCTCTAGCCAGTGACGCCACTCCTGCAGCGCGAGCTTGATGGCGAGGAGCTCTCTGTCCCCCACGTCGTAATTTCGCTCCGCCGGGGACAAGCGCCGGGAGAAGAAGGCGCAGGGCCGTTTGACCCCGTCGTCAGGTGACCGCTGAGATAGAACCACCCCCACCCCCGTGTCCGAAGCGTCCACCTCCATGATGCATTGCAGCGAGGGATTGACTTGGCTGAGGACCTGGGAGGAGGAGAACTCCGCCTTCAGCGCCTGGGAAGCAGCTGCGGCCTCTTCAGTCCACCGGAACGGGACCTTAGGGGACGTGAGGCGGGTCAGAGGGCCGACGATGGTACCAAAGTTCGGGACAAAGCGGCGGTAGAAGTTGGCAAACCCAATAAACTGTTGCACCTGTTTCCTTGATGTAGGAGTGGGCCATTCCACCACCGCTTTCACCTTCGCTGGATCCGGAAGCACCTGGTCGTGGGAGATGACGAACCCGAGGAAGGACGTAGTCTTAGCGTAAAATTCACATTTCTCAGCCTTGACATATAACCGATTCTCCAGCAGCCTTTGGAGGACCCGCCTCACATGGACCCGGTGCTCGTCCCTGGATCTGGAGAAGATGATGATGTCATCCAGGTAGACGAACACAAACAGGCCGATGAAATCCCGGAGGACGTCATTTATAAGGCGCTGAAAGACGGCTGAAGCATTGGTCAACCCGAAAGGGCATAACCAGGTACTTGAAGTGGCCATTTGGGGTATGGAAGGCTGTCTTCCACTCGTCTCCCTCCCGGATCCGGACGAGGTGGTATGCGCTGCGAAGATCCAGCTTGGTGAACCAAGTCGCCCCCTGGAGGGAGTGGAAGGCGGTGTCCATTAGGGGCAAGGTGTAGCGATCCTTCTCCGTGATGTCATTCAGGGCGCGGTAGTCAATACAAGGATGGAGGGAGCCGTCCTTCTTGCCCACGAAGAAGAATCCAGCGCCTAATGGTGATGATGAGGGACGGATGATTCCAGCACTCAGCGATTCCTTGAGATAAGAGTTCATGGCCTCCTTCTCCGGCGCAGACAGGCTGTAGAGTCGCCCTGAGGGTAAGGGTGCCCCCTGGCGGATGTTTATCGCACAGTCGTAAGTCCTGTGCGGAGGAAGAGACATCGCCTTGGACTTGCTGAATACCATACCCAGGTCGTGAAACTCCGATGGCACCAGGGTGAGATCCGGAGGCGCGGCGTCCTTGGGAGTAGGAGGAGAGGACGGGGAGCAGGCAGCGGATTGAAGGCAGGTGCTCATACAAAAGGAGCTCCAGGCGGATACTCTGGCGGACTTCCAGTCCAGAACAGGATTGTGGAGGCGGAGCCATGGGTATCCCAGAATGACGGGTGACACAGAGCTAGGTAGGAAGTAGAAGGAGGTTTCCTCCCGGTGGTTCCCAGAGATGATCACAGGGACAGGGACGGTCTGATGTGTAACTTTCCCCAGGGACACATGGGAGAGGTTGACCAGGGTGAGAGAAGACTTAAGGGCTTGGCAACGGATGCCCAGTCGGGTTGCCAGGCTTTGTGAAAAATAAAGCTGCCCTCCGCGCCCGAATCCACCAGTGCGTGGGTGAGGTGCCCTGTGGGGTTGTGACAAAATCGGATGGGCAGCTTCAACTGAGAGAGGGGATTTAACCGATTAGCGTCCGTGAGGCCCCCTACAGTGACTCGCGGACCTCCCCGTTTGGCTTCTGTGGACAAAGCTCCACCGTGTGTTGGCTGTCTCCGCAATACATACAGAGACCCAACTCACGGCGGCGTTGTTTCTCCGCTGGGGGGAGCTTTGTCCAGCCTGTCACCATTGGCTCCGACTCCTCGGAATACCCCGGTGACGGCAACGCCAGGGGGCGAGCTTGGGACAGGCGAGACGAGGCACCTCGAGGGCGAGAAGAAGACGACTTCCGCTCCGAGGCACGCTCGCACAACCTGTTGTCCAAGCAGATGGCTAGGGAAGTTAGCTCCACTAAAGTCTCCGGGATGTTCCGTCCAGCCAATTCGTCCCTCAGACCAGCGCTGAGACTGCGAAGGAAGATGCCGCAGAGAGAACGTTCTCTCCAGCCAACCTCCTCCACCGCTACCCGGAAGTCGATTGCGTAGTCAGCTGCCGACCGGCTTCCCTGCTGAAGGCTGAGAAGCCGATCGACCTGAACGCTCTCTGTACGCGAATGATCAAATACTTCCAGAAACAGTCTCACGAATTGGCCATAGGTGAGGGTGGCATAACTGGGCTTCGCCATAACGGCGTAAGCCCAGGTAAGCGCTCGCCCCTCCAAGAGGTTCCCTATGTAGCCAATCCGGCTATGGTCTGAGGGAAAGTCTCCGGGCACACGGTGAAACACGGACTCACACTGCATAATAAACCCCTGCGCTCCACCGAGCTTACCGCTAAAGCGGGCGGGGGTCGGAATGGGTGTGAGCCGAGTCAGTGCCGCCGGAGCAGGCTGGATGGCCGCTGGAGCAGCAGGAGCCACGCCACCCTGACGGGCCGGGGGGAACGGCTGTTGGGGGTCCAAGCGGTCCAATCGGTTAGTGATTATGGTTAACTGATTTAAAATCACCTGTTGTTGGTGGGCTATTAGATCCACCCGAGCCTCGAGGGTGGAAAGACGGCGTGCGAGCCCGCTGTCTGCCGAGCCACTCTGCTGAAGCCGTACTGACATAATGCACGGCTCAGGAGACACACACGCAGGCTCAGGGTAGATTCAATAGCTTTATTTAACAACAAGTGTGTATGAGTGTGTGTATGCGAGATGTATATGTGTTGGTGGTGGCGTCTGCGTCAGGCACGGAGGCAGGAGGCCGTTCAGCCAGACAACCCTATGGGAGAAGCAGAGGGAGAAGGGTAACGGGCACCACACCAACACAGGAGATATGACAATGATCGTAGGCTTACTTGGTTTGGGCAGGTGGCTGGCACAGCAAGGGCGTAGCCCGGTAGACAGCGACCTGGAGCGCCTGATGCAGCAGCGAGGAGGCGGTGGCTGTAGTAAGTAGTCCGCCGCCGGGAAATCCACCTGTGCACAGGGGAGGAGACTGGAAGGAGAAGGTAAGAGATTCTTACGTGTAATCTTGCTCGTTGAAGGGGATACTTTGCAGCAAGGGAAGCCGACGAAGACAGACGGCTTCAGGCCGAAGCCCAGGGCGAGACGGCTTAAATCCCTCGCCGCTGACGAGGTGCAGGTGTGCGTGCAGCTGGCGCCGCTGATGAGCGGCGAGGCGTGACAATTTCTTTCTAGAATGCCTTGATAGTCTTGAGATTTCATTGTACCCTGCACAGATTCAAGACACCCTGTGCCAGATGCAGCAAAGCAGCCCCAGAACATAACAGAACCTCCTGCATGTTTCACAGTAGGGACAGTGTTCTTTTCTTGGTATGCTTCATTTTTGCGTTTGTGAACATAGAGCTGATGTGCCTTGCCAAAAAGTTCCAGTTTTGTCTCGTCTGTCCATAGGACATTCTCCCAGAATCAGAATCAGAATCAGGTTTATTGCCATTGTTCATGTAGTACACAAACTAGGAATTTGTCTCGGTACAATGCTGCAACATTAAACATGATAAGATAAGAGAAATAAACTATACATGTAATAAAGTGTAGGATAAGATTAAGTGATATTAAGTGATAATTAAGTGAAGATTAAGTGAAGATTAAGTGAAGCTTTGTGGCTTGTCAACATGCAGTTTGGCAAATTCCAGTCTGGCTTTTTTATGATTTGTTTTCAACAGTGGTGTCCTCCTTGGTCGTCCCCCATGAAGTCGACTTTGGCTCAAACAACGACGGATGGTATGATCTGACACTGATGTACCTTGACCTTGGAGTTCACCATGAATGTGTTTAGAGGTTGTTCTGGGCTCTTTTGTTACCATTCGTATTATCCGTCTCCTCCTGCGGCCACGTCCAGGGAGGTAGGCTACAGTTCCGTGGCTCTTAAATTTCTGAATAATATGTGCAACTGTAATCACGGGAACATCAAGCTGCTTGGAGATGGTCTTATAGCCTTTACCTTTAACATGCTTGTCTATAATTTTCTTTCTAATCTCCTGAGACAACTCTCTCCTTTGCTTCCTCTGGTCCCTGTTTAGTGTGATACACACCATGTCACCAAACAGCACAGTGACTACTTGTCACCCTTTAAATAGGCCCACTGACTGATTACAAGTTTGTAGACACCTGTGATGTTAATTAGAGGACACATCTTGGTTGAACATGTCCCTATGGTCACATTATTTTCAATCTTTTCTAGGGGTACCATCATTTTTGTCCAGGCCTGTTTCATGAGTTTGTTTTTTTAAAATAACTCTGTTGAACCACAATTCAAAAGCATTATCTGATTTTCATTGGTTAATTTTCATAGAATTTTTATTTATTACCACTTTTGTCAGATTCAGGTTATTTCTGTGACTATTGTGGGTTT
Organism: Pholidichthys leucotaenia; assembly: GCA_020510985.1. Taxonomy (NCBI): domain Eukaryota; kingdom Metazoa; phylum Chordata; class Actinopteri; order Cichliformes; family Pholidichthyidae; genus Pholidichthys; species Pholidichthys leucotaenia. The sequence continues at coordinate 186,184,256 of CM035847.1, read as the reverse complement.
TTCTTTCATTAACAGAGGGGTACCAACAATTTTGTCCATGTCTGTAACTGTGGCTTGGGTGTTTTTGCCAAACTGTTGTCAGCAAAACATTTGAGTTGTATTTGCATTGCATCCTTTTCGTTCCAGACACCCCAACCCTGCTTTGGTGCCCTTTAAAACAACATGAAATTGGCAGTGGTGAAGTGGTTCTAACACACACGCACACCTACACACACACACACACACACACACACACACACAAACACACACAAGGCTCTGATCTGACCACCATGCAACTGGAAACAGCAGTTGAGCAGTTGGTGCACGCAAATACTTTTACGTCACAGCTCACACTAAAAATAAAAGAATCGGGGAGCATGAATGGCAACCTTTTATGTTTAAATGCTAGTCACTCACATTGACAACCTCAGCCTTATTTGGACAGGGCTAGGCGTCAGTGTCTGTTTTGTGCTTTTCTGCCTTTTTGTGGTTTTTTTTGCTTTCTTCCTGTCAGGCTGTCATTCTGCGTATGGCCGGGGATCTGTTCTGGTTCTCCACCTCCTTTAAACCTATCCCTGCATCTTTTCTTCCCTCCCTCTGCTCATCATCTGACGCCAGTGACGTTGGCCTCCTCACCTCAGTTCAAAGTCAGAGTGTATAGTAGACACAACTAATCTCAGAATAATCTCTGCTCAGATTATCTCTTCCTGTTTACTGGGATGATGGAATGGGAGGCAGTCCTACAGCAGAATGCAACAGAGATTAGTGTTAACGTGGTCACTACCTTCTCCAGGTCACACAAACAGAAGACATTCTGAGACTGGCTAACTGTACTGCATTACAAATTTAGAAATAACAACACATGAAATTAGAAAAAGGGTGGACTGTATTTACCAATTCATATTGTATTCAAATATAGTAGAATTATAAGGGGGGTGTCTATTAAAAAACAAATGCTTTCAGAACCATTTTTGGGCAATAGGTGCTTTTGATTGCTTTCAGATCTTGTCAACAGCCTATTTAGAGGTGTACTGTATATGAAGCACATGCCAGTGCTTGTAGATTAATTTGTGAAATGTTTAATGTATCAAATACATTATACAAATGTGATATGAAGTAAATTAAAAATGAGCCACAGGGATCCAGAGTCGGCTTTTACTATTTTTTTTGTACCAATGCATCTAATAATAAAAATAATGAAAAATAATGTGCATAAATATACTTTTGCATACTTTGTTGATAACATATTAACATGATTCCTTTAAAGTTTCCTTATATGCTATTCCTTCTTTTTCCAAAGCTAGATGTTTCAGTAATACTGCCATAGTGTTATGATTTACTAACAAAATCAGCCCACGTGTAAAGTGCAACACCAGAGAACACACACAAAGCCAAGAAGCAAAGTTTAAACACAATTTTATTGAAAAGAATGCAGCAAACGGAGCGGAAAACCCTCACTCGCCAGAAGAGCGCCGCGCCTGTAATGGGAGAGATGAGAGCAGATTAGAACGATAAGGGAGACAGATAATAATGATTCTTGGGAATGCTTACGAGTGGGAGCAGAGAGCCCAATGAGGAATCCAAGACAGCTAAGATGAAAGGGGAACAGGTGCTGCAGAAGAGACAGGCAGGTGGGAGTCTGACCGGACGGAATAGGCGAACAGGGATGAAGCCGATGAAGATGATGGAGCAGGTGAGCGCACAACAAAACCACCGGGGACACACTGCAGAGATGGCAGCAACCTGAGAATGAGAAAGAGAAAGACGGTAATTTCTCTGGGTTCCAAAACACTTAATACTTTACTTACTTAAATATTTGCTTGGCAGTATACCCAACGAGCCAGCGCTAGAGCGTTCACAGACTGATCCTTTTAAGCGCTGGCAGCGAGGAGACCGCAGGTGCGTCCACTCACAGTGTGTCTTGATTACCTGCGGAGCCGGGGACCCTCCCAGAGGACAGGAGGGGAGAGTGCACTCACCCGATCATAACAGTGCCCTCCCCTCAAGAAACGCCTCCTGGCGGCTCACCGGGCTTGTCGGGATGGGCTCAGTGATAGGCCTGGACCATCCCCTTGTCATGGAAATACTACTGTCGGATCCATGACCTTTCTTCGGGTCCATTGCCCTTCCAGTGGACCAAGTATTGCAGCCCCCGGCCCCGACGGCAGATGTTCAGGATTCTCTGAACAGTGTAGGTGGTCTGGCTGTCGAGGATCCGAGGGGGAGGAGGAGGCTTGGAGGATGGAGGGGAACAGAGAGGACTGGCGGAGAGGGGCTTGATCTTGGATACGTGGAAGGTCGGATGAATACGGAGGGCCGGCATAATCTTCAGGTGGACTGTGATGTCATTGATGACTCAGGAGATAGAAAACGGCCCCAGGAACCAAGGTGACAACTTCCGAGATTCAGTTTTAAGGGGCACCTGGTCCGCCGACAGCCACACCTTCTGCCCAATCATGTATCTGGGTACTGGAATCCCCCTGCGGTCCGCGTACTGTCGGTTCCGTTCAGTGGAACGGAGGAGCGCAGGGAGGGTGGCCCTCCATAGGCGACAACAACAGTGGCCGTGGGCCTCCACAGATGGCACGGTGATCTCCCTCTCTGCCATGGGCAACAGAGGGGGGGGGGTGTACTCCATCGTTGCCTCAAAGGGTGTTAATCCCGGAGCTGAAGAAACTGCAGAGTTGTGGGCTTACTCCACCCAGGTCAGATGAGTGCTCCATGTTGACAGATTGCAGGATGCCACACATCTGAGGGCGGCCTCCAGGGATTGGTTAGTGTGCTCAGCCTGCCCGTTGCTCTGCGGGTAGTATCTTGATGACAGGCTTACCGAGGTGCCCAGGGTCCGGCAAAAAGACTTCCATACTTGGGATATGAATTGTGGCCCCCGGTTAGACATGATGTCCAGCGTAACGCCATGAAGGCGGATGACATGGTTGGTGAATAGACTGGCAGTCTCTGAGGCAGAGGGCAGTTTTGGGAGGGGTACTAAATGAATGGCTTTAGAAAATCGGTCGACATTGGTGAGGATAACTGTATTACTATTAGAGGGAGGAAGTCCAGTGACGAAGTCCAAGGCAACGTGTGACCAGGGTCAGCTGGGGACTGGGAGGGGGTGAAGTAGACCGGCGGGAGGGGAAGAGTTGGATTTATTTTTGGTGTACACTTGACATGCTTTAACATAATCCTGGATGTCCGTCCACAGCATGGGTCACCAGAACACTCGCTGAATGATATCGGTGGTATGGGAAACCCCTGGGTGACAGGCAAAATGACTGGTTTGAACCCACCTGATAACTTAACTGCGGAGGCCAGCCGGAACAAACAGTCGATTCTCAGGTCCTTCCTCAGGTTTGGGCTCAGTGGCTTGGGCCTGTCGGACCCTCTGTTCGATCTCCCAGGTGAGAGCCCCCAGGATGCATGAACAATGGGTTGGGGGAGGGAGGAGGGGGGTGAGTAGTCAGAGGAAAAGTGGCGAGAGAGAGCATTGGGTTTAATATTGCGAGAGCCCGGCCTATAGGTGATGGTAAGATTAAATCTAATAAAGAATAAGACCCATCGGGCCTGCCGGACATTTAATCAGCGGGCCGACCAGAGATATTCTAAGTTTTTATGTTCAGTCCACACCACAATAGGATGAATTGCTCCCTCCAGCCAGTGTCTCCACTCCTCCAGAGTCAATTTAATGGCCAAAGGCTCTCAATCATCTATATCGTAGTTCCTCGCAGCTGGCATGAGCCACATAGAGAAATATGCGCACGAATGGAGCATCTGATCTGAGGCTGAGCGCTGCGAGAGGACAGCGCCCACTCGTGAATCAGAAGCATCCACCTCGACAATGAAATGGAGCTGAGGATCGACCTGGGCCAAGATGGGAGTGTTGGAAAATAGGCTCTTCAGTTTAAGGAAGGCCCACTCAGCTGCCTCGGACAAGGTAAAAGGCAACTTGACCGAGGTCAGCTGCGTAAGAGTGCTTCCCCACTGTAATTCCTAATGAAGTGACGATAAAAGTCACACTTTTCAGCCTACACAACGAGCTGATTTTCCAGGAGCCGTTGTAACACGGCCCTGACATGAACTGAGTGCTCCTCTGGCGTGCGCAAAAAAAGCAAAATTTTGTCAAGGTAGACAAATACAAATTGATTAACCATATCGCATAGGACGTCATTAATCAATCACTGGAAGAAGGCGGGGGCGTTGGTGAGCCCACAGGGCATCACCAGATATTCAAACTGCCCCAAGTGAGTTTTAAATGCCGTCTTCCATTCGTCCCCCTCATGAATGCAGACTAAATGATATGCATTCTAATTTAGTAAGCACCCGCGCGCGCTGAAGGAGCTCGAATGCAGAGTTGATCAGGGGCAAAGGGTGTTTATCTTTGACGGTGATTGCATTCAACTTGCAGAAATCTATGCACGGACGCGGAGATCCGTCCTTCTTACCGACAAAGAAGAGCCCTGGCCCAAGAGGAGCCGAGGAAGGCCGAATAAGGCCGGTGTTCAAAGAGTCCTTAATATAACTCTCCATCGCCTCCCTGTCTGGTCCAGAGAGACTGTAGAGCCGGCTAGATGGCAACCGCGCACCCGGGAGGAGGTCAATAGCACAGTCATAAGAGTGGTTGAGGAGACAAAGAAAGGGCTCCACACTTGCTAAAGACCTCCCCAAGGTCATGATAGACGTCGGGTACAACGTCTGGCTCCACCAGAGGGGAGGAGACGAAAAGGGATAGAGAACACTCAGCCAAGCAGAGGCAGGATGCTAAACAAAAGGGGCTTCAGGAAGAGATGGCATTTTGTGCCCAACTGATAATAGGGTTATGCTTCCGGAGCCACGGATACCCCAGAACTACTGGGGAGGACAAAGTAGGGAGAATAAGGACGAAATGGTCTCCCACTGGTTCCTGGACAGAAGGATGGAGATTGGTGCCATGCGCTCAATAATAGAGGCCACATAACTCCCAGAAAGTGCAACAACATTTAGCGAAGCCGGCAGTTGAGTTGTGGGAATACCAATTTCCCGCATGAGCCACTGAGAGATGAAATTTTGCTCTGCCCCTGAATCAGTTAAAGCCAAAACCCTCCTCTCGACCCCCGGTAACTGAATGAGGGCCAGAATGGAAAAGCTACCGGGGGAAAGAATAGAGTGGGCTGCACGGTGGCGCAGTGGTTAGCACTGCGGCAGCACAGTTTACCCTTGGCCGGGGGATTGTGGGGATCGTGGGATCGTGGGTTCGATCCCAGCCCCCGACCAACAGTGATCTGTGTGGAGTTTGCATGTTCTCCCCATGTTGCGTGGGTTTACTCCAGGATTTCTCCGGTTTCCTCCCACATGCCAAAAACATGCATGTTAGGTTAATTGGCTGTTCTAAATTGTCCCTAGATATCTGTTTCCTATAGGCCCTTAGAATAGAGGGTTAGTATTAATGAAAGCGCTTTGAGTGGTCTTTGTGACTAGAAAAGCGCTATATAAGTGCAGGTTAGTTAGTTAGTTAGTTAGTTAGTTCCTGCCCGTCAAACCCCCACGGCTACTGATGGGCCATGTCTTTTTGGCTTAAGGTGGCAATTGAAAATTTTGTGCTTCAGTGAGCCACAATACATGCAACCACCGGCTTCCCTCCATCACGACACTCCTCCGGAGTCAATCGGACTCGGCTGAGCACCATAGCATCGGAGGAGGAGTCAGTCTCACCTAAGCCAGCAGCCAGGGAGAACGTACGTGAGACGGGCGGGTCAGAGAAGGCCTTCTGCTCCTTCACACGCTCACGGTAGCGATTATCCAGACGAACGGCTTGATCAATTAGCTCATCCAGAGAGGAGGGAGCAGTATGAATCGCCAGGTCGTCGCGTAGGTTGGTATTAAGACCCTGGAGGAAGGTGCTTCTTAGGGAAACGTCATTCCAACCAGAATCTGCCGCGACGACTCAAAACTCCACAGAGTAATCGGCTGCTGACCGACCACCCTGGTGGAGTGACAACACATGACCCATTATGTTTCCCTCACTCTCGGACCAATCAAAAGCCAGAAAAAATTTGCCAATAAATCTATCAAAAGAGTAATGAGGGCCCTCCTCACTATCTCAAATAGACTGAGCCCAACTGAGGGCTCAATCTCGTAGCAGGAGGGTCATAAGGTGAATTTTTGATGTGTCGTCCGGGTACTCCCCACCCACCTGCCGCAGATACAGCTGAACATGAGAGTGTGAGTGCGCTCACCCAATCGTAACACATAGGAATTTACACACAGGCCATCACTGAATGATCAGATTATTACAAAAGATGATATGATGTCATCAAATGTATCCCCTTTGCTCTTAAATGTGGAAGTAAGGTCACAGTATTAAGTCAGAAATAATTATTTTGCAGCAGCAATAGCAAAGAAGATTACTCATGTACTTATGTGACATTTTCTTCAATTTTTAATAAAATTGTGAGGAATTATTTCACCCCTTTTTAGAGAGTACATTTTCTTCCTGAGTCTTCACATTAACACTGATCTCTTTAAAAGTCTTTTCATCTCATCTGAAGGGAGAAATGAAATGCAGAATAATTACATTTGTGTCTGCCATCTAAGGCTTCCAGTTAAAAAGGAATTGTAATTAAATGCACACACACACACACTGGATATAAAAAATCTACACACCCCTTTTCAAATGCCAGGTTTCTGTGATGTAAAAACAATAAGACCAAGATAAGTCTTTATTAGTCCCACAATGGGAAATTCCAGGATTGCAGCAGCAAAGGGATAGCAGCACTCACAGCAATAGTAAATAGGATAATAAGATAAGAACTGGTTTGCCAAAGCAGTAAATAAGATAAGATAAGATAAGATAATCCTTTATTAGTCCCACAATGGGGAAATTCCAGGATTGCAACAGCACAGGGATAGCAACACTCAGAGCAACAATCAAAAGGCAAGAGAAAAACAAGAGCAGCGAGTATACATACGTATGTACATATAAATATAAATATATATATATATAGACACACAGTGCAGAGCATTGTAGCTAGATGGAATAAATATATAAATATATAAACACACAGTGCGGAGTATTGTAGCTAGATGGAATAAATATGTAAATATATAAACACACAGTGCGGAGCATTGTAGCTAGATGGAATAAATATATGAATATATAAACAACACAGTGCAGAGCATTGTAGCTAGATGGAATAAATATGTGGATATATAAACACACAGTGCGGAGCATTGTAGCTAGATGGAATAAATATGTAGATATATAAACACACACAGTGTGGAGCATTGTAGCTAGATGGAATGAAACAGCATAACCGTCTACTTAGTTATCCTACATGGTATGATTATGTACCCATACATATTCTCACCCTCCATAGCGACCGGTATTTTCCTAGTTGTATACCGGAGGGGACCATTGTGTAAGTCTATTGCGTCTTTTGCATTCAATACTATTAGGTTGTCACGTCTTTTTGCTATCTCTGCGAGCAGCCCTGCTTAGGTTGTACAGTCTGACAGCCGTAGGTAGGAAGGACCTGCGAAACCTCTCGGTTGTGCACCAAGGATGATGTACTGTAGTCTGCTGCTCAATGAGCTCCTCAGTGCATTCAGTATGTCCTACATAGGGTGGAACTCGGACTCCAGCAGAGATGACAGTTTAGCCACCATCCTTCTCTCTCCCATCTCCTCCACTGGGTCAAGGTGCTGCCCCAGGACAGAGCTAGCTTTCTTGATCAGTTTGTTCAGTCTCTTCCTATCGGCTCCTGTAATGCCACTGCCCCAGCAGACCACTCCAAAAGTGATGGCTGATGCCACCACCGTGTCATAGAATGACTTCAGCAGCGCCCCTTGTACACCAAAAGACCTGAGTCTCCTCAGTAGGAACAGCCTGCGCTGTCCCTTCTTGTAGAGTGCGTCAGTATTGTGTGACCAGTCTAGTTTATTGTTCAGATGAACACCCAGGTACTTGTAGGATGTCACCATCTCGATGTCTGTTCCCTGTATATTTACTGGTGCTGTGAGGGGTTGTCCTTGCCTGCGGCAGTCCACCACCAGCTCCTTAGTTTTCCTCGCGTTGATCTGGAGGCAGTTCCGATGGCACCAGTCCACAAAGTCCTGGTGTACTCAGCTTCATCTCCGTTGGAGATGAGGCCAACGATCGCAGAGTCGTCAGAGAACTTCTGTAGATGGCAGTGTGTTGTGTTGTGTGAGAAGTCCGCAGTATAAAGGGTGAACAGGAAGGGAGCCAAAACCGTTCCTTGGGGGGCCCCCGTGCTACCGATGATCGTGTCGGACACACAGTCCCGGGTTCTCACAAACTGTGGCCGGTTTGTGAGGTAGTCCAGGATCCATGATGACAGGTGCTGGTCCACCCCTGCGCACAGCAGCTTGTCATTCAGGATCATCGGTTGGATGGTGTTGAAAGCACTGGAGAAGTCAAAGAACATTATCCTCACCGCATTCCCGGGCTTCTCCAGGTGGGACAGAGAACGGTGAAGGAGGTAGATCACCGCATCCTTCACCCCAATGCCATGCTGGTAGGCGAACTGGAGTGGATCCATCGCTGGTCCCACCAGGGGACGGAGGTGAGCAAGGAGCAGTCTCTCCAGGGTCTTCATCATGTGGGACGTCAGGGCCACTGGTCTGTAGCTGTTCAGATCGTTGGGGTGGGAAGTCTTTGGTACAGGTACCACACAAGATGTTTTCCACAACTGTGGTACCCTCCCCAGCTTCAGGCTCAGGTTGAAGATGTACTCCACAATCCCACACAGCTGGTCTGCGCAGGACTTGAGGAGCTTTGCGCTGATGCCGTCCGGTCCCGATACCTTCCTCGCCTTGATCTTCCTCAGCTCCATCCTCACCTGGATCTTAGTGAGGGTCAGGTTGGGGGCTGTGTGTTGGGAGTGTGGGGGTGTTGGTGGAGTGGGGAGTGGGCAGCAGGACTTGATGTCTTCAGAGGCAGCAGTGGTTGTGCAGTCGGGGGGGAGGGCGGTTGGTCAAACCTATTGATAAACAGATTCAGATTGTTCGCCCACTCCCTGCCCCCCGTGGCCTGGGGGGAGGTATTCTGGAGCCCAGAGATGGTTTTAAGGTTTCTCCAGACCCCACTGATGTCGCTCTGTTGCAGCTTGTCCTCCATCTTCTTCCTGAAGCTGTCCTTGCCTTCTCTGATCTTTCTCCTCAGATCCCTCTGTACGGACTTCAGCATCTCCCTGTTCCCCGACCTGAAGATCCTCTTCTTCTCTCTCAGAAGTGTTTTTATCTCAGGGTTAATCCAGGGTTTGTTGTTTGAGCAACACCGTATGGTCTTGGTGGGAACGGTGTTGTCCACACAGAAGCTGATGTAGTCCGTGATGGTGTGAGTGAGGCAATCGATGTCCTCACTATGTAGATCGCAGAGCTGCTCCCAGGCGGCGGTTTCAAAACAGTCCTTTAGAGCGTCCATTGCCTCCTCAGACCATAACTTCACTGTGCGCATGACCGGAGGTTGTCTGTGCACTAGGGGTTTGTACACCGGCCGGAGATGAACCAAGTTGTGATCCAATCTCCCGAGTGGGGGGAGTGGTGATGAGGTGTATGCCTCCTTAGTGTTTGCGTAGAATAAGTCCAGTGTTTTATTGTCTCTAATGTGGCATGTGACATACTGGGTAAACGTGGGTAGAATGGGAGACAGTGAAACATGGTTGAAATCGCCTGAGATGAGGAGAAGAACATCTGGGTGTTCTGTCTGCATCCTGCCAGTTACTGAGTGGATAACGTCACGCGCTGTCCCAGCGTTCGCTGTCGGATTTGCATCAATAACAATGCAGATCACGTGTGAGTATTCCCTCTGGAGATATGTAGGCCGCATGCTAACAGCTAGCAACTCGATGTCTTTGCTGCAGTGTTGTTGTTTAACAGTGATATGTCCCGGTCTGCACCAGTTGTTGTTAACATACATTATCACTCCACCGCCCCTTGCTTTGCCACTGTCTGGTGTTCGGTCTGCCCGTATCGCGTGGAAACCCTCCAGTTCAATGTTAGCATCTGCTGCTAGTTTAGTTAGCCACGTCTCAGTAAATAACAGAAGGCAGCACTCCCGGTATATGCTATCGTAGCGGGAGATAGCCGCTAGCTCATCTACCTTTCCCAGTATCGAGCGTACATTCCCCATAACAACGGATGGGAGGGTGGGTCTGTACCTTATATTTCTTGCCCGCCGTCTTACTCCAGCACGACACCCACATTGTTTTCGCCTCAGTCCTCCCGGTATGTCGAGTTTTTCTGTTAGCACCGAGTGCCGGTTGAGTGCTAGCAGCTGTTCCCTGCTGTACCGTCTCCTGCTATAAACAGTGGCTCCATCCACCGGCTCGGGAGACATTTGGGGCGATCTGTGTGTCCATGATGTGCAAATGTGAAATGAATATACATATGTACACAGATGTATACACAGTACAGGAACATTGCAGCTAGATGGAATAAACAGCATTACGGTTTGTTAAGTTACCCTGCCGAATATGAATATGTACCCAGGCAGTATATTTCACATTTGAATCAACAGTGTTGTTGCCACCCTCAATAATAATTGTTATTGTCCGAGTTGTGTATTGGAGGGGACATTCTCTATTGTACAAAGTTGTTACGCTTAGTACATTCAATACGACCTCGACAAGCAGCCTTGGTTAGGTTATAAAGTCTGACAGCCATAGGTAGGAAGGACCTGCAGAACCTCTCCGTCGTGCACCTAGGATGGCACAGCCTACTGCTAAATGAGCTCCTCAGTGCGTTCAGCATGTCCCGCATGGGGTGGGACTTGGACTCCAGTAGAGATGACAGCTTAGCCACCACCCTCCTCTCTCCTATCTCCTCCACTGGGTCGAGGTGTTGCCCCAGAACAGAGCTAGTTTTTTTGATCAGCTTGTTCAGTCTCTTCCTGTCGGCTGCCATGATGCCGCTGCCCCAGCAGACCACTCCAGATGTGATGGCTGATGCCGCCACCGAATTGTAGAAGGTCTTCAGGAGTGCCCCTTGCACTCCAAAAGACCTGCGTTTCCTCAGGAGAAACAGCCTGCGCTGCCCCTTCTTGTAGAGCACATTGGTGTTGTTTGACCAGGCCAGTTTATTGTTCTGGTGAGCACCCAGGTACTTGTAAGATGTCACCATCTCAATGTCTGTTAAGATAAGATAAGGTAAGCCTTTATTAGTCCCACAGTGGAGAAATTCCAGGATTGCAACAGCACAGGGATAGCAACACTCAGAGCAATAATTCAAAATATAAAATAATAAGAGCAGTGAATATACATATGTACACAGAAATATACACAGTGCGGAGCATTGTAGCTAGGTGGAATAAACAGCATAATGGTCTATTCATTGACCCCGCATAGTGTGAATATGTACCCATACAGTATATTTCATATTTGAATCAGCCTAGTTGTCACTGTCTGTAGTGATTGATGTTGTCCTAGTCGTATATTGGAGGGGGACCATTATTGTGCAAGTTTGTTACATTTTGTACATTCAATACGACCTCTACGAGCAGACCCTGGTTAGGTTATAAAGTCTGACAGCCTTAGGTAGGAAGGACCTGCAAAACCTCTCAGTCACGCACCTAGGATGGTACAGCCTACAGCTAAATGAGCTCCTCAGTGCATTCAGCATGTCCTGCATGGGGTTGGACTTGGACTCCAGCAGAGGTGACAGCTTAGCCACCATCCTCCTCTCTCCTATCTCCTCCACTGGGTCAAGGCACCACCTCAGGACAGAGCTAGCTTTTTTGGTCAGTCTATTCAGTCTCTTCCTGTCAGCTGCCGTAATGCCGTTGCCCCAGCAGACCACTCAAAATGTGATGGCTGATGCCACCACCCAATCCTGGGTTCTCAAAAACTGTGGCCAGTTTGTGAGATAGTCTAAGATCCATAATGACAGATGCTGGTCCACCCCTGCGCACAATAGCTTGTCATTCAGGATCACCGATTGGATGGTGTCGAAAGCACTGGAGAAATCAAAGAACATGAGCCTGTTCCCTGGACATTTACCGGTGCTGTGGGGGGGTTGTCCTCGCCTGCAGCAGTCCACCACCAGTTCCTTGGTTTTCCTTGCTTTGATCTAGAGGAATTTCCGTAGCCACCAGTCCACAAAGTCCTGGATAAGTCCTCTGTACTCCACATCATCCCCATCAGAGATGAGGCCAATGATCGCAGAGTCATCAGAGAACTTCTGTAGATGTCAGTGTGGTGTGTTGTGTGAAGAGGAGGGGGGGGGGGGACTGAAAAATCATAGATATATCATAGTATATCATATATCAACATAAATAATTTCAAAACTTTTTTCCACCATTAATGTGACCTATAATGTGTACAACCCAATTGAAAACAACCTGAAATCTTTTAAGGGGAAAAATAAAAAAACTTGTAATAACCTGGTTTGCATAAATATGCACACCCTCTTATAACTGGGGATGTGGCTGTGTTCAGAATTAACCAATCACATTCAAACTCATGTTAAATGGGAGTCAGCACACACCTGCCACCATTTAAAGTGCCTCAAATGTTCAGCTGTTCCAGTAGGCTTTTCCTGACATTTTTGTAGTCACATCTTACAGCACAAGCCATGGTCCACAAAGAGCTTCCAAAGCATCAGAGGGATCTCATTGTTCAAAGGTATCAGTCAGGAGAAGGGTACAAAAGAATTTCCAAGGCATTAAATATACTATGGAACACAGTGAAGACAGGCATCATCGAGTGGAGAAAATATGGGACAACAGTGACATTACCAAGAACTGGACATCCCTCCAAAATTGATGAAAAGTCGAGAAGAAAACTGGTCAGGGAGGCTGCCAAGAGGTCGACAGCAACACTGAAGGAGCTGCAGAAATTTCTGGCAAGTACTGGCTGTTTAGTACATGTGACAACATGTACTCCTGTCTTCTTCACATGTCAGGGCTATGGGGTAGGGTGGCAAGATGGAAGCCTTATCTTACAAAGAAAAACATCCAAGCCTGGCCACGTTTTACAAAAACACATTTGAAATCTCCCAAACACATGTGGGAAAATGTGTTATAGTCTTATGAAACCAAGGTTGATCTTTTTGGCCATAATCCCAAAAGGTATATTTGGCGCAAACACAACACTTCTTATCGCCAAAAAAACACCATACCTACAGTAAAGCATGGTGGTGGCAGCGTCATGCTTTGGAGCTGTTTTTCTTCAGCTGGAACTGGGGCCTTAGTCAACGTGGAGGGAAGTATGAACAGTTCCAAATATCAGTCAGTGTTGGCACAAAACCTTCAGGCTTCTGCTAGAAAGCTGAAGAAGAAGAGGAACTTTATCTTTCAGCACAACAATGACCCAAAGCTCACATCCAAATCAACAAAAGAATGGCTTCACCAGAAGAACATTGAGGTTTTGGAATGGCCCAGCCAGAGTTTAAACCTGAATCTAATCGAACATCTGTGGGGTGATCTGAAGAGGGCTGTGCACAGGAGATGCCCTCACAATCTGACAGATTTGGAGCATTTTTGCAAAGAAGAGTGGGCAAATATTGCCACATCAAGATGTGCCATGCTGATAGATTCCTACCAAAAAAGACTGAGTACTGTAATAAAAGCCAAAGGTGCTGCAACAAAGTATAATTTTAAGGGTGTGTATACTGTATTTATGTAACCAAGTTATTGTAAGTTTTTTTTTTTTTTATTATCATTATTATTATTCCCCTTAAAAGATTTCAGTTTATTTTTCAGTTGGGTTGTATAGGTTATAGGTCACATTAATGGTGGAAAAAACTTTTGAAATGATTAAACCTGGCATTTAAACAGGGGTGTGTAGACTTTTTATATCCACTGTATGTATGAATGTGTGTGTGCTTATTTAAAGGATTTTATGTTCTATTGTTCTTTAACTTTTATATTATGTCATCATATTTTTATAGACATTGACAGAATATAATATTTGCAATCCTTTGACCCCTGACATGGGTAACAGAATGCTTAACATTGAATAATATATTTGCAGAAGAGTACTACAAATACATCTAAAAAAACTGAATACCTTAAACATTTTATTTTTATTACTTCCAAAAAATAAACTTTCATATATATTCATACATTGTATAGTTTTAAAAGTAAAATGAAGTGTTATGAAATATTAATATCAGAAATCTGGTAGAAATTGTTACAATATTTAATTTCAAGTTTGAGTAAATTAATATTCAAGCAGTGTAAATACCACATATCTCCCTCACCACTTCACTACACACAACCACAATCGTGTGAAAGACTACTGACTTGACAGTTGTCCAGAAAACAATCATGGACACGCTCCACAAGGAGGGTAAGCCACAGAAGGTCATTTCTGGCTAGTCACAGAATGCTGAATCAAATCATATCAATAAAAAAGCTAACTGGAAGAAAAAAAATGTGGTAGAAAAAGCTGCATGAGCAATGGGGATGACTGTAGTCTTGAGAAGACTGTCAAAAAAAAGCTTCACGAAGGGAGTCTGGTGTCAGTGCAATAAGGGCCACTACATACAGATGTCTTGAGGAAAAGGTCTACAACTGTTTTACTCTTCATACAAAGCCACTATTGAACCAAAGACAACATTAGAAGTATTTTAACTGAGCTAAAGAAAAAGAACTAGACTCTTGCTCAGTAGTTTAAAGTCTTGTTCTGTGATGAAACAATTTTTTAATTTCATTTTGAAATCCAAGTCCTAGAGTTTGGAGAAAGAGTGGTGAAGCACAGAATTTAAGCTGTTTAAAGTCCAGTATGAAGTATTCACAGTCTTTGACGATTTGGGGTGTCATATTGTCTGCTGGTGTTGGGCCACTGTGTTTTATCAAGTCCAAATTCAAACCTGCCTTCATTCTTCCATCTTGTGCAAAGCTCTACTAAGATGCCAATTTCCTTTTCCACAAGGATTTAGTACCAGCCTACAGGACCAAAACTACCAGGAAATGGTTTGCTGACCTTAATATTACTGTGCTTGACTGGCCAGCCAACTTCCCTGACCTGAAACCCATGAGCAAGGTACCCAGTCATGCCATGGAGAGCCAAGACCCTGCAGCTTTTCTTGCCAGTGAGCAACTAAAGCAGGTGTTTTCACTCACCAATCAGTGGGAATAATCTCTTGATGAGACTGGTTAGAAAAGAAAACCTAGAAGGATTTAGGGAACAGTCTAATTATTTAAGATCCACATTTCTGATTTTCATAATCTCTAAATCATAATCATCCAAATTAAAACAAAGAAAAATTCTGAAATATTTTCTGTACTTTTTTTCTGTCTTTAATAAGATAAGATAAGCCTTTATTAGTCCCACAATGGGGAAATTCCAGGATTGCAACAGCACAGGGATAGCAACACTCAGAGCAACAATCAGAAGGCAAGAAAAAACAAGAGCAGCTAGTATAGCTGGCACATTGTCAATATTTAGGAGTTATTTTGTTTATTAAAAAAAAAAAACAGTGACAGTATCTGTCTGCTGTCATCACGTACTGAAACAAGCAGCATTTTTTTGGCCCTTCAGGTAACTTCAGGTAAGGGAACATTAATAAATCATCTGACCTACTTACAACAGCACTCAAGTAACTGTTCTTGTTTCTGTGCGTCCACTGAGAATATGAAATAGTTGTCTCACCAAAAGTTTAAGTTCACATGAATTTGAAATTAACTTCCCATCCCCCATTCTGCATATCACAATAAATTTTGACCTTCGACATTCATTATCAAGCACTTATTAATGGCTTTTTGGGCATGACACTAGTTTATGGGGGCATTAACAGTTTTTCTTGATTACCTCTAAATTAATATTTAATGATTAGGAAGTTGGTAGATGTAGATTATGATGTTAATGTGCTTCTGTCAGTGTGGACCATATTAAGTTGATAGATAATACAGCAAGTGTAACCATTCCCCCGTGATAACAATAAATGTGACAAATCCATAAAGTACACATATTTAAGTGTTCAAATAACTCTATATTAAGTCTTTTTAAGAAAGTTACAGTGAGATGACTAGTAGATTAAGCGTGTTTTCACTCAATCTTATGTATTTAAAGAGTTTCAGTCAGGTTTTAGAGTTCATCACAGCACTGAAACTGCTCCAGTTAATGATTAGCTGATAATATCTGACACTGGACTTGTTTCCATATTTGTGCTTTTAGACCTCAGTGCAGCTTTTGACATTATTGACCGTAAGATTTTTTTTCATAGACTGGAACATTCAGAGATCACCAACTAAAACTGCAAGAGGGCCGATAAGTCCTCCTCCTCCCCAGCTGAGGTCCGATTCCGGTGGGAATCTTTAGGCACCACAGTTCAATTAAGATTCAGGGTCTTCGGTTTGATGTATCTTTTTTTTTTTTTTTTCTGTTCTGGGTTTCTTTCCTCCCACTGTGTGATAACTTGGGACTTTTAGGCCAGGTGTTTGCAGTGACCCTCGAATTCACCTCCAAGATCTTTTAATAAAACAAATGGAAGACAAATATGGTGAGTCACATGGACAAATTTATCTTAAAATGTGCTTTTAAAAACTGCCATCCTTTTATGAACTTTCTTTCAGAGGTCCACAGCTGCCTGCAGGCAATATAATATCATTTGCTTTTACACATTTTATTAAGAAGATGTTTTAGCTGCTTTTTTGCTTTGTATTACTTTTTTAAACAAAAAATAAAATAAATTCTTCGCACAATTTCAAACATGTAAAAATTTAATCATAACAATACAGGAGAACACTCAATGTGTTTGTTGACTCCACAAATGTAGTTCTAAAATTCTAATATCTTTAAGTTAAATCCGAAAAACGTAAAGCATTACAGGAGAACACAAACTAAATTACATACATTTAAAAACGCTGAATATCTAAAAAAACAACATCTCACAGAAAATCCACCTCTGCCATGTTTTCAATATAGAAAACACTGTTTCAAAGTGTAAGCCTACAAAAAATATAATTCCACATTACAAAATTCTGGAGGGTTTTTTATGTCAACAATGTTCTCATCTTACAAATAGCGTTCACTTGTGTCATCTGTGTGTGTGTGTGTGTGTGTGTGTGTGTGTGTGTGGCCAGCAGGATCTGTAAAGTGCTTTGGTCATCCTGAGATGAGAACAAAGTTCTATATAAGTTAACGTCATTTACCGTAGCTTTCTAACCTCGTTTGTGTCTGTTTGGGTAACACTCTGTAACAGGGAGAGCAGAGGTGGATGTCTGTGGAACTTTTCATGTTCAGTAGCACACGGAGCACGTTATTGTTTTTTTATGATATCGGAGGGTCACAGAAAGTACCTCCATGATCAGCGTCATGTGGGCCCAACGTGGATGCGGTCCTTGGGGACATGACCTCCCCCTGCATCCCACCACAGACTACTCTCGGCAGAGTCACGGAGATGTGGAGGAGGCGCGTGGACCTTCTGTCAACAGACGCCTAGGTGAACCAATTACCAGCCTGGGTCCATGAGGCAGACACCCTCTCTGCCTTTAAGAAAAAGCTTAAAATGTTCCTATTCAACAGTGCTTTTGGTTAGACTTCCCACATGTATATCTGCTATGCCTACTTTCATACTACTAGTTGTGTGTGTTGTGCGAAGGGACTGCCTTAACAGGGCTTGTCCACACATGCGCTTGATTGTGTGAGCTATGAAACAAGCTGACTAGTTAGAAGGTGATCTCCTTTTTTCAGCTGCTCCCTTTATCATCTGCCTCCATCTCACCCTATTCTTTGCATCTTCCAGTATGGAAATCTCATTCATCATGACTTGCATGTTTGATTTGGCAAAGATTTTACACTGGATGCCCTTCCTGACACAACCCTCCCCATTTACACGGGTTTGGGACCAGGACTAGGAGTGCACTGGCATGTGCTGCCCCCTTGTGGCTGGGTTAAAGTAATGACACAGTGTTGCTTGAAAGTTTGTGAACCCTTTAGAATTTTCTATATTTCTGCATAAATATGATTTAAAACATCTTCAGATTTTCACACAAGCCCTAAAAGTAGATAAAGAGAACCCAAGAACCCATTTACGTAAATGAGACAAATATTTTACTTTTTCATTTATTTATTGAGGAAAATGATCCAATATTACATATCTGTGAGTGGCAAAAGTTTGTGAACCTCTAGGATTAGCAGGTAATTTGAAGGTGAAATTAGAGTCAGATGTTTCCAGTCAATGGGATGACAATCAGGTGTGAGTGGGCTCCCTGTTTTATTTGAAGAATCTTTTATTTAAAGATCTATCAAAGTGTCAACATATGTTTGTGGAAGTGTATCATGGCACGAACAAAGGAGATTTCTGAGGACCTCAGAAAAAGGGTTGTTGATGCTCATCAGGTTGGAAAAGGTTACAAAACCATCTCTAAAGAGTTTGGACTCCACCAGTCCACAGTAAGACAGATTGTGTACAAATGGAGGAAATTTATGAGCATTGTTACCCTCCCCAGGAGTGGTCAACCAACTAAGATCACTCCAAGAACAAGGCGTGGGTGAGGTCACAAAGGACCCCAGGGTAACTTCTGAACAACTAGAGGCCTCTCTCACATTGGCTAATGTGAACGTTCATGAGTCCACCATCAGGAGAACACTGAGCAAAAATGGTGTCCATAGCAGGGTTGAAAGGAGAAAGTCACTGCTCTCCAAAAAGAACATTGCTGCTTATCTGCAGTTAGCTAAAAATAATGTGGACAAGCCTGAAGGCTATTGGAAAAATGTCTTATTTCTAGTTTACCAAAATAGAACTTTTTGGTTTGAATGAGAACCAAAAAGGTTAATGTATCACACAACCACATTATTACCCTTTATTCAGCCATACAAGTCATTTAGAACGCATTGTTATTTACTATGGTGGTCTGGGAAAGTGTAAATCTTTTATGGAGAAAATAATAACCTTCTATAAAGACTTTTTTCCCAGTGCATGTGCAGTTAACAAATGGTATTTCTCACATGACACAGTTCTTAGTTGTACATCACCCACGTAGAGTTTGTATTCTTTAATGTTGATGTCTAACATCTGTCAGCTGGTTTGTGAAGCATCACTGAATTTTATAAATTTTTTGTGGAACATGCTACTAAAGATACAAAGACAAAGATATTATGTTTTACTGCTGGGGATGCAGGGAGGATGAACCTAAATGCAGGAAATGACTTTTTAGTAGTTTAATAAAGAACTGAGGGCGCAGCTCGAGGGGTGGAAAACACACAACTGAACGTAAACCCAAAACGATAACTAACAGTACTAATCGGGATGCAGGGGCAAAAACCAGACTGGAGTGTCAACAGGAAAATCAAGAAGAAAAACATGAGTTTATCTTGCGGCAGGGAACAGAGGAATGAGGGGAACCTATACACAAACACTAATGATGGTAGATGGGAAACAGCTGGTGGAGGTTATGTCATGAAATGTAAACACAGTGCATCCGGAAAGTATTCACAGCGCTTCACTTTTTCCATATTTTGTTATGTTACAGCCTTATTACAAAAGGGATTAAATTCACTTTTTTCCTCAAAATTCTACACACAATACCCCATAATGACAACATGAAAAAAGTTTTTTTGAGATTTTTGCAAATTTATTAAAAATGAAAAACTAAGAAATCGCATATACTGTACATAAGTATTCACAGCCTTTGCTCAACGCTTTGTTAATGTACCTTTGACAGCAATTACAACCTCAAGTCTTTTTGAATATGATGCCAAAAGCTTGACACACCTATCTTTGGGCAGTTCTTCCCATTCCTCTTTGCAGCACCTCTCAAGCTCCATCAGGTTGGATGGGAAGCGTCGGTGCACAGCCATTTTCAGATCTCTCCAGAGATGTTCAATTGGATTCAAGTCTGGGCTCTGGCTGGGCCACTCAAGGACATTGACAGAGTTGTCCTGAAGCCACTCTTTTGATATCTTGGCTGTGTGCTTAGGGTCGTCCTGCTGAAAGATGAACCGTCGCCCCAGTCTGGGGTCAAGAATGCTCGGGAGCAGGTTTTCATCCAGGATGTCTCTGTACATTGCTGCATTCATATTTCCCTCTATCCTGACTAGTCTCCCACTTCCTGCTGCTTAAAACCATCACCACAGCATGATGCTGCCACCACCATTGGCATGGTTATGAGTGGTGCCTGGTTTCCTCCAAACATGATGCCTGGCGTTCACGCCAAAGAGTTCAATCTTTGTCTCATCAGACCACAGAATTTTGTTTCTCATGGTCTGAGAGTCCTTCAGGTACCTTTTGACAAAGTCCAGGAGGGGTGCCATGTGGCTTTTACTAAGGAGTGGCTTCCATCTGGCCACTCTACTATACAGACCTGATTGGTGGATTGCTGCAGAGATGGTTGTCTTTCTGGAAGGTTCTCCTCTCTCCACAGAGGAACGCTGGAGCTCTGACAGAGTGACTATTGGGTTCTTGGTCACCTCCCTGATTGAGGCCCTTCTCCCCCGATCACTCAGTTTAGACGGCCAGCCAGCTCTAGGAAGAGTCCTGGTGGCTCTGAACTTCTTCCTTTTGATGGAGACCACTGTGCTCATTGAGACCTTCAAAGCAGCAGGAATTTTTCTATACCCTTCCCCAGATTTGTGCCTTGAGACAATCCTGTCTCAAAGGAGAGACACTTCCTTTGACTTCATGCTTGGTTTGTGCTCTGACATGCACTGTCAACTGTGGGACCTTATATAGACAGGTGTGTGCCTTTCCAAATCATGTCCAATCATCTGAATTTACCACAGGTGGACTCCAATTAAGCTGTAGAAACAACTCAAAGATGATCAGTGGAAACAGGATGCACCTGAGCTCAGTTTTGAGCTTCATGGCAAAGGCTGTGAATACTTACAGTATGTGCATGCAATTTCTTAGTTTTTTGTTTTTAATAAATTTGCAAGATTCTCAAAAAACAATTTTTTTCACATTGTCATTATGGGGTATTGTGTGTAGAATTTTGAGGGGAAAAAATAAATTTAATCCCTTTTGGAATAAGACCGTAACATAACAAAATGTGAAAAAAGTGAATCACTGTGAATACTTTCCGGATGCACAGTAGTGACATGAATCATGACAGTGAATCGAAAGGACTACAACAATAAGACTATAGGAAAAACAGCAGGCATGATTTTAAAATAAACCCTAACAGAAACTAGGATGAACTAAGCAGCAAGAATAATAATACTAACAATGATGGTAACAATAATAGTAATGATAAGGATAATAATTACAAATACAAAAATACAAAAAGTTCTGGGCATGGCCAGAAGCCAGCCCCAGACACTACAGATATAGTGATCAGAGCAGCTTTTTGCTTTCTATATACCATAGAGTCATGGAACAATTTATCCATCCATCTATGAGTTTGTAATATGTATTTAAAAAAAGCATAGCATTAAGCACTTGATAAATGCAGTGTAGCAGTGTAGTATAGGAACATTGCAAATGTTGTTCCTGTCTGATTTAGGTGCTACTCGAAAAACAAACAAACATGTATTCATAGTCTTTTTCCCTTCAGATACTGCTCTTTTGGGAAATCCCTATAGGCTCTCCCGCCAACAGGAAACTCCTCCAGCATCCCACTCCAGCATGTCCTGGGCATATCATGGGCTGTTCTCTCAGTCTGCCATAGCTGGTATACATTCAAAGGATGCACAAGAGGGTTTGGCATCTTTACGACTTGCACAACAATGTCATCTGGCCCGTATGTATGCAGAGAACAAGCTTAACTCTGCAGCTCCTTCTGCTGTCCAGCTTCTCATTGGCACTGGGCCCAGTTAGTGTGTGGACAAGCCTCAGTTTCCCCCGTCTGAATTCGTAATTTTATTCCAATGGTTAGCATCAAAGCTTTTGGTGGAAGAGACGAGGTCATAACGAAAGCTGACCGCTAAATATGATTTTATGCATCACACGTTGTCTGCTGTATGGCACTAGAATTTATGAAGCTGCTTCACTGACCCAGCAGATCAACATACTCCATGACCCTTTACTGAGAGAGAGCTGGAGCCGAACTCTGATGCCATCTGAAATCTGGCAGTAAAATGCTCCAGTGCACACAGTAAATCACAGTCTGTTAGGCAAAGGGAGAACATCATTTGTGAGCAGAAATGCCATCATAATGTCACAGAACTGGACACTCTCAGACTTCAGCTCCACTCTGATATCCCATCCATGTGTAGCTCATGCTGTGAAATCTTTTACAAAGACCAAATGTCTCATCACATAGTCTGCATTAAATCATTCTCCCAACACATCTTGGCAGCCTCTATCATGCTATAATTGCTTTTGGCAGCCGCCAAGATTAAGAGAAAAAAAATATCCTCCAATTATAGTCTTCTGAAAAGATAATGCAAATTGGTACTCTTTGTTATTGTTATAAGTTATAAAAGGTAAGTGACCGGACTGTGACTGTTCTGTACTCACAGCTCCCTTTTTTCTAAGAGATTTTTAAAATGATGAGTATGCCACAAGTTAGCATGACTGACAGTTGTGTTGGAGAACCAGTGCTCCTAGTATTACACATGTGAAGTCAGGATTTAACACAGTTTGAGTATGCTGAACATGAATATGATGGTTACTATCCTCAATATTGGGGTTTAAGCACTGAAAAAGCAAATTTTAAATGGGCCCCTAAAATTTCTTAATTTTCATCTTGAAGTAGCTTAAATTCCAAAATAAGGGAAATTATTAATTTTCTGTGATGCATTAAATGCCACTTTTTATAGTACCCACTGGTTTTAGAACAAAACTGGAGTGAATAAAACATGTAAGGGCCTCTTGGGTGACCTCTTCGGTCCACACATTTCTTCCATCAGTGTTGCAGTGCTTGGATCCCTGCAGTTGAAAAATAAACCACATTTGGTCAAATTTCACCACTCTGAACTTTTCAGCCCCCCTCCCCAACTGCATGATAAAGTGGGAATATATTTTCATCCGATATACAAGGTTAAATCCCATACAGTTTCAGGATTTTTATGATCATGTCTTCATTACCTCCGCCAAGAGGAGGAGGTTATGCTTTTGCTGGCATCGGTTTGTTGGTGTCAGGAGCCGAGCCGGCTTGGTTCCCCCGGCTTGGTCCTGGCCTTCCTCTGGTCCTGTGTATCTGTGTATTATGTTGTCTTGTGTTTTTTCTTACCCTTAGCCTCTGCTTTCTGGCCGGCACCTGTGAGGCAGCCCTCTTTGGCTCACACTGGTGTGGGCGCTGGCTGACTGTCTGCCGGTCCGAGCACGCCCCCTCTCTCATTACTGCCAGCTGATTCCCACTCCCGTTAATCACCTTTCTCGCTCCTCGGCCAGGTGTGCCTAATCTCTCCTTGCCAGCAGTGCATATACTTAAGCAGCTCTTTGCCGGTCATGTATTGCTGGGTCATTGTGCATAGTCGTGTGTGCTTCTGTGTGCCACTACGTGTTTGCCACTTCCACATTAGTCATGGTTCTCCTGCGTCCTCTGAGCAATGCCGGCTCTGGGACGCTATTGTGGTTAATGCGTTTCTCCTCATGCATTCACTGGGCAATGCCAGCCTAGGAACGCCAATTGTAAGTTTCTTTGTATTTTTGTACGTCTTCATCTTTTTGGAACTGTTTGTCATTACATTCATAAATGTGTTGTGGTGTAACCCTGCACATAAGTCCTTCTTTCTACCCCTCATTCAATTCATAACAGTTGGTTGGTTTGTCTGTCTATTAGCAACATTACTCAAAAGATTATGAACGGATTTTGATGAAATTTTCAGGAAAGGTGTGTAACGGAACGGGGAACAGATGATTACATTTTGGTGATGATCTGACAGTGCATACCTCCACCAAGGGCATTGTTTGTATTTGTGTAATAAGATTACACAAAAACTACTGGATAGATTTGGATGAAATTTTCACCAGAGATGGTCCTTGGGCTAGAGAGGAAGCCATTACATTCTGGTGATTATCTGAGAATGCATACCTCTGCCATGGCTATTCTCACAGAGTGTCAGCAACAATACTCCTAATAGTCCAAACTAAAACTAATGGACAAATGCAGTTTTCACCAGAAGTGGCTCTAGGCCTACACACAAACCCATTACATTTTGCAGGTGATCCATGAGGGATGAAAGGAGCCTTGGCAGAGGTATGCAGACTGAGTACTTTTCTAGTTGAATTATGTTTCAATCTTTTTTCAGAAAATTGTTCATTTTCTCAGTTGTTGCTAAACTTTAAAATGTCTGGTGTGTTAAATGATTACTTAAAGTCCAAATGTCACGTAATAGGGTCCTTAAAATGTCTTGAAACTAGATATAAAAGGGAACTGATCCGTTCGGGTCTTGGTGCATATGCTTCAGTAACGCCGGAACATTCGTTAATTTAAAACTGCCGCGCTTGGCCTGACGTTCCCACTCAGAGCCGCCGGAATCGCCTGGGGAAGAAGGCAGAAGTGACGTAACAGATTGTACCCTAGTTTGATGCTTGGGGTATCCCGATTGATTGTTTATATGGAGACTGGAAGATTGAAGTGAGCAACAAGAAAGAAAAAATTGGATATTTCACCATGCCTGGCAGTGGTGGGAAATGTTGTATCGCTGGCTATTGCAGCAATACCAACAAGGATGGTGTTTCACTATTTACTTTCCCGAAAGATCACCAAGTAGCGGCACAATGGACACGGAAAGTTCAGACAATGATTTAGAAATCAGCATCCTAGTAACAGACCGACACAGGTCCATTGCTAAATGGATCCGTGAAAATCTGCCACAAGTTATTTATTTATTTATTTAGCGAATGCAAAGTCCTTAAGCCAAGCAGTTGCCTCCTGGTTTGCTGTATGGAGGGTGTGTAATCCTCCTTCCAGTCTTTGGAGCGGGCAAGCCTCTATGATGTGTTCCATTGTTTGCTCCTCTCCACATGCGCACAGAGGGCTAGGGCTACTGCCCCATCTGTAAAGGCTGGCCAAGCAGGGGCCATGTCCAGTCCTGAAGCGATTGAGTGTAGACCACTGTCTCCTTGGGAGGTTGGTGCCCGGGACCTGTTGGTTGGGGTTTATCACCAGCTGTTTGTTTGGGACCTCCTTGGTCTCCCATTCCTCTTGCCAAGCTGTCTGGATGGTAAAGTCAGCTGGGGGAGGGTTTTTCCAAATCGGCCGTCTGGATGAAAGTCGGGCAGTGGGTGGAGTGTAGATATCTGCATGGATTGGTAAGTGAGGAGAATCTTTAACTTTTTGGAGCATCCTTTGAGTTAATGCTGCTCGCCGGATGTGTGGAGGGGCTATGTTTGACAGTACAGAGAGCCAGGGGAGTGGTGTTGAGCGGATTGTTCCAGTTATAGTTCTCATGGTTGTGTTGAGCTGGGTGTCTACATGGTGTGTGTAAGATGACCTGGACCAGACAGGGGCACAATATTCTGCTACAGAGTATGAAAGGGCCAGTGCTGAGGTGCGCAGGGTGGAGACTGCCGCCCCCCATTTTGCACCAGCGAGCTTGCAGAGCAGGTTGTTTCGTACCTTCACCTTAGCAGCCGTCCCCTTTAGATGTTCCTTGAAGGATAAGGTCCTATCAAGGGTCACTCCAAGATAAGTTGGATTTGGGGCATGCTTAAGCTTGAGTCCGCTCAGGTGGATGTTTAGTTCTCTGGCAGCTTTTGCATTGTGGAGATGGAATACACTGGAGACGGTTTTTGCTGGGCTTGGTTTTAGACGCCAGATTTTGCAGAACTGGTCCAGTTTGGCAAGATCTTCCGTGAGCACCCGTTCCAGTGGTTCAAAGTCTGGTGCTTGGAATGCCAAACAGATGTCGTCTGCATAGGTGAATTTGCGGGATTTTGTAGTAGGCAGGTCGTTTATGTAGAGGTTGAACAGAGTTGGAGCTAGAACTGAGCCTTGTGGGAGTCCGTTTTTCTGCATTCTCCATGCACTTGTCTTCTGACTGAGGTGGACTCTGAACCTTCGGTTGGTCAGCAGGGTTTTTATAATTGCTGTTGCCCAAGCAGGGATCGCCTTTATAAGTTTCAGGAGGAGGCCTTTGTGCCAGACCGTATCATAGGCGGCTGTAAGGTCGAGAAACACAGCCCCTGTCTTCAGTCTGCTCTCGAAGCCATTTTCGATGAAGGTGGTTAGGGCCAGTACTTGTTCTCCTGTACTGCGGTCCTTGCGGAAACCTGCTTGATCCACACTTAGAATATCCTCTACCTCTGGGGAAATGCGTTGCAGAATTAGGCGCTCCATGATTTTGTAAGGAACGCTGAGTAGGGAGATTGGGCGGTAGCTTGCTGGTAATTTGTGGTCTTTGCCAGGTTTTGGGATGGCAATGACCTTTGCTGTCCGCCATTTCTTTGGGATCGAGTTTGTTTGTGTGATCCTTGTGTAGAATTGTGTCAACCAGGTTAGGGCTCGGGGGCCAAGATTTTTCATGAATTCTGGGAAGATGTTATCGTATCCTGCTGCCTTTCCACATTTCAGGCTCTGTAGGACTTTCTCCAGTTCAGCAGCCTCGAAGGGTTCAGGGTTCGTTTCCTCTACAGGCATTTTTTGGTGTTTTTTTTAGCTCAGTTGTAACTGCTCTTTTGGTGTCTTTGTCTTGGGGTGCTTTGGCGATAGTCAGTAGGTGGGATGCAACTTGGTTGGGTGTGACGGATGCTCGGCTTTGGCTAGGGGGCTTCTGTGCAGCTCCTAGGCGACGGATGAGGCTCCAACATTTCCTGCTAGAGTGGGTAAAGCTCCGGTCAGCAACTGTCTCCTCCCATTTCTTTCGCCGAGCTGTATTTAGCGATTCAATGAGATGGTCTGCTATCTCTGGGTCCCCTGATGTTTGATAGGATTGTAGGAGGGCAGCACTTTCTCCGTCCAAACATGGGACATAGAGGGGTCGGTAGCCTCGTGGGATTGCAGTATGGGCAGCCTTGAAGATTGCGCTGCAGAAGCGGTTGTATGCTTCATCTACAGTGATGGTGTGGAGTGGGATGGTAACAACGCTCCGGTCCAGAGTTTCACTGAATTTCTTCCAGTTGGCTTTGCGGAAGTTCCAGCGCATCTTCCTTGGGCTGTATATGACTGGAAGTTGTAGGCCAATGTGTACAAGCAGGGGCCGGTGTTGGCTGTGTGGAAAATCATCAAGAATGAGGATCTGTGTAGGATATGGCTCCCCATTCAAAGAGCTGACCCAACACAGGTCAGGAGAATAGTCCTTCTTCCACCTAGCAGAGTGGAAGGTTCCTCTTTGTTTGGGGTCGTATATCAAAGCGAGGTCATTTCTGGATGCCCAGTCTGAAAGTGCCTTCCCATCACTGTCCACTGCTGGGTACCCCCAGTCAGGGTGATGGCTGTTAAAGTCCCCCACATAGATGGCAGGGTGGGGTAGGGTGGGTAAGACCTGCAGATCCCAGTTGGCATTAGGGGGCTTGTACACATTGACAATATGGAAGCCACCAATGATTATGGTGTCTGAGAAATGTGTTGTTATCAGGTGATTTGCTTCAACTATGTCAGAACGCACATAGGTGGCACGTCCATGTTTAGCATGTAGAACATAGCACAGGAGGTCAAAGCCTTTGATGGTGAAGCGGCCAGCTTCCTCTGTGCCAATATGAGTCTCTTGGAGGCAGATTACGTCAATCGAATGTTGGAAGGTGAGGACTTCGATAAGGCTTCGCTTGGCTGCAGATAGGCCTTCAACGTTTAGTTGTAATATGCGAAGGGCCGATCCTACCACAAAGTGCTCTTGGGGCTGTTTGCTTTCGGCTTTAGGACTGTGACTAGGATTCTTCTTTGACTTGGCACAGAGGCGTCGTCTCTTCGAATTTAGTCTGCTGGTAGGATCATTAGCTTCCCCAGGCGAGCCCGGGTACTGGCGGAGGGCGCGACGAGAACGCTGATCCATTGCCCCCCACAAGTGCCTGCCACAAGTGCTCCATTTGTATGACGTTTGGCATGTTGCGAAAGGTAATTACCGTAAAACATGCTATGTCCGCCACCTGCATAACCTGTAAGGTTCTATGCCTCTGTCACTGTCTGAACCACTGTCATCAGTATCTGGGGTGTCGTCTTCCCTGAATTCCAAGTCCGATTCACCAGAGGACAAAACTAAACTAATTTGTTCACAATCGCTGTCACTTTCCGTCATTATTGTCTAATGTTGATAAGTGTGAATGTGGATACGGCAGGGCAGCCAGGGTGAAATTTGTGACGTCAAAAACATGGGCGTGGTCTGGATTGGCTGTCACACACTGCCAGCCGCTCGCGGGGCCTTCGCCTGGTGTATTTTGTGCAATTATGTAAATACAGGTGGGTGATATGGTCTCCGGTATGAATAATTGGTTTAAGCTATGTGTATTTTATCAAAATTTGTTGGCATTTGGCAAAAAAAATTAGGTGACATTTGGACTTTAAGAATTTTGCACTTTCAGACACATTATTTCAGCTATACTTTTGTGCAATTAGCCTGAATGCAAATGGTGGCTCCAGAACAGTATCTGATGAGGATCTGTTAAGCTGCTTCAGAATTGTGAATTGAATATATTACAATTTTTTTTTCATTTTGTTCAGTGATAGCAATGTGGATTATATAGCATCCAGTGGATATAAAAAGTCTTCACAACTCTGTTCAAATGCCAGGTTTTTGTGATGTAAAAAAATGAGACCAAGAAAACTCATTTCAAAACTTTTTTCACCATTAATGTGACCTATAACCTATACAACCTAATTGAAAAACAAACTGAAATCTTTTAAGGGGAAAAATAAATAACTTACAATAACCTGGTTGCATAAATATGCACACCTTCATAACTGGGGATATGGCTGTGTTCAAAATTAACCAATCACATTCAAACTTCATGTTAAATGGGAGTCAGCACACACCTGCCACCATTTAAAGTGCCTCTGATTAACCCGAAATAAAGTTCAGCTGTTGTAGTAGGCTTTTCATGACATTTTTGTAGTCACATCTTACAGCACAAGCCATGGTCCGCAGAGAGCTTCCAAAGCATCAGAGGGATCTCACTGTTCAAAGGTATCAGTCAGGAGAAGGGTACAAAAGAATTTCTAAGGCATTAAATATACCATGGAACACAGTGAAGACAGTCATCATTAAGTGGAGAAAATATGGCACAACAGTGGCATTACCAAAAACTGGACATCCCTCCAAAACTGATGAAAAGACGAGAAGAAAACTGGTCACGGATGCTGCCAAGAGGCTGACAGCAACAATGAAGGAGCTGCAGGAATTTCTGGCAAGTAATGGCTGTATAGTACATGTGACAACAATCTCCTGTCTTCTTCATATGTCTGGGCTAAGGGGTAGGGTGGCAAGAGGGAAGCCTTATCTTATGAAGAAAAGCAT
Source organism: Pholidichthys leucotaenia (assembly GCA_020510985.1). Classification (NCBI taxonomy): domain Eukaryota; kingdom Metazoa; phylum Chordata; class Actinopteri; order Cichliformes; family Pholidichthyidae; genus Pholidichthys; species Pholidichthys leucotaenia. Next base: position 186,155,064 of record CM035847.1, on the reverse strand, counting down.
CCAAGCCCAGCTACAATTTGCAAAAACACATTTGAAATCTCCCAAACGCGTGTGGGAAAATGTGTTATGGTCCATTGAAACCAAGGTTGAACTTTTTGGCCATAATTTCAAAAGGTACATTTGGCACAAACACAACACTGCTCATCACCAAGAGAACACCATACCTACAATGAAGCATGGTAGTGGCAGCATCATGCTTTGGGGCTGTTTTTCTTCAGCTGGAACTGAGGTCTTAATCAAGGTGGAGGTAATTATGAACCGTTCCAAATACCAGTCAGTGTTTTCACAAAACCTTCAGGCTCCTGCTAGAAAGCTGAAGAAGAAGAGGAACTTTATCTTTCAGCACAACAATGACCCAAAGCTCACATCCAAATCAACAAAAGAATGGCTTCACCAGAAGAAGACTGAGGTTTTGGAATTGCCTAGCCAGAGTCCAGATCTGAATCCGATTGAACATCTGTGGGGTGATCTGAAGAGGGCAGTGCTCTGGAGATGCCCTCGCAATCTGACAGATTTGGAGTGTTTTTGCAAAGAAAAGTGGGCAAATATTGCAACATCAAAAGATGTGCCATGCTGATAGACTCCTACCTAAAATACAGAGTGCTGTAATAAAAGTCAAAGGTGCTGCAACAAAGTATTAGTTTAAGGGTGTGTATATTTATGCAACCAGGTTATTGTAAGTTTTGAATTTTTTATTTTTCCCCTTAAAAGATTTCAGTTTATTTTTCAGTTGGGTTCTACAGTTTATAGGTCACATTAATGGGGGAAAAAGTTTTTAAATTATTTATCTTGGTCTCATTTTTACATCACAAGAACCTGGCATTTGAACAGGGTTGTGTAAACTTTTTATATCCACTGTATGCATGCCTCCATCCATCCATCCATCTTCTACCGCTTTTCCGGAGGTCCGGGTCGCGGAGGCAGCAGTTCAAGCAGAGAAGCCCAGACTTCCCTCTCCCCAGCCACCTGCTCCAGCTCTTCAGAGGGGATACCAAGGCGTTCCCAGACCAGCTGGGAGACATAGTCTCTCCACCGAGTCCTGGGTCTGCCCCGGGGTCTCCTCCCAGTGGGACGTGCCTGAAACACCTCAAGTGGGAAGCGTCCAGGAGGCATCCTAATCAGATGCCCATACCACCTCAACTGACTCCTTTCAATGTGGAGGAGCAGCGGTTCTACTCTGAGCCTCTCCTGGATGACTGAGCTCCTCACCCTATCTCTGAGGGTGAGTCCAGCAATCCTACGGAGAAAGCTCATTTCAGCCGCTTGTATCCGCGATCTCGTTCTTTCGGTCATTACCCAAAGCTCGTGACCATAGGTGAGAGTAGGAACGTAGATTGACTGGTAAATCGACAGCTTTGCCTTAGAACTAAGCTCCCTCTTCACCACAACAGACCGGTACAACGTCCGCATCACTGCAGATGCTGCTCCAATCCGTCTGTCGATCTCTCGCTCCATTTTCCCCTCACTCGTGAACAAGACCCCAAGATACTTAAACTCCTCCACTTGGGGCAGGAGCCTGTCCCCAACCCGGAGAGGACAATCCACCTTTTTCCGGCTGAGGACCATGGACTCGGACTTGGTTGTGCTGATGCCGAGGTGCTGGATGCCGAGGTGTATGCATGCCTATAAGCCAAAATATAAAACCACACAAAATTTTAGGAAATGGACCTATAGTATCTATTTGAATGGCCTACAGGTCATTCTTCTTGAACTCTTGCTTTGAACATGTAGGTCTTGATGCCTTCCTGACAACGCCCCTGCAGCCTTTCTAGCTGAGGGGAAAAACCATATTTGACTGGTTTATTATTTCATATAAGATATAAGTAAATCCTTCATCATTTTATACTTCACATTCCCCCAGATTCTTAATATACTGTATTTTGTGTTTTTTGGACATTTGTAGATTCAGTTTCTATGACTATGAACCACTGATGGCTGGTTAATAGAGGTCACTGCTAGGAGCTATCCCCATCTAAACAGCAGCAAAAAAATATACTTAAATATTAAAAGATTGTGAAAAAATAGTGGTTGGCACAATCAGGATTAATGGTGACTAATCACAATTAATCATGGTATATCTATCTATCTATCTATATATATATATATATATTTTTTTTTTTTTTTTTTTAGTCGGACAAATCAGTACAATGAATGTCACTGAATTCTGTGTGGCAAACATTCTTTTCTATACCACACAATTGAAATGATCTAATATCATCTGAATATGATGCTATGTGTGCTTTAATCTGCATATAAATTCTTGTTTTAACATATGTGGACTGCTTTTGTTTATTTACACTTCAGATTGTATAATTTGGGGGAAAACATAGTCTATGTTTTCCATAAACTATTGCAAAAACTATGAAAATTTAAAGTAAGTATAAACAACATATGGTACACCATTTTTCATTGAGAACAACTACTTCCTGCAACTGTTAGTATGATAATACCTGTATGTCATTCACAAACTGCCCATTTTCGCATCATACATGGGCAACCATTTCAAAGTTAATTTTCAGGACTTATATCTCAAAATCATGAATGGTAACCACTAAATTCATGATCAGCACACCCAAGTTGTGTTAAAACACCTCATTACTAACTTTTAACACAAATGCCTCAACCTTCCATAAATGGCCCTTTTCTGATTTTCCGTTCTGTCTATAATGGGGCTGACCTGTTTTCTATTGTTTCATAAGGAATTCTATTTATAGAAAGAGATAAGCCCTCACTGGGACTTAGTTGTCACTTAAAATAGATGAACAGTAAAAAGCTCTTGTCGGACTGCAAGATACTCACAGGACATATGTATTCCGACCTTGATGACTTCTTTAACTATTTTTAATTTTGTCTTACATTTTGTACATTTAGATAGAATGATAGATAGATGTACTTTATTGATCCCAAACTGGGAAATTACAATGTATCAGCAGCATGACAGTAGATGACCAAACGACAGAAACACACATCATAATAGACAAAGGGATTACCCATGCAAATTAAAACTGCTAAAAACTTACATGCATCATAGATGAATTGATGGTGACCCATATAGATACGTGAATCATACCCGCTGTACAATGCAGGACTATCAGGTGCAAGGGGAAATGTGAGGTACCAATCAGACTGTAAGGTGCAGTATGGCATCATAGTTGTGACCAGAATTCAACATTAGAGTAAGTTATTGTACAGTGAAGTAGCCTGTGGCAGGAAAGATTTCCTGTATCTACCTGTTCAGCAGTGAAGCTGTAGCAGTCTGCTGGCCAAAGTGCTTCGCTGTCTGTACAGTGTGTAGTGGAGGGGGTGATCAGGTTTATCCATGATGGATTGCAGTTTATTTAGTGTCCTCTTCTCCACCACAGTCTCAAAAGTCTCCAGCCTGAGACCAATTACAGAGCCAGCCTTCTTGATGTCATATCCCGAGCGCTTTGTCCGCGCTCGGGTTATTCCTCATCCCTGTCAGGTTTTGACAGCTGGTGTCGTCACACGGGTTTCCCGGGCTCTGATTGGCCAGACGCTCGGGAGCTCTCAGCTGTCAGAACCTGGGCAGCTGTGCCGCGTTTCCAATCATGAGCAGCTGGCTTTAAATGTCAGTGCGAGTGAACTGGACGGCGCGGCTGTCTCGTCAGAAGTTCAATGACTTTCCCCTGTCTCCTTACCACATGCTCCCTGGGTTCCTCGACGTATCCCGCTGCATGTAAGTGATTTATTTGGAACTGTCTTCTCCCTCGCTGACGTTCCTTCCTAATTACGGCAGACGAGAGCTCCTCGTCACTGCCATAACTCTCTATTGTGAATTTATGTTGTGTTGTGTAACGAAGCCTGCGTGGCAAAGTTATGTTGTACACCTAAGTCCTGTGCTTTATAAATAAAAGAACTGAACTGCAATTTACTGAACTGAGGCGTCTTATGCTGGCTCGTGAGGGCCAGCCGTGACAGTAGACAGCCGCCAGAAGGAGATCGCCGTCCACCGCGAGGCGCTCCAGGAGATCGAGGAGGAACGAGGCCAAAGGCGGAGTAACCGGAGCTCCCGCTGCCCGCTCTGGAATCCGGATCCTTCCCTCGATCCAGTCCTGGAGTTCGCACCATCCGGGGCCCGTCGTAGACGTCGACACCGTGGCCAGAGACGTTCTCAGCGTGACTCCCCTCCGGAATCCGCTCCGGTTCACTGGGCTGACCCCATTCATCCCACTGCTGTCTCTTCGGCGTCTCACCTGGAGGAGACCCCAGCAGCCTTTCCCCCCGGGCCTGCTTTCCCCGCTGAGCTGTCAGCGCGTCACGCCCGGCCTGACTTGGCTGTTGCCCCCTCCGCTTCGACGCCTTCTCCAGCGGCTGGGAGTTTGAGAAGTTTTGCTCCAGTGGACAGCGCGGCTACACCATCCCGAGTGGCCCCCTCCCCTCCAAGAGAGTCTCCGGCCACCACCCGGTGGGAGGAGGATGGAATGACGTTCCCAACGGCAGGTTCCACCGCTCCTCCGGGAGCCAGGCAAGTTCAAGTTCACTTTTTTCCATCTAATAGTGATTTGTTCTGTCTGACTCCTGGGGGTGAGGCTCGGGGTTTGCAGCCCCCCGAGCCTCAACTCCCTGCTGATATGTTAATTAAACCCGCTGCCTCTGTGTCTCCCCCTGCTGAGCACGCTTCGACCTCTGAGGAGCGTCACCAGACGAGGAGTGAGCCTGCGGCCCTCGGGCAGAAGACCCCAGCCCCGCAGCCATTTTCTGGGCAGAGGAGGTCGGACGATTGGTTGGAGCCTGTGCCGACGACGGAGCGTCCCCGGGACTCCGCAGATGAACAGTCCGGTCCAGCGGGCCGAGAGCCCCTCACCTCCACGCCACATGAACAACTAGCGTGGACGATGACGTCGGGGGGTCCTCGAGCTGCAAGAGCCCCTCTTCCAGGGGCGGATGACGTCGCGACGGAGTGGGAACCGGACGACGACCTCCTCCCGTTTGAACCCGGAGCATCGAAGTCCTGGATGGCGGCAGAACCCGAGATCAGGCAAGTGCTCTATTTTCTATCCCTCCTCTTCTTTCTGGAGCATTATTGCCTGTCTCTCGGGGGGGCGAGCCGGGTGCAGCCGTCTGCTGCGCTCGAGCCTGTCTCGCCGGGCCCTGCCGCTGCCGGTGATCCTGATCCCGGTTCCTTTTGTTCCTCTGAGCCTCTCCCCAGGGTCACTGGAGGCGAACCTGCTCTTGGTGCCACCTTGGAGGGTCCGGCTCTCGGCATGGGGTCCACCAGGAGTGCTCCGCCGGTTCAAGCGGAGCTTGACGTCATGGAGGTTCCGGCCCAATCGGGGTCCGACGCGGGTGCTGCTCTCGTCCGATCGGAGCTTGACGTCATGGGGGTTCCGGCCCAATCGGGGTCCGACGCGGGTGCTGCTCTCGCCCGATCGGAGCTTGACGTCATGGGGGTTCCGGCCCAATCGGGGTCCGACGCGGGTGCTGCTCTCGCTCGATCGGAGCTTGACGTCATGGGGGTTCCGGCCCAATCGGGGTCCGACGCGGGTGCCGCTCTCGCTCAATCGGAGCTCGGCACCATGGTCGTTTTGACCCAGGTGGGTTCTGGAGACTGTGTAGCTGACACGCCGCTGAGCGCTTTCCAGGCCATGCCCCGTCCTCGCCGTGGCCCCTTTTTCCCCGCCTTTGAGACTGCGGGGGTAAATTCCGGCTGGCCCGGTTCGCCGACCTTCCCCCAGCCATTCTGTTGGCAGGCCGATACTGCCCGACCACCCGGTGACCGGCTCTTTCCTTTTGGCGTCCGGGTCCGGCCTCCTGACAAGCTGGATGGTTCTTTTGGCGCCCTGGTCCGCCCACCGGAGACATGGTTTCCCTCGGCCCGGGGTTTGGCTGGGCCGTTAGGGCACGTTCCGCTGCTTTTGCTGGCGGCCTGGATGCTGGGTGCTGGGAGGCCTCCTGAGCGGGGTTGTTTTACTCTATTCCCCAATGGGTTTTTTTTTTTTCCTCTCCTTCTCTTGCCCCACCACTGACTTGTGACTGAAATACCCCACTGGGGATTGGACTTCATGTTTAAGGTGACTGTTTTCCGTGGATGGACATATGTTCTCTTGCCATGGCTATCATGAGTATTGTATGTTTCTTTAGGGTGTGGTTGTTTATTTCCTATGTTACTCCCTTACTCGGGTCTAGTTCCTTTTTTTTTTTTTTTTTTTTTGGCACCTGTGTTGTCTTTTGGTTTTGACGGTTTTCTGTACACATTAACTTGGAGAAGAAGGTATTATCTGTCCTTTTATTTCCTTGATCCTGCCTTGTGGTATTGACTAGTGTTCCTTGTACCCTCATCTTGGCTTTCTTTTTGTGGTTATGTGTGAGTGATGTCCATCTAGCGTTGACTTTTCTTTTTATTCATCTTTGTCCCCGTTTATGTACGGTTTCTGCCTTTTTTTTTTCTCTCTCCCTCCCTTCCCCGATGTTTTTGTCCCCTTGTTGTGAGTTGGCCCTGCTCTCCCTCCACCTGCTTCCCCCTCCACCTTCCCTGGGGTGGGGTGGGGGGGTCTGGATGTTGCGCGCAACCAGGAGTTCGCGTAGAGGGAGGGGCCCTGTCATATCCCGAGCGCTTTGTCCGCGCTCGGGTTATTCCTCATCCCTGTCAGGTTTTGACAGCTGGTGTCGTCACACGGGTTTCCCGGGCTCTGATTGGCCAGACGCTCGGGAGCTCTCAGCTGTCAGAACCTGGGCAGCTGTGCCGCGTTTCCAATCATGAGCAGCTGGCTTTAAATGTCAGTGCGAGTGAACTGGACGGCGCGGCTGTCTCGTCAGAAGTTCAGTGACTTTCCCCTGTCTCCTTACCACATGCTCCCTGGGTTCCTCGACGTATCCCGCTGCATGTAAGTGATTTATTTGGAACTGTCTTCTCCCTCGCTGACGTTCCTTCCTAATTACGGCAGACGAGAGCTCCTCGTCACTGCCATAACTCTCTATTGTGAATTTATGTTGTGTTGTGTAACGAAGCCTGCGTGGCAAAGTTATGTTGTACACCTAAGTCCTGTGCTTTATAAATAAAAGAACTGAACTGCAATTTACTGAACTGAGGCGTCTTATGCTGGCTCGTGAGGGCCAGCCGTGACACTTGATAATGTTGTCAAGTCTGTTGGTGTCGCTGGCTCTGATGCTGCTACCCCAACAGACAGCAGCAAAGAAGATGGCGCTGGCAACAATGGCCTGGTAGAAAAGCTCCAGCATCCTGTTGCACACATTGAAGGATCTCAGCTTTCTCAGGAAGTAGAGTCTGCTCATCCCCTTCTTGTATGCAGCATCGGCGTTAAATTTCCAATCCAGTCCATTGCTGATCATGACACCCAGGTATTTGTAGTCCTCAAATACCTCCACATCCTCCCCCCTAATCTGCAATGGCTGTGAAGGCGTCCTCTTCTTCCTGAAGTCAATCACCATCTCTCTGGTCTTGCTGACATTCAGCCTCAGGTGATTCTGCTCTGTCCACTCCACCAATCTGTCTACCAGTGCCCTGTACTCCCCCTCCTCTCCCCCTCTTATACACATAGCAACAGCTGAGTCGTCAGAGAATTTCTGCAGGTGGCATGACTCAGTGTTGTACTGAAAGTCAGTGCTGTATAAGATGAAGAGAAAAGGAGGAAGCACAGTCCCCTGTGGCGCTCCCGTATCACTAACCACCACATCAGACAAGACACTGCCCAGCCGGACAAACTGTGGCCTGCCTGTCAGGTAGTCAGTAATCCAGGAGATCACAGATCTGTCGACCCCCATCACCCTCAGCTTCTCACCCAGCAGCAGTGGCTGGATGGTGTTAAAGGCACTGGAGAAATCAAAGAATGTGATTCTCACAGTGTCTCCTCCACCATCCAGGTGCAGATGGGCTCGTTGCAGCAGGTAGATGACCGAGTCTTCAACTCCTAAATGGGTCTGATATGCAAACTGCAGAGGGTCCAGCCACGTCTTTATATTTATAGGATTTATTTATATAATTTATTTCTTAGATTTTTGCATATTTGTCACACTTACTGTAAATGTTTCAGCTCATCAAACAAATTTAATATTAGACAAAGATAGCCCTGTCAGGTGCAACCTCCAGCAGAACAGAAATAAACGACTCCTTCGGGTGGGAACGGACTTCAGTGCAAGATGTTTTATTAACAGGGTGCAAAATAACTTACAGCACGGGGGCTGCCAAAACACAAGATGAGCCGGTAGGGCTAAACACTTACAAAAGATGAAGTAAAACACAATGAAGGACCAGAGGGGAAACTCTGCAATAATGCCATAAACCACCATATAAAGGGTAACTGATAATTAACCGACGCAGGACAGATGGAGACAGTCGGGGGCCAAACAGTCACACATGAAGAAGACTGGTTACAGGTGAACAAAGACATACACAAACTCAAGGACTAATCCTAATGGCTAATAAACACAATGAACTCAAAAATGAAACATAAAGCATGGACATGGTTGGAAATAATGTCCAGATCATGACAAACCCAAGTATATACAAAATCCTTTTTTTTTTTAAATGATTCATTTATTAAGGAAGAAAAAGCTGTCCAAACATACCTGACCCTATGTGAAATAGTAAAATAAAATATTCAGTGTAAGATTTTTACCTCTAGTTGTGTCTTTTTAAAAGATCAAGTGATTATAAGCAAATATTGCTGAAATGCTGTTCCACTAATTTAATCTGTTTTAATAGCAGTATTGTTGCCAACCTGCAGAAAGTTGACATTTTCTTGATGGAAGCAATGATGCAGAAGAATAATAAACAGCAGCTTTTACAGAGGGGACAGCAGAATGGGGAAGGGCCCTTGAAGGGACAAAAATTATAAGCGTGGTGTGCTGGAGGAGAGGGGAGAAAAGAGAGAGAGGCTGTGGCACGGTGGTGGAGGTGGAAGTGAAAATTTAGCAAATTCAGGCCATCAGTGGGACTGTAGAAATCCTGACTCAGGACCCCGAGGGAGAATGCAGGGGGACATCTCACCTCTCAAGATAGGGTAACAGGACAGGGCCCTCAGCTCACAAGGTCCCGAAGGGGAAGTCTACTTAGAATGATTAATTATGTAGCACTTATTTTCATAATTAAAGCTTGTAACATCAAATTCTGTCCCCAGAGACTTGTGAATACCCAATGGCTACTCTGCTCTGCAAAAAAATGCTTTGAAAGGGAATTTTTTTTTTTTTTTAAATTCCATGCCATGTTTTTTTCTTACCTTGAAGATGATGTATTATTTCAGTAAAATATGCTCTCTTCTGCAAACACTTGTGCTACTGTAAGAAAAAAAACTGTTGTGTGCTTTTACTTTTTTAGGTACTTAAGCACATTCCTCCTTGGATGTTGAGTTCAACACATTCTGTGCATCTTTTTTTCCGGTGTTTCTGCAGGATGGACGGGGTGTGCATGCTTCAGGGACTTGCTGTCAAACCTTTGCCCTCTCCTATTCTGGACTGCCTGCACTGGAGGAATAATTGGCACACTAAATTATTTAAAAACAGTCAGGGCACATTATCATAAATATTCACTCGACGTTTTGCTTAGATCAACAGTCACAAGCCACAGCTCTGGATGTGACTTCATGGTGCCTTTGTGTCTGCCTGGGTATGCCTTCCGTGAGCCCAAGGGCTGATTGATTGACAGTATTTACAAACAAAGCCTCTTCCTGTCAGTCAGCCTCACTGAATGCAGACAGCATGAAAATGTCAGGCTCATGACAGACACAGATGTGAGTATACATATCTGCACCGGGCATGTAAATGTCAGCCGCACTTGGAGTGGGCACATCCATTCCCCAACAGGCACATGCAGGACTCCGCAGTTCACCGACCCGCATCACTCTACTGCTCTAGCAAGTCCCTTTAACAAACCTACCGCTGTTCTCACATGAGACAAGACCATAATAACATGCTAATAAAGAAAAGCCACAGAGAAAAGGTTTAGTGGTATTAATTCCATGTGTAACTACAGTCTACAGGACCTATCTTGCTTCCTCTAAACCCTTTTAATACCCCAAGTGTTGAGTGAGCAAAGGTGAAAGTGAAACACAGAAAAGGGGGACATGGACTTGGTTCCCCTGAATGGGAGACTGTTGTTTTAGCCATCCTGTGTACCTCGTTGCTTGGATTTTATTGGTTTTGAAATGGAATGATGACATATTCTGAAAGCGTCAAGGGTCAGATGCAGGACGGTCACTCAGCACATCTGCCCTGTGATGCAGAAGGAGCCTGACAGAACGGCAGCAGGGTGTGCTGCTGGATAAGAACATGTTGGATATAATCACCGGTTATGGGCTGCCAGAAGTCTGACTTCTGAGTTAGCTTTGTTTAGAGTGATAATTTGTCTACCAGATGCTCATTTTCCTCTTCCCCCCAGTTTACTGCTGATATAGACTATGAAAGTCTTTATGAGAGCTTAATGGTTTTATTAGTGAGTGTTCAGCTTCAAATGTTGATGTAGATGGCTGTGACCTATAGTAGCAGTGTTATATTGCACATCCAGACAGAAGATGTGTGTTTCCCTGCCTGTGTCGCCATTTGTACACGGGAGTTCTTTTGCCCTTCGTTGTCCACTGCAGTAAATAGGCTGAGAATATCCTGGAGAAATACGAGCGATCTACAGTAATTACTTTATTCCCGATTTACACTTCCACATCAACCTCCAAAATGAGCTGGTTCAACAGTGGGCAGATTTGAGGGAGGTGAAGTCATTTGTGTGGCTCGTCCTCCCCCCATCACAAAGTTACCAAATGGTGGCGGTGACGACAGTTCAGTGGTCGTACTCTCTTCTCTCTTTTCCATGCTGCAGCAGTTGTAGTAGAAGCGGCTATTGTTCAGCATTCATTAGCTCCATCCCTATCACAGTCCACTTGTTGTTCATCACAGTTGTTTGATAAAACAAAAACACAGAAAGCACACAAAGAAATATAGTTTACACACTAGGAGAGAAACCTCTTTTGGCAGTGCAACAATTCATTCAAACCAGTATAAATGCTGACATTGGCATAGGATGTACCACGCACCAAAGCTTTACTTTGAAAGTGATTGCTTTGAAAACAGTGAGAGATGAAGAGCCAAGAAAACCATAAAAGACGCAGGAACATATTAGTGAATGTTTTCGTAGTACTACGCAAGAATGTCGGTCCACAAGTGCACTGTTTAGAAAATGAACACTCGTGACTTATTGCTGTGAAGCAGAACACACCTTAACATCAGGGGTGAAAAATAAATATATATTCCTGCAGCTGTTTGGGATTCAGAAGGATACATCTGCTGTGACATACTGCTCTCATCACAGCCCCGGGGGGGGTGAGGTCGCGCCCCCATCTGGTCACAGGTCACTGTGAAATCGCACTGGGCACTCAGCAGAAACTATATGTAGTCCTTTGAGAGTGGAGCACAGTTTGTGTTTGTATTTACAGGCACCATTAAACAGACAAGGCCAAAGAGTAAAGCTTGTTAGAGAAAAAAAAATGTAGAATTTGGTGACAATGATGAAGTAATTACAACCATATGCACTGAAAATAATTTTTAGAAAAAGATATCATTAGTGGGTTACAGTTTAGCCAATTCCAATGAAGCCCAGTTGATCTCATCTGGCGGCACTGCGTCTTTCGTCCATCTGTCCGTCTATCTGTGCGTATGTTTGTGCACTGTCTACAAAAATCACTCTTTCTCGTAGACAGTCGCCCCGATTCCATACAGTGATCCTCGGGTGGTTCTGTGTCCAGGTTGTTCTCAAGGTCAGCATCAAGGTCACAGGTCTGGAGATCCGGGCACTCTCACAGTGACTTCATCAGACCACTCTGGTTGGATTAGTTATAGTTTTTTTTAATGAACATTGCAACATTATATGTAAAAATATCATATCAGCTCTAATATCTTTTGTTTTTAAAGACATATGAAGTTGTGATTTAATCAGTTTTCATCTGAGCAGTTTTTATTATTCAGAGCCTGTCACCGTGTGCTTGTTGTGAGTTGGGGCTCTTGCCGGAATGTTGTCAGCAAGAGAAATGCTAGTTGTTTAGTCGGGGCTGGCTTTCCTTCCACTGCCAGGAAACCTTCAGGCACCATTGCCACTGTTGCCAGCTTAAATTTTGATACCTCAGAAATCTTAAAAGAAAAGATATTTTGGTCTGCCTTTAAGCTTTTTTGCAGTTAATTTCTGTCTGGTTTCAGTTTTAAACACCAACAAAGGCATGCTGTCACCTGTCTCTGTCTATATCACATATTACACTCACACCCCGTTTTACACACAAATGGCTTTTTTGATGCTTTAGGAGATTGTTGAGGGATCAGGTCAATATTTGATCTCTCAATGGTCACCCCAGCTATCTCCATCTGTGTAAAGGGGCCCTTAATTACCGAGTTTGTACAATAGTTAACTTGACAAGACTGGGATACGGTCCAGGCCCCGCAACCCGAAAAGGATTAAGCGGTAGATGATGGATGGATGGATGGATGGATGGATGGATGGATGGAACATTTTATTCCAAGGATTTTATGGAATACAGTGGGGTAAAAAAGTATTTAGTCAGCCACCAATTGTGCAAGTTCTCCCTCTTAAAAGATGAGAGAGGTCTCCAATTTTCATCATAGATATACCTCAACTATGAGAGACAAAATGAGAAAAAAAAATCCAGAAAATCACATTGAAGGATTTTTAATGAATTAATTGGTAAATTCCTTGGTAAAATAAGTATTTGGTCACCTACAAACAAGCAAGCTTTCTAGCTCTCACAGACCTGTAACTTCTTCTTTAAGAGGCTCCTTTGTCCTCCACTCATTACCTGTATTAATGGCACCTGTTTGAACTCATTATCAGTATAAAAGACACCTGTCCACAACCTCAAACAGTCATACTCCAAACTCCACTATGGCCAAGACCAAAGAGCTGTCAAAGGACACCAGAAACAAAATTGTAGACCTGCACCAGGCTGGGAAGACTGAATCTGCAATAGGTAAGCAGCTTGGTGTGAAGAAATCAACTGTGGGAGCAATTATTAGAAAATGGAAGACATACAAGACCACTGATAATCTCCCTCGATCTGGGGCTCCACGCAAGATCTCACCCCGTGAGGTCAAAATGATCATGAGAACGGTGAGCAAAAATCCCAGAACCACACGGGAACACCTAGTGAATGACCTGCAGAGAGCTGGGACCAAAGTAACAAAGGCTACATCAGAAACACACTACGCCGCCAGGGACTCAAATCCTGCAGTGCCAGACGTGTCCCCCTGCTTAAGCCAGTACATGTCCAGGCCCGTCTGAAGTTTGCTAGAGAGCATTTGGATGATCCTGAAGAGGATTGGGAGAATGTCATATGGTCAAATGAAACCAAAATAGAACTTTTTGGTAAAAACTCAACTTGTCGTGTTTGGAGGAGAAAGAACACCGTATCTACTATGAAGCATGGGGGTGGAAACATCATACTTTGGGGCTGTTTTTCTGCAAAGAGACCAGGACGACTGATCCGTGTAAAGGAAAAAATGAATGGGGCCATGTATCGTGAGATTTTGAGTGAAAACCTCCTTCCATCAGCAAGGGCATTGAAGATGAAACATGGCTGGGTCTTTCAGCATGACAATGATCCCAAACACACCGCCCGGGTGAAAACCTCCTTCCATCAGCAAGGGCATTGAAGATGAAACATGGCTGGGTCTTTCAGCATGACAATGATCCCAAACACACCGCCCGGGCAACGAAGGAGTGGCTTCGTAAGAAGCATTTCAAGGTCCTGGAGTGGCCTAGCCAGTCTCCAGATCTCAACCCCATAGAAAATCTTTGGAGGGAGTTGAAAGTCCGTGTTGCCCAGCGACAGCCCCAAAACATCACTGCTCTAGAGAAGATCTGCATGGAGGAATGGGCCAAAATACCAGCAACAGTATGTGAAAACCTTGTGAAGACTTACAGAAAACGTCTGACCTCTGTCATTGCCAACAAAGGGTATATAACAAAGTATTGAGATGAACTTTTGTTATTGACCAAATACTTATTTTACCGAGGAATTTACCAATTAATTCATTAAAAATCCTTCAATGTGATTTTCTGGATTTTTTTTTCTCATTTTGTCTCTCATAGTTGAGGTATACCTATGATGAAAATTGGAGACCTCTCTCATCTTTTAAGTGGGAGAACTTGCACAATTGGTGGCTGACTAAATACTTTTTTACCCCACTGTATAAGCAGAAGATTGACAACCTGCACTATAGAGTTTATCAATACAAATGGCATTTTATTTATTTATTTATTTTATTTATTTATACCACCAAGAAGCGGTGAAAACCTGGTTAAAAGCCAAGGAAAAACAAAATATGAGGAACAGTACAAAACGTAATCACCAGAACTAATGTGCCTTAAATGTGACTGCTTTGCTACACCTACATGAACCAAAATAGCAGGTGTGCTTGGTGACACCCACGCAGATGATGCACCAAAAACCTATGATGGGGCTCTGCTAGGACAAGTGCAAACTTGGATGCTCAGTGTTTTGTCTGTCTGCATGAACAATGGTCACACAATGACATACCTAAGCATGGATTATGCAACATGTTTGTTTTGGAATTTTAAAAAAAAAATGGATTATTTACAGTTTTTTAAACACATTAATCAGACCATTATCATGCTTGCAGTATATTTGTAAATATATACCCAAAGCCAGATTTCAGTGTGCTGTAATCTGTTCAGTTCAAACACTGACACATCTTATCTGTTTGTGCATTTGAAGCAATCTAGTCTTTAAGCTGTGTGTCGGTGAACATCAGTGTGTATGTGTGCATGTCAGGATAAACTGAGGAATGATGAAACAAAACTGACTGAACAGTTTTTGTGGTATGTGTGTGTGTGCGTGTGTTGAGTGAGAGCGAGCGACCTATTAGTTTTGCGTGTGTGTACGAGACACAGAGAGAATCTGAACTGTGGAAGAAAAGAACCCATTTAACTTTTCCCTGAGTCTGTGTAATGCTGTGCGCCTCTGTGTGTGTATTTGTGTGTGTGGTTGAACCCATTAACTGAATAAACCATCCGGTATGATTGTGGCGTCAAATGGATATGATGAAGAATTTCAGCTTGGCCCAACAGTCATTTTCCTTTTTAAAGTCATGACACACTTACAGAAGTCCAGGAATTCCCAGCAAGGATTAATTATTGATTCCATGCAAAATCTGCATCAATCCTAGTCATATTTATATTTCTGTAGATGTACAAACATAAACAGATGCTGGCCAATGGGCAAATTAAAATCCATATTTTGAATTGATTTAATATAACTAAAGCTTCTGCAGGCACTTTTGTATTTGATTCTTGCCATTTTTTGAAGGATATCCTCTTCCACTTTGACTTATTTACCATACTTATGCTAAGCCTTCGTGTGTCCTTTTTTCCACATATAGACACTTCCAGAGGTGTTAATGAAACGTCTGACATGCGCTGGTCAAAACACATAAAGGTTTAAAGGGCTGATTGCCATGAACTCCTCATGCGCTTTTCCACAGTGCACGGAGGAGGGGAAAAAAGGACGAGGATTTATATGCTGGGTTACACCACACACACGTTTATTGATAACCAACACCAACCACAATTCCTGTGCATACAGTTCACACTGGCTCAAGGAGTCCTCCAGGATGCTCCACAGTCTGGGTGAGAATACTGGGGAAGGAACACACACAGATAATACTCACGGGACTGGAGCTGTTCGAGTAAGTCCAAATAAGCACAAAGGTGAACACAGTCCCCTGACGTGACTTCATACAATGAGCGCTGATCGTGTATGAAGTGCAATGACCCAGCAATGCATGACTGGAAAAAGGCTCCTTAAGTACATGCATTGCTGGATCCACAAATTGTTCACACCTGGGTGAGGAGTGGGGAGATGGCACACGGGAGTGGGAACAGCTGGTAGTAATAGAAAGGGGCATGGTCCAACCGGCAGACAGACAGTGCTCACTCCAGCGTGAGCCCAAGAGGCTGCCAAAACCACTGCCGGCCAGACAGTACCCACAGCAGTGGCTATGGGTATGGCAGAGCACACAGAAATACATATTAACATGCATACAACGTGGCACGTACCCACAGAGAGGCCAGGACCGAGCCGGGGGAAACCAAGCCAGCTCGGTTACCTGACAGAGCCCCCCCTTTAAGGGGTGGATTGCCAGACACCCAAAGAAACATCTCCCCCCCACAACAGGAACAAACAACACAAACCCAGGTGGGAGGTAGGGGGAACAGGAAAGGTGGGAACACAACACCCCGCCCAGGGACCACAATTAACCCCCCCAAGTCCACAAGCGTTGGGCCTCAGAAGGCCGCCCAGAGTCCCAGGCCCAGAAGAAGGTCCGGTGGACGGAATCCAGTGGTCTGCCAGAAAACATGGGCCACCAGAACTGGGGAGTCAATCCTTCCGGTGGCCGGACAATGTTGTTTATCCACCAGGGCCGGCTGGATGAGGCGGGAGGTGGCCTGCCTACCGGGAAGCTTGCTGGTGGGTGACCGGACCAAAGGGAGGGAACCTCCATGGTGTAGGACCGGGAGGAGAAGGGGACCATGGCGTCCTTGTGGCGATCTGCAGCGCCCTCGGTGGACCCCGACCTGGAGCGTGGCGTCCATGGTGGGTCTGGGCATGAGCGCAGCACCCACGTCGGGCTAATCCTGGGGCGCAGCTCCCACGAGGGTCCAAAGCCGCCCGCTGCACCCACAGTGATATGAACTGCGCAGGAGACCATGCAACGACCTCAGACCTCGGGGGAGCTGGACCCACAATGTCGTCAGGCGGTGAGACCAGCTCCACGAGGATCCCTGGAGATGGTTGTTCCTCTCCAGCGACCCTAGAACCTGGCTCAGGAGCAGGAGAAGAAACAGGGTCGCTAGGGTCGCCAGCAGCGGCGGAGCCTGGCGAGGGAAGTTCAGACACAGCTGTGCGCTGAGCCTGATTCTCCTCACCTAGAGCCAGACAAGAGCTCTCTAAAATTGTCATAAGAAAAACAAGAGAGAACACTTGCCTGAGCTCGAGCTCCACCGCTGTCCAGGACTCCATCGATCCCAGCAACGAACACTTGGGCCCGGCCTCAGAGGTCCAACTCTGGCTCCCACTCCGCTGCAACTTCCTCCACAGCAGGCGAGATGGTTATTGCAGTCCTATTGTCCCCCTGCAGCAGCGCCAACACTGGGGATTCCTCTGGCATGGCTGCAGGAGAACCTCTCCATGCTGGCTTCAGGGCGGAGTTCTCCGAAGCCCCCGGCTCCTCCACCATCTGACGGCTCTGCCCTTGGATCATCGGGAGCTCAGGAAAAATAGGAAGAGACACGGAGAGAACAGGAAAAGAAAAAGTATCTGCAGCTGGAGGAGAGAGCCCAGCAGATTGCAAAGACTGGGCTTCTCTCTCAGGAGACAGACAAGGTTCAACATAATTTACTGGAGTAAAATGAAAAAACACTTGCCTGTCACCCCAGTGTTTGATATTGGCAGCTGCAGCGGGCAAACAGTCATCCCTCTCTGTGTCAGCGGTGATCTGGCTCCTTTCCAAGGTCTGTGGAGGAGCCGTCTCCATGGCTACGGAGGTGGGTGTTCCCGGGGCGGCCCTAGCAGGCCTCACGACAGCTGTAGGGGAGATGATGACTGCCGAAGACAAGGAGGGCTTCTCCCGGCGGCATCTCGCGGGATGACACTGCTTACGGGCGGCTGACGCTTTTTTTATGGGTGGCCGACACTGATGGCGAAGCGGGGGAGAGAACGGCTGCAGACTGTGGAGCGCGTTTCCCACTTGGGCTCCGCGAGGAACGCCGCTCTCCCCACACCAGGAAACATGCGCAGGAGCGTGTAGACCGAAGCGATCAGGTCTGCGTACTGAGGGTAATCCCAGAGACCAGAATGCGCTTCCAGGATTCCCTCCACTGCGTACAGGCTGCTCCACTTCGCCTTGGGTCCGTGGGCTTTATGGGCCTCATCCATAAAGTCCTGGATGAAGGTCGCCGCCCATTCTTCTTCCACCATGGGATGCCTTGCTGGTGATTTCCTCCGGCCGGCGTGGGAGCGGCGCACCAAAGGCATAGTGGGGCAAACCGGTGGGTGAAAAAGACAGTCCAACAAATGAAAAAAATAATTAGTGTGGGCGTAACCCGCTAAATCCTTTTAGCGGGCTGGGTCATTCTGTCATGAACTCCTCGTGCGCTTTTCCACAGCACACGGAGGAGGGGAAAAAGGACAAAGGATTTATATGCTGGGTTACACCACACACACGTTTATTGATAACCAACGCCAACCACAATTACTGTGCATACAATTCACACTGGCTCAAGGAGTCCTCCAGGACGCTCCACAGTCTGGGTGAGAATACTGGGGAAGGAACACACACAGATAATACTCATGGGACTGGAGCTGTCCGAGTAAGTCCAAGTAAGCACAAAGGTGAACACAGTCCTCTGACGTGACTTCATACGATGAGCGCTGATCGTATATGAAGTGCAGTGACCCAGCAATGCATGACTGGAAAAAGCCTCCTTAAGTACATGCATTGCTGGATCCACAAATTGATCACACCTGAGCGAGGAGTGGGGAGATGGCACACAGGAGTGGGAACAGCTGGCAGTAATAGAGAGGGGGCATGGTCCGACCAGCAGACAGCTAGACAGCGCTAACTCCAGTGTGAGCCCAAGAGGCTGCCTCACCTCTGTCGGCCAGACAGCAGTGGCTATGGGTACGGCAGAGCACACAGAAATACATGTTAACATACATACAACGTGGCACGTACCCATAGAGAGGCCAGGACCGAGCCGGGGGAAACCAGGCCGGCTCTGTTCCTGACACTGATTGACTGAAAAAATTGTGTTTTTGTAGGTTTTAACCTTCTGAAATGTGTCTATTGGTCATGTTGTGGCATAACCCCCACAACAGACTGGGTCAGGCACAGCGCTCGGCTAGAGCAATTAACAGAACAGTGAAATGTGTGTATTAATGTCAACAGGCAGCCCCGCTTCTTCTGGCTTTTTCCGGCTCAGTACTGTGATGTTAATGTGCCATTCATGCATTGTTCATGCTTCCTGCCCTTACTGTGATCCAATGACTGATAACAATATGTAGATGTGCCTTGTAACCTCTTTTGTTCTACAGCTCCGGAGCAGAGGCGAATTACGGCCAGCAATCTCCTTATTGTTATGTGTGTCTCTCAAATGGAAATGCCCATACCTACTGCTGTGAATGCCTTTCATGTATTGTCTGTAGTTGGGTATATAAGCTGCATTACTCTGTAACTCACTCTCTCACTCTGACGACTGCTCATTTGCAAACTTTGCTGGAGAGCCTCCGGGCTCGCCCATGGGGCGAGCTCCGTGACGGCGGTATGATAATAAACCTACTTAAAACCTCACTTCGCTGCCTTATTTTTCATGCCGCCGCAATGTGATTATTGAAGAAATATCAAAACAACAACAAAAAAGTACACCATTAATATTGTTTTTCTGTCTGATTAGCCTGTTTAACTCTTCCGGGTTTGCCACAGAACATCATAAAATGGTACCTTGATACCTGCCTGCTGCTCTGTTAGCTGTCTGAGCTAACAGTCTCACTCGAAGTTTGTCTACCTAGCGCAGTCTATATTATTATTTCCTTTAGATTTCTGTCACCCTCATAGACATCACTGTTTCCACTTGATTCACTAATCCACAGCTGGTTTTAAATCTCACATCATTCTGGCTATTTTTTTTAATTTTATTTAAGTTTTTGTAAAGGGTATACAGGTCGTTACAGCAATGCATTGTTTACATTTTCATCACATGTTCCCTTATTTTCTGATATCTGACAACATTGGAAGATTAATTCTTACAACACCCCTTTTTTTTTTTAAAGTGAAAGAAAAAGTGAAATTAAAGAGAAAAAAAAAACCAAAAAAAACCCCCAAAAAAACCAAACAAACCAGCAAAAAACAAACAAAAAGAAAAGGTAAGTAAATAAAGGTAAAAGAGCATCTGAGTAGCGTTGGAACAAAGAGCGGAACCATTATTGAAATGGTATTTGTCAAAGATTAGATCTAATGGAAGACACATATGCAATCCAGGGTTGCCAAAAGTTCATGAACCCATCCATGTCCTGTCTCAGTGCGAATGTCAACTTTTCCATCGAGTAAATGTCTTGGATCACGTTAATCTAATCTTCAGGTGTAGGACAGTCCTTCAACATCCATTTTTTAGTTAGAGCTTTTTTGCTTGCCAATATTAAAACAGTGAATAAGTATTTTTCTCCTCGTCTTTCCAGTGATTCCGGTAGTAAACCCAAATACAAAGTTACAAAAGAAAAGGGAACTGTTATTTTGAATATTTTCCCCAATATTGTCTGTACATTGGTCCAATATTGGTGGATAACTGGGCATGACCAAAACACATGAAAATGATTTGCAGTCTTTTCACCACACAAGCGCCAACAGTTCAATCCCTTATGGGTAAATTTGTTTTGTGCAGGTGTTCTGAAAAATCTTACCAAGTTTTTCCATCCAAATTCTCTCCACTGCAGGGATGAGGTGCTTTTCCATTGCTGTTTATTTAGCTTTTCCCATATTTCCAGTTGTAAAGTGAAATTCCCCTCTTTTTCCCATCTCTCTTTTATATAAGATGTGTTGTCTCCTTTTAAGTCTTGAAGACCTTGGTATATTTTAGAAATGTATCTGATCCCTGGGATCCCTTTATATGCCATTAAGAAGACCTTCAGAACACCTGACTGGGCCCTTTCCAAAACCTCCTTTTTAAGTATATTGTTTATGTGGTGTCTAAGCTGGAAGAACCTGTAAAGGTCTTGATTTATTAGGCCTTGTTTTTTCAAATCTTCAAAACTTCTTAAGATTTGCCCTTTAAAAAAATCGTAATATTTTATCAGCCCTTTCTCCTTCCACTTTTTAAATCTGGTGTCTGTTTTATTAGGAGTAAAGTCCTGATCATAGGCAATCCATTGCAGAAGTCGATAGGACTCTTTAGTTTGATTCTCTCTGACTATCTTAAACCAAATTTTTAGCGGGGTCTCTATCCACGGGTTAGTGTTATTCAAAAGCTTAGGTAAGGCATTGTTCCCTATTATCGCCTGTAGGGGGATGTCACTTGTTATTTGGCATTCGATCTCCTTCCATTGTGCAGTGTAGACTGGGTTACATATCTCTACTAAAGTTTTAATTTGTGCGGCTTTAAAGTAGTCCCTGATATTTGGCAGCGCGAGCCCACCTTTGTCTTTGTTTAGCTGTAGGGTTCTATATCTGATTCTAGGTCTCTTGCCCTGCCATATGAATCTTGAGATCCTTCTGTCCAGCTCCTGCCATGTTTTTTTGGGAGGTTCTACCGGTATTGTTTGGAAAAGGTATAGAAGATGTGGAAGTATATTCATTTTGACTGCTTCAATTCTTTGTGCAGTACCCAAGAATGGTATCATATTCCATCTTGCTAGGTCAGATTTTATTTTTGTCACCAGTGGATCATAGTTTAGTGATATAATTTTGTTGAGTTTGTTTCGGGATATTGACCCCCAGATATTTCATAGATTCCGACTCCCAGTTAGTTTTGAGTTTGCTTAGTGAATAATGATTTGGGTCATAGTTGAATGTTAAAACTTGGGTTTTATGCATGTTTAATTTGTACCCCGATAAAATCTCCATACTCTGAAAAAACTGAGGTTAGTTCT
Source organism: Pholidichthys leucotaenia (assembly GCA_020510985.1). Classification (NCBI taxonomy): domain Eukaryota; kingdom Metazoa; phylum Chordata; class Actinopteri; order Cichliformes; family Pholidichthyidae; genus Pholidichthys; species Pholidichthys leucotaenia. Next base: position 186,133,435 of record CM035847.1, on the reverse strand, counting down.
GGTAAAGAAGTGTCGGGCTGCCCTAGGTATATTAAAATGTCATCAGCAAAGAGTGCTATTTTATGTTCCTTCTGACCAAGTGTAATACCTTGAATTTTTTGATTTTGTCTTATCCATTGGCTCAGAGGTTCTATGAAGATTGCAAAGAGCAGTGGAGACAGGGGGCAGCCCTGACGACATCCTCTTTCCAGTTCAAAAGATGATGATAAATTACCGTTAATCCTTATTTTAGCTGTTGGTTTTTTATATAATGCCTGTATAGTTCTAATGAAGTTGTTATGAAAATTGAAACTGGATAAGATTCTATATAGAAAAGACCAGTCAACCGAATCGAATGCTTTTTCAGCATCTAATCCCAATATGACTGCATTTAAGTTATATTTTTTTATATGATGAATTATGTGTAAAGTGCGTCGAATGTTGTCTTGTGTCTGTCTTTGTCTTATAAAACCTGTTTGGTCTAAATGAATTAGGTCTGTCAGTATATTTTCTAACCTTTTGGCAAGGATAATGGTAAAAAGCTTATAGTCCTGATTTAGTACACTGATTGGTCTGTAGTTGGAGCACTCTAGTTTATCCTTTTCAGGTTTAGGTATAACTGCAATGACCCCTTCTCTCCAGGAGGGGGGGATTTCCCCTGTGTGGAGGACATAATTAAATGTTTTCAGGAGGAGAGGAGATAGTTGCTGTTTAAAGGTTTTGTACCACTCTGCTGTATAGCCATCAGCTCCTGGGGATTTGTTAGCTTTAAGTTTCATAATTGCTTTTTCCAATTCTTTAGGATGTATTTCTGACAGTAGTGTTTTATTTTGTGACTCCGTAAGTTGGGGAAGGTTTAATGTGTTTAGGAATGCCTCGGATGCGTTTTTATGTTTTTTGTGGGAGTATAAGTTCTTATAGTAATTCTCGAAGCTTTTAAGAATATCCTGAATTCTGAATTTTATTTCCTTTGATACTGGGTCTCTGATTTTGTAGATTGCTCTTTCTGTTTGATGTTTCCTCAATTTATAGGCTAGCAATTTTGCCGATTTACTGCCTGCTTCATAGTATTTTTATTTCAAAAATGTAAGTTTCTTCTGGATTTCTATTGTGTAGATCTCATTTATTTGGTTTTTAATTTCCTTATTCTTGAGCGAGTCAGTAGAATGAGTGTTGCCTTTGTGTTCTTTTTCTAGGTTCCTAAGTTCTGACTCTAATGTGGATAGTTTTTCTTGTCTTAGTTTCTTTTGGGTTGCCAGTTTTGCAATAATCTTTCCTCTTATTACAGCTTTGCATGCATCCCACAGTATTAAAGGGGATACTTCTCCATTATCGTTATCTTCCAAATATCTGAGAATATCTGATTCCAATTCATCTTTCAATGGTCCTTTCAGGACATTTGAATTTAACCTCCAAGAAAATGTATTATTTGTGTATTTTTGGATATTTAAGTCCATGTAGATCGGACTGTGGTCAGAGAGATCCATCAGTCCTATTTTACATGTTTTTACTCTTCCAATGTCTCTATTAAACATAAAAAAATAGTCAATCCTTGAGTAAGATGAATGTGGAGTTGAGTAAAATGTATAGTCTTTTACACTGGGGTTGAGTTCCCTCCACACGTCACAGATTCCCATTTCTTTTAGTAGCATCCGAGTCTTCCTGTTTTGGGTGTTATTTTGATGTGGAGAATTACCAGAAGCATCCCAGTATGGATTCAGTCTAAGATTGAAGTCCCCACCACATATCACTAAACCTTGAGCTTTAGTTATCATTAGGTCGAATACATTTTTATAAAATTTCCAGTTAGCCCCTGGGGGAGCATACACATTCAGCAGGGTGATATCTTCTCCCTCTAGCCGCCCAGTTACCAAACTGTATCTCCCTTCTTTATCTTTGTGTTCTGATTTTTTTTCAAATGTAATTTTGGTTGATATCAATGTCGCTACTCCCCTCCTCCTCCCTGACTTATATGAAGATGAAGAGATCATTTTAAACCCTTGTCTACTGAGTTTATTGTGTTCCACGTCTGTTAGGTGGGTTTCTTGTAAAAATATTATTCCTGCTTTGTCTTTTTTCATTTTGCCTAGAATCTTGGATCTTTTAACTGGATTCAGGATTCCTTTTACATTATATGAAATTATTTTGGTTACACCCTGTTTCTCCATTGTGTTGTTTTGTTTAGTATAACTGTGTGGTGGCCCTCATTTGTGCTACTCAGAAACTGAAAGAACATTAAAAACAAGAAAAACATTAAGAACATAGTGTATAAAACTTTAAAACAAAAAGCTGTCAGAAGAACTTCCTGAGCTGAGGTCTTTTTAAAGACCCTGGAAGAGCCTTGATGGAGTGAAGGCCCTGAGGGAAATTCCTCAAACTCTGTTACGTGTTGAGGGCCCTCTCTTACCCCTGTAAGCTGCCCCATGCTTTTAACGTGAGTTTCAGAACCCAATCCAAACTTGTAATGATTTTTTTTTTCCTTTTATGCCTAAACCCTGTGAAATTGTGTGCACCCTCCCACCCCCATCACATCAAACATTCACGCAAAAACAGAATTTGTTAGTATGAGGAGAACATGTGGATTATTGTCACATTTCTATTTTAACAAGTTTTTGTTTTTTTTTTTTTGTTTTTTTATTACAAAGACTTATTTGTTTCAAATATTATGACTGTTCCATGAAATGTTTTACCACATGCTGAATACGCATCTCCTTTAATGTTTGTTACCTTGTATGAGGGGGGTTGGATGTGCGGATTGATTCAAGAGAAAAAAAAAAAAGGTCGCTATTCCAACCTGAAAACGGATAGTTTATCCGCGACGCTCTGGCGCTGGGTTTCCCGCTGCTGGTCCGTGGATTTTGAAGGTCTTTGTGTTGTCCATGTTTGCGCTTTGATCTTCTCACTCGGGTCTGCTGCGGGTTTAAATACCGTTACCGGGAGCCCTCTTTTCGCCATGTCAGCTGTTGCTTCTTCCGCCGAATTATAGAGACACGTTTCTTCGGCGTAGAAGACCCTTAACTTCGCAGGAAATGGAGTCTGAAAGCGCAATTTCTTCTCTCTTAACACCTTTTTCGCGTCATTGTATTCCCTGCGCTTTTTAAGGACCTCCGGGGCGTAATCGTGTTCCACGTAGACTTTTCTCTCCTGGTGCATAAATCCTTTTTTCTGCCAGGCCAGTCTTACAACCTCTTGTTTTATTTTGAAATTGGAAAATCTTACCAACACCGAACGTGGGGGCGCTTCCGCCGCCGGCCTAGCGGCTAATGAACGATGTGCCTTTTCTATCTTCAAGTCGGTGGTTTGTGGAATATCCAATTTCTCTCTTAGTAAGGATTCCACGCATTCTGCCATTGAGTTAAAACCGTTTTCGGCTCCTTCTATCAGACCATGAATTCTTATGTTGTCTCTTCTTTGTCTTCCTTCTTGGTTGGCTAGCTTAGCCTCTATAGATGCTTGTCTTTTGCGTAGGTCCAGCACAGAATCTTCGAGCACTTTTATTCGTTCCTCTGTTTCCAAGATTCGGTTCTCGGCCTGGTCCACTCTGCTGTTTGTCCTTTTCAATTCTTCTCTGAATTCCCGAAATTCGGCCGTAACTTCTCGGCGAAATCGTCGTAGCTCCTCAAATAGTGATTTCAGGCTAACCTTTTTGTTAGCTATCACCAGTTCCTCGTCTTCTGAACGGAGATCTTCCAGTTCAGATTCTCCGGCCGATACGTGTCCTGGCCTGGAGAATTTCAGTTTCTTCTGTTTTCCTTTAGGCATGATGATTTTGTCTTTTGATTTTCACTCCTCCAAAAATCCGTTAAGTTTGATTTTCAAGGTGTTATCCTGGATTGGGTCTGAGAGCTTCAGTGTTAAGCTGCAGTCGCCATGGCGTCCAGACCGGAAGTCACATCATTCTGGCTATTTGATGCTACATCGAGCTGTTAGCATTAACTTGGCTAGGCGGTCAGACAGGTTGCCTGGCGTTAGCTTAACTGCTGATCTGGCCAGTTTCGATTGCTATTTTCTGTAAATTGTGTTCACCCCATTGGAATCCTCTTAGATGTTATTTTTGCTAGAGGCAGTTTTCTTTCAAGGTGTCAGTTTGCATTCCAACAAGGTAAAAAATAAAAGTAAGTTGAGAAACTAAACCAAATTTGCTTTGAAATCTAAAATGTTTTGGCAATTTTATGTGGAAATTTTGTGAAGTATCCTCAAATAGTATTCAAATTACAGCATCACTCGTCACTCGGAAGCTCGTCACTAGGTGGCGCGTGAACACACAGTGGCCTCTCTTCTCTCTTTGTGTTTTGTGACCTTTAGTGTTGTTTATATTACACCTAAGTGTATATTCATGTGTTTAATGTACATATATGATGCTGCGCACAAGTTACAGTTGCCATAGCCTTCTGGAGGTAAGGAATATGGCTAAACATTATGTCCTGGATCAGAGTGTTACAGAGGTACTCCGTGGTCTAGGTCTTCTCCACCAGTCCTCCACACCCCCGGACTCAACTGCTGTGTCTCATTCGAAATGGAGACGTCACAGACAGTGTGAGCAGCGACAAAAAAAAGTTAAATGTGGAGGTATCTGAAGGAAGCTATCCGCTAGCCCACACAGACTCCCTATTCCTTCCCTCATTCTGGCCAATGTATGCTCACTAGACAACAAAATAGGCCATATACAGCTCCTCAGATCTATGCAACGGGATGCGCAGAAGTGCTGTATTTTTATCTTTACGGAAACGTGGTTAAATGACAATATACCAGACTCTACCATTCAGTTAGCTGGGCTAACATGCTACCATAGGGACAGAGTGTTCATGGAAGGAGGGAAGACGTGTGGGGGTGGTGTCTGTATTTACATCAGTGATTCTTAGTGCTGTGATGTGACTGCTGTGCATAAACACTGTTCTCCACTGGTGGAGTTTATGCTCATCAAGTGCAGACCCGTTTACATTCCGAGAGAATTTTCATCTGTCCCCCTAGCCGCCTTGTATGCCCCACCCACCAGCATCAGTGAGAGAAGTAAAGCACTAAAAGAACTCTATCAGGCCATCAGTGAGACACAAACGACGCATCCAGATGGACTCCTCATCACAGCAGGAGACTTCAACCATGCAGATTTAAATGCCCTCCTACAAAATCTACACCAACATGTAGACTTCCCAACAAGAGGAGACAATTTGCTGGACCAGGGGCTTCATGTATAAAGGGTACTTACAGTACACACAAAAACATGGAGTGCATCTTTTTCCACGGAAAATTTCAGATGTATCAAGAATTAAATGACTGTGGAAATATGTACAGCCCCACGCCAACTTCATGGCTGGCGTATATACATTTCTACTATTATTGGTCAATTGGCGACACTTAAAGGTGATGTTGGGAGACTGATAATGACGTGAAAATTATGGTACACACCAGAGACACATGATGAACAAACATCCAAGTGTACGCAATTAGATGAGTGGATGTAAAAGCAATCACAAAGAAGTGTAGAAAATACCTCTAACAACAGAGGATTAGCAGATATTGCAAATCGCACAGTGAGAAGAGAAGGGGTATTCAGAGACAGAAGATTTTCTGGCTTAGGATGATGACTGGCTTGTCAGCGGATTTAGGTTTCCGCGGGCAGTCATTGTGGAATGTGCCCCTGCACCCCAAATATCACCCTGTCTTTAAGGCTTCATTACAACTCAGTGATCTGAGTAAGTAACTTTCTTTTTTTGCTGATTAAACTACAGTTTCACAGCATTCTACCAATCCCCCAATTGCCTCTGAGGTGTACAGTAGTTATGTCAATAAACACATGCGTAAAGTTTTAAATGCAACAGTCTCACCCGTTCCCTGGCGCACTTCATTCATTTAGTAGTGTATGTAATCCATGTAAGTTGTATATAACTATAAAGGATGAGATTTGCATTTTGGGCATAAAATAAGTACTTGCCGAGTCTAATATGATCTGCTTTCAACTGACAGGTGGCCATGGCTGCCCACTAAATAGGCTCATATTGTCTTCTTTTTCACAACTGTTTTTCTTTATTCAATCAGCTGATCCTCATGGCTGGTCACAAATCGATTGATTGATTGATTGAGTCATTGTTTAAAATAACATTGTATAAAAGATACAACATACATTTAAAAACTATGCAATGACACAAGAAAGTGTGCACACTTATTTCCACTGGGGTCCCTAAAAGAGATCGCAGCTGTCAACCGTCTGCTTTGAAATCTGGCTGTTTAACCACTGAGCTATATACACTACAAATCACAGTGATCAGCTGATGCTTCTGAGGATGACTGCAGATGTCGGTCTACACGTCAAAGTTAAAAACATCTCCTTATCCCTGTCAATAAAGGAAACAATAAACTCATCTTCTATGGCTGTGAGCAGGCTATTAGATTACCTGTATCTGGCGCTAATGCTGGAGGACAGAGTGCCAAACAAAATATTTCTACGTGCCTCTGCCTCATTCAGAAGCACCTTTAACTCACATTCCGTGAAATTCCATTAAATCCTTTATTTTTGATCATGGATACAGGAGAATCAAACATGCTGGGCTTGCACATATCTATTTGCTTCTAATTGCATATTCAAATGGAGGCGTGTCAAGGGAGGAGTCCGGTATTTCCTCACGTGCGTTCAATTTCAAACAGATCGGAATGTACAAAGGAAATGTGCTTGGACTCCTGCGTACAGACGGTTTCATACATCTGGATTTTTTTTTTGGCTTACGGCGTTTTCTTGATTTAAACGTACGTCATCTTTCAGTAGGAAATCCACGCAAGTCTTTGTACATGAGGCCCCTGCTTTTTGTGGAAGAGGAGAACTCCTGCCAGGCTGACTGTGAGCTGTTTGGCATTTGCCTAGAATGTTACAAAAATCCCATATAATTCAATAAAATAATGTGGAAACAACAAAAAGCACAATAGAGGCATTTTAATTATGCCGTGATGTTTATGTACCTCAACATTTGAAGTGACAAATGGAGAAAATAAATGAAACTTATTTCCCCTTTTGTTTGGCTTTTTTTTTCTTATTTTCACAAGGTGTAATTTTTTATCAGATCTTCCTAGAATTTCCTCATCTACATCCCACTTAGATGTCGCATTGCCTTTTGGCAAAGCCTCAGTGCTGTGGAAGCCTTTTTGTTCTATACACCTTAAGGAAAGAACACATACACTACCGTTCAAAAGTTTGGGATCACCCAGACAATTATTTTGTGTTTTCCATGAAAAGTCACACCTATTTACCACCATGAGTTGTAAAATGAATAGAAAATATAGTCAAGACATTGACAAGGTTAGAAATAATGATTTGTATTTGAAATAATAATTTTTTCCAGATACTCAACCTGCTCAAAGGAAGGTCAGTTTTATAGCTTCTCTAACCAGCTAAACTGTTTTCAGATGTGCTAACATGATTGCACAAGGGTTTTCTAATCATCCATTAGCCTTCTGACGCAATGAGCAAACGCATTGTACCATTAGAACACTGGAGTGATAGTTGCTGGAAATGGGCCTCTATACACCTATGTAGATACTGCACCAAAAACCAGACATTTGCAGCTAGAATAGTCATTTACCACATTAGCAATGTATATTAGATATTAGAGTGTATTTCTGATTAGTTTAAAGTTATCTTCATTGAAAAAACCAGTGCTTTTCTTTCAAAAATAAGGAAATTTCTAAGTGACCCCAAACTTTTGAACGGTAGTGTATGTTCTGTAGCATAAATAGCAGAGCTGTCCCAAATTTTTCTTCATAGATGGATTTGGTCAAACAGAATGAGAATAGTTCATAGACTCCTGTTATAGTTGGACCAGAACAACCATGATGTTTTTTTAATGAAATTAATTACTCCTTTACTTTTGATCTTTTACTTTAGTTGACAATATAAATTTGAGACAATGTTGGCACAGACATGATAGAATACGACATCACTGTTAATTGCAGGTGTGTATATTACCAGAAATAATATAAATTAATCAGCTTATCATTCCTATTGTGCTTTGTGAGTCTTTAGTCAAGGAGTGGCTTTGTTATTCTAATGTTTCACCTAGTTTTGGATTGCTACATTGTGCATACACATTTATTGACAAATCTTGTTTAATTTGGCCTTTCAGTGCAAAATCAGATCAAATATTCTCCTTTCAAAAACTGTGCCCCACAAAAAAAAGTAATGTCATATTTTGATCCATAGAACCTATGAAGTGATGAATTTAATATAAATCAACATGACAAAGAGCTTGCTGAAATGAAACATTATGACAGCAAATCACAGCAGAATGGAAAATGTCAGAGCTTGAATATAAAGCATTACACACTGGAGCATCTTCATTCTCTCTGTCATACAGACTCTTAGTTTTTGAACTGGCAGGAACAGTTCCATGCTGCCAATATTTAGAGTTAATTTTCTAATATCAATATTCATATTTAGATTGAATCATTACTATAGTCATCACTGGATTTGTTGTAGTCACAAGTATTGAAACTTGCTCACTCGGTCTCCATGACGATTTAATTATAACCAGTCACGACTTTTACATAATGTGTTTTGAGTCACATCGTTCAGCCCCTGAGAGCACTTTTGCACATCTCACTTTGTGTCCCGAGAAAGTGCGGCACATGAAAAACTTTGTTTATCATATTTTGAAGTGGAGCCCACATATCCTCTGTAGAGCTCACTGGGACATCCCCAGTCCTGGTTTCCTACGGATTTTGCTAAAGAAAAATCTATGATTTAGTGTGACATACTAAAAATAAGAATAGAGACAGGCATTGTTGCTATCTTTCCATCCAAACACATGTTGAAGAACTCGTACTGTATATATATTTTTTGAAGATTACCGCTGCAGTAGGAAATGATGTCCAGCCTTTTTTTTTTTTTTTTTTCATTTTTGAGCACCACTGTGAAAATGGTTTACAAGAACCACAGCTCAGTTCTTCCATCAAGTGATGCTGCTACCCTTCGGCAAGACATGCGGGCTGTTAAAGTTACCTGGTTCGATTCATATAGGGAACCCAGTCTATGATCCTTTCACACTTCACATCGCTTCACAGCCACAAATCTCTCTCTCTCTCTCTCTCTCTCTCTTTTACTGGCACATGCACACACAAGAGAACAAGAGAGAAACACACACACACAGCTCGCTGCCAAGTTGTACTTCCTGGTGGGGGGGTTCAATGCCATCGACAAGCTTGGCATTGAGAGTCGGCCAGCAGACACCCTGCTGCCCATCGGCTTCAGTTTTCAAGCACACACGAGTACAAACTCTAGCCTTGCACCAGTGCTGCTGTAGTTCAGCATGACTAAAGTTCAAAGCCCCTCTGTGCTCATACCGAGGTAGAATTGCATCTATTTGTTAGGGATGAACAAAAGCAAAGGACTTACACTACACTGGGGGACATGTGGCAGAAGCAGGAAAGTATGTCTTAGATGAAATCTGCAAATGGCATGAGGGCATTTGACTGCTCCACTTGTTATACTGAAAGGTCTCTGGAAGCAGCTGATGGGGGGGGGTTCAAAACCAAAGTAAGGGCAGAAAGGTTGTTGTTCCCGTCGACAAGTGAATTTTCTTTCTCCCAAATTCCCCATGAAAGAGTACACTAGCGAGGCAAAATGAGCTATGCCGTGTTCATCCTAAGGAAGGCGAAAGGAGAAGATCACAATGGGGAGATTTAGGAAAGTGTTTGATCAGAGAAGGATGATATTTACAGCTGCAAGCAATGGGTCTTTGTAAGAGTTTGTTAGATAACAGGCTTGGAATCTATCTGAGGAAATAAGTCTGTAGGAGTGACTGTTGTGCCATAGGCGCCATGGTAATACATAATAATAGTTTATGCGTCATGATGAGTTCCTTTATTTCATGTCTATGCTGTGTGGCTCTGCTTTTTTGTAAGTGAGAGTGGGGCAGTGTAGGTTTGTGTTAATTAGTATTTTGGCAAGTTTTATTTGGCTGTATGGCGTTTTCAGCTTCTTTTTTTTGTTTTTGTTTTGTTTAAGCAAATGACAAATATCCATGGCAATAACATTTTGTTGCCTTGTATTGACATGTGTGTCTACATACAGAGATCTTGTTTGTCCATCACAATAAGTAACTGCTGAAAAAAGTCCTTGCCACCCTATTCCATCCTATAGAATAAATCATAAATAAGCCACTCAATGGAAACAAAAGAAAATAGTCATAGTAGTTTCTGCTTGTCAAATTTATCCACTTTGCTTCAAACCATAAGTCAAAAAGTCTCCCTCCTTAATATAAGTCTGCAATAAACCCACTCCCACTGTAACTGGACCTCCATTTTTATATAAGACAGCCCAGTCTTGAAGATGCAATTTTAAGTTTTAGAAACTGTGTAACTTTGCATGTTTAAAGAGTGGACACAATGTGTCCCAAAATGATATGCATACTGTTGTTTTAACGTCTCATTTGTGTCAAGTTTATTATGTTAATCAAATGGGAATGTTTGGGTCAAAGTACACTGAGAGGCATTAAAAACACAACACTGTATCGACTTCAGAAAGCGGTGGAAGTTGTCTCGGGTAATTCCGCGTGCTACCAGTGTTCCCTTTGCAAGTGTCCTACTGTTGACCGGTGGACTCCAAAATGTGTCGCCACCTTGGAGGCTGACATTCAAGCTCTGAGCGTTCCAATGACCTGGTCTCAATTTTCTTGTGTCAGTCATGGCATCTTCAAATGCAATCATTTTTCCACATTGAAAACGTCAGATTTTATAGAAATGGTTAGTGTTCCTAAGATTGTCGCTGCAAGGACTAGCTAACAAATGCATCCCCATTCCCTGAAGAGAACCACAGGAGTTTTATGCATTGAGATAAAATGGATTATTTCATTGTGTATGCATTATCGTAGCAAAAAGCAGTATTATTTTAAAGCACATAATCATTAAAAACACATACAGGATTTTGTTTTCTTTCTATGTTTCTAATGCCTCTCAGTATATTTCATATGTGGTGTTTACAAATCTGACAACTCTTTTTTGGCTCTTAGTGACACTTTCTTCTTTTCCTCTCCTTTTCCCGTGACAGAATGATCCCATCCACCAGCAATGACTTCCTGGTCCGGGACCTCGCCGCTGGACGCAGCTATGATCTTTGTGTTCTGGCTGTGTTTGATGATGTTGTCACGTCCCTGACTGCAACGCGTCCTTTGGGCTGCCTGTCATTCACAACGGACACAGAGTTCAGCCAGTGTCAGGCGCTCCACAGCCACTTCTTGGGTGGCACTATGATCATCATCATTGGTGGGATTATTGTTGCTTCTGTGCTAGTTTTTATCATCATCTTAATGATACGATACAAAGTATACAGTCACCACGGCGCTGGTCATGGAAAAGCAGCCATTGCGTCGGCTGTGCCAAGGCCACAAAGCAACGGACAAGGAGGAGGCAGTCAAATCCAAGTCCTTCCTCGCTCTGCCTCAAAAATGACTGAGAGTCATGAGGATCAGCCACTGGCCTCGTCCAGGGCCATGTCACCTAGCAACACTCTGAGAGACACTGTGGCACTGGTTGAGGAGAGCAGTGGACGGAGTACAATGCCAAGGACTGACTCTTTGGTGAGTGAGGATTTGCTCTCACCCACCAAGTCCCGCTTCTCCTCCAGAGTGGCCATTGAGATGAAAATCCGACCGCCATCTGTTGCCAAAGAGTCCACCTCTCCCAAGGAACCGGCAGGTAGTATGGAGACAGACGGGGAGAAAGGCATAGTCAAAGTAGTAGGCAGGTAGCAGCATGAGGGGAAACTAAAGCAATACGTTTAAAGAGAAAAATAATGAGGGAAAGAGAAACAATGAAGTCAAGATGAGGTGGAGGATGACAAATCCAGCAAACTGTCCAAGTGAGGTTATGATTTTTTGGGACAGATGAATGAATGAATGAATGTGTGAATGAGGGATTGAATAAGAGGCAGGCATCCTTCTTAGGCAGAGGGTAAAGCGTGTCAACCTTCTGTTTCCAGGCTGCAGTAGTATCTAAACTGCCTTCTTTGAGATTAGTCACCCTGTAGAAGAAAGATTGTAAAAAAAAAAAAGCATTGAATTAACCTCCTTACAGTGCACTGCAAACCTCCCCCATGCTCATTTAATTTTGTTTTCTGCTGTTGCCAATTACCAGACTTCACTTCTGAACAATGGAAAACTGTACATGCTGTTAAGAAGTTTGGGAACTAAGTTTATTTTTTTATACAAGTGTGTTGTGCGATGTGTTTTTACCTTATGGCCAGAAACTGCATTCTTTGGGCTCACTTACAGCTCTAGCCACTGGTCTAAGAAATCCCTTTTGATTGGTGGTAATGGAGAGAGGAGTATAGTAATGGACTTACCCATTATTCTATAGCTAAAATTATTCAGATTAGTGTTCTTTGTATGCTATCCATTAAGGTCCTGCAAGACTTTAAGGACAAGAAAGCCTGTTTCCCATTAAGAATGACATATCCTTGGTGCCTAAGAGTGAAAAGACAGCTACTTTTGTACAAAACAAAGGCTGCATGGGCTGGCTGAAATTTTATGCCAGAAGGAAGAAATCTTAAACTTTTATGCCCCCCTTTTTTTAAGAATTTAAACTATAACTAAATTTACACTAAAGAGAAGATGTGTTACTACATACTTTTATTGCACAGACTTAAAGACAAATCATCATCAATGCCTTATTCAATAAAAAGTTGGGGTTTTGTCTATTTAGTGTATATCCAACTAGACAATGCTGTCTATTTTTCCAATAGAAACACCTACGTAAAATGAAATTATTTAAAGTTGGAACATTTTAATAACCCTGGAAGCAATCTGAGGCGCTCACTTGGTGAAGTCAAACTGCCTTATGGTATGTGGATGTTTACATAAAGCTCTATGTGCTCAGTTGAGTTTTCTGTCCACTGGAGTGCTTTCTCTGTAAATCCAAGCAACTTTTTTAGTGGAAGTACACTTGATGCACCGCAGGGTTATCAAATCAGAACACGGAATTTACAAGTAATATCCTATACATAATGCAAAATGCAACTGATACAGTCTTAGCTAATAATAATAATATATAAACTACTGCATGAGAAGACAGGGATGAGAGGAAAAACAAGTTGTGGTAAACTGTTGGCAACAAGAAAGAGGGAAGACTGTACAGCTGATGAATGATGGAAATGTGTCTTTACTGCCCTAATTCAGGGGTCTGCAACCTGCGGCTCTGGAGCCACATGTGGCTTTTCTGCCCATAGTCGGTGGCTCCTTAAGGCTAAGACAAGAAAAAAGCTGCAGTCTTATGAGGAAAAACTCTCTTGCAAATTTGAAAAAAAAAATCACAAGATTTCTGAAAATAAAATCACAAACTTACTGGAAACACTACAATTTTGACAAAACTAAAATGTCAAATGTATGTGGCTGGAGGCTGCAATTTTATCTGAAACAGTAACCAAATTTCATCAAACAATATGACAAATTTATTAGAAAACCAGAAAATTTATGCCAAAAATTATGGAAAAAAGTTGTAATTTTATGAGGAAAGACCTGTTAATATTGCCAGTGTCAGGCCAGCTTGGACAGGAAATGTTGATGTTTTATCTTAGTTTTCAGCCTCATATTTTTGTGGCTCCATGCTGATGTTGCTGGCCAAAATTTTCTCAGACTGGCTCTTTGCAAAGTTGAGGTTGCTAACCCCTGCCCTAAGTAAAACAAGAAAAACCGCGTCCATAAATTTAACACAAACCAGATTTATGTATGTTAATAAAACTGAGCATCATCAAAATCCACTTTATTTTGCTGACCGAACCAAGTTCATTTCAAACTCCAGAACTAATAGCGCTAAAGTACTACGCCGTCTCCATATTTTGGATCCTTTTTCTTGTTGTGGATCAACCTCTTGTGTCAAGTGGGGGGGGGGGGGGAATATCTCCAGCAGTTTGGAAAACAGCTGTCAGGGAGGTGGACATCCGGGAGGAACGGTCACATAAACGTGTTCATCATCATCAAACCTAGTTAACTGGGGACGTCGTTTTGCCCTCACAATGATAAAACCGTAAATGATGGCGAAAGAGCAGTGCTGTACTGCTATGTGATGATAAACATATTTTTAGCCTCAAGATACTGGTGGAGAAATTGCTTTTATGTAACACGGTTTTTGCCAGCAAAGGTTATCAGATAAGAACGACTTTTTATGGAATTCAGCAGCACTTCACTCAGCCTAAAATTCTGAATTGTCATGCTCACAAAATCGTTTGATTTTTTTATGTGTGTTTGTGTTTTCCTTTCTTTTCTTTTTTTCCCCTTTTTTTGGGGGGGGGGGGGGGTAATCTCCCTGTACTAAGACTGCTCCAGTGCACTCCCCCTTTAACACTAAGCCACTCAGCAAATGGGGGTTTCGTCTGAATGAATAAATGAAGACACCATTTCACATAAGGGGCTTAAAGCGCTGAGTTGAAATACTTTATCTGCGGTTGATATGTTATTCAATTGGCCTTTGTGAATGGGCTGAAATGAGGTGCCATCGAGCTTTATGTTGATAGCGGGGAGAATCTGTTCAGAGAGGCAGCAGCTTAGCCAACAAATTCAGGGGAACTTTGAACCTTTTTAAAGCCTTTATAGGTTCTATAGTCTGACTGTTTTTTTTCTGCTCTGTGCACTGTGATCAATTTCTCTAATTACGGTGTGAATGAGAACACTAGCAAATATAGCATGGGAGGTACTAATTGGCTCTGGCTAACAAGTTGCTTTCATGTTTCTCCTCACCTCTCGTGCTTCAGGATGAACTTTAAAAAGGACATTTTAGCAAGTGAGCACAGAGGCTGGAGTCTAGCTTAAGATGAGGAGTGGTTACAGTATTGGAGGTCGTGCTATATCCATAACTCACCTCAAATAGTCCTCCCATAGGCCTAATTAACCTTAACACAACCTAAACTGACAGAAGCGTATGAGTCAGAGCTTCCAAAAAGCGCAGATAAGAAGATGAGCAAACAAACCAAATATAGCTTTTGTTATCCCGGAAGAAGAAAAAAAAAGTTACCACTGGCCTTTTGTGTTCTTTATTTCCTCGCTTTGATTCCAGGATTGTTGGCCCTTTGAGGCAAGCTTACAATGAGGGATAATACTCATGTGTTTGTTCAAAGGCTGTTGCAGATTCTCAGGGTGTAACTGTGTCTGTGATGTGTTTCACTGGTTGCTGCAATGCGGAGAAAGCAAACATTGATCTGATCAGAGAGCCACAGTGAGTCAGAGAGCCTGAGGAGCAGAGCAACTGACAGATAAACAGAGAAACCCCATTAAAGGTCCGCGCTTGTCAAAATTGTGACCCACGGTGAAAAAATATCACTTTGTGTGAGAGTTCTCGCTTGCTTAGTTTCTTTCTTTCATTGTCCATATTTGTATTTATGAATTGGAGTTTCCGGCAATTAGAATTTTACGTGTTTTTAGGGAAATAAATAGTAGTATCTTAAAGTGACACTCCACCAAAAATCAAGTTGTTTTTTTTTCTTGTTAACATGTCTGTAACATGTTTTTATGACTTACGAGATGTATCAAGAGCAAAATCACTCAAACGTCTCATATCTCTGTTTAGTTTCACTTAAGCCCCACCCCTCAAAAAAAGTGAGTGGAAACGGAACATTTTTGGTGACATAAGCTGTGTTCGGAATGTTCGCTCACTCACTCCCTCCCTACTTGCTATATAGTGAATTTAAATATAGTGGACTATATTGTAAACTCAATATAACAATAAAATTATAAGATTCCGGACACTACTGGACTTGTTTTTGCGGCACGGTTAATGATGTCATCATGGTGAGACAGTAAAACATAACAGAACAACAGTGGTAAAAAATGAATTCCTGCATGTAATTTGTAGTAAATATATATTAAATCAAATAGTTTTTCGCGAATTAATAAATATAAATACCTTGAGGTAGTTTATGTTGCAATTTGAAACTCTCCTTTCACTGCAAAGTTGGCTGCGCATTGCATTATGGGATATATTGGCTGATGTATTGACCATCCGTTGTACACTACTTTTCAAAATGCATTGTGGGATATTTTGAGTGTACTATATAGTGGAATGAAATTTTCAATTAAGATTTTGAACAGCACTACAAAATGGCTGATTCACTATATAGTACACTATATGGGGAAGGGGTGAGCATTTCGAACACACCAATAGACATGTACAGCTGCTGGCACATGAGTAGTGTTGAGCCAATCAGGACTCTCTGGCCTATATGAAGTTAGCCTCCAGCCAGTTAGCATTCTTGGGCTAGCTGCTTTGAAAACTTTACCCAAATTAAGATGGGTTTTACCATTAAACTGCTTTTAAGGACTCATGCAGTTTCCATCATTATCCTGGGCCACTGTGCGTACAACTCCTTCAACCGGTAAGTCTTTTTATCACAGGATTTATGCTGTTTAATGTAGTGCTAGCCACTATTAGCCTTGTAGTATGTGGATTGGGCCAAGTCATCGATTCTGGCTTGGTTTTTTTTGGGGGGGGTGGTGGAGGTGGGGTGAAAACATTTTGACCCAAAACTGTAAATAAGATACCATTTTAGACAATGTAGATTTCTTTTTATAGGGGATTTATAGCCACCAGAGTGTGTCTTTTATATCCACTTTTATATATTCAGCAGCATTTATGTATATATTGCCCACACAATACTATAACATTTGAGGAACTGAAAACCAGGGTGTATTTAATTTGATAGTATTGTATTTGGTGCCAGCATATCTTGTGGCAGTTGCCTCACAGCAAAAAAGTCCCAGGTTCAAACCCAAGCACTGGCCAGCCGGGGACCTTTCTGTGAGGAGTTTGCATGTTCTCCCCATGTCTGCGATGGTTGTTGCCAGATACTCTGGTTTTCTCCCACAGTCCAAAGACATGCACGTTAGGTTAACTGGCATTAACTGAGAATTCCACATTGCACAAAGGTGTGACTGTGAGAGTGAATGGTTGTCTGTCTCTCTGTGTTGGCCCTGTGATGGACTGGCGATCTGTCCAGGGTGTTCCCTGCCCCTCGTCCAAAGAAGCTGGGATATTCTCCAGCCCACTGCAAGCCAAAAGGATTAAGTGGTTAAGATAATGGATGGATGCTGCATGGCTAATATCGCCACCATCTGCTTTCTACTCTCCATGCAAACAACACCTCACAGCAGTTGAATTCTCAGTAAAGCTTTCCTTTCTCTTATCAGAGAACTGAACAAGCAGATAACAATGGCACAAATGCAGCAGGAAAGCCTCCCCAACCAGCTGTTAATAAAAAATAAATGTTGCTTCTGTGATTAAAAAATTAACTGCAAAAGTGCCTTCCAAATGTGCTCTCTGAGAGTCCAGCATGGGGGAGCATCTGCAAGTGAAAACAGGAGTCACATTGGACAGAACTTTGTGGAAAACCCTTGAGCTCCTCCGATCCAATCCAGTTTGTGCTTCAAGTACTGTAGTGTGTAAGCTTTAGATATTGGCCACAGCAGTTAAGATTAAGGTCCCATATTTTTCAAAATTGTGTTTTTTGTGGTGTTTGAATTCATAAAATGCAAACATGGGTCATATATACCCTGTAAAACTATTAAGACACTCTTCACAAAGAAATATGCCCTTGCTTTATTGTAAAAACATGAGCAGTTTGCAGGGTTTTATGATGTCACAAACCAACATATCCTGTCTTCAGATCTTTGTCAGCAAAGCAAACAGAGCCTGACTGCTTCCTGGCCCAGTCAGAAAACCTTTACCCAATCAGATTAGGGGCCAGTAATATTAATGAGCAGGTTGAAAACTGACTATTTCTGTCAGAAGTTGACTGACAGCTTTTGGATGAGCTGTGAAACAATGTAGAAATAGTTTTTGGTCCTGAAGAGTCTGTATGTACAGTATATCCTTGGAAATGTCAAAACTAAAATGAATCCTTGTGAAATGCACAAAATGGGACCTTTAAACTGATGTGTCTAGCTCATTGTGGTGTTTGAAACCACAGGATTGGTCAGAGTCGGCGTGATGATGCAGCCATTCGGTGATGTAATCACCACGAACATATAAATGTAAGGGACGGCATTTTACAGTGTCTTTTGGCGCACAGCCTCCCAATTGACAACACCTCTGTACCACCATAGTTAGCTCTTTTGTAATAAAGTTTGTGTTCCCAGCACACTCCACTCTTCTCTGGTTTTTGTCAAAACTCAGACATAAAAATTGGCAACAAGAATAAACCATGGAGGCGTGTCTGAGGCCACTTCAGCCTTTTCTGGAGGGCCCTGGAGAGCCGCTCGTACAGTGGCTATGCTGGTACAGTTCCTTCACCACCTACATATGGGATTGGACCTGAGCAAGCTAGACAAGGTACGGATGTTAGCTCTTCTCGCACAGAGCCTGGACACAGAAGGCCAACGTATTTCCTACACACTAGGACCAACAGAAATGTTTGCTGAGTCAGTCGAGCTGCTAGCTAGCTACTTCGCCACACCCGACAACATGTTGGTGCGGCACATCAGGTTCTGCCAACATTGACAGAAGACATGAGAGATGACACAACAATTTGTCGCGGACCTTCACCAACTAGCTAGCACATGCAAATTCGGTTTGTTGCAGGACAAAATGGTGCAGAACCAGTTGGCCGAGCACACTAGCAACCCGCGGCTGTGGGTGAAGGTGCTAACGGCACCAGACGACATGACATTAGCGAGGACCATCGAGCTAGCATTCCTGCCAGAGGTTTTGGTTAGCATTGGAGCTAGGTGTGCAGTAACAACAACAACAACAGCCAAACCAAACACTGCTAGCACACCCGGTAACCACAGAAGGGCCTGGTGACACGGCAGAAGAGGCCAAGGTAAACACCACAGGTCAGAGGAACCCTGCGAGGCACTTCCCATGTGGCAACTATGGCTCCTCAACGCAACGAGACACAGTGCGTTCCTGCCCGGCAAGGGGGAAGCAATGTCAGCGATACGGCAGACTCAACCACTTCGCCAAGGTTTGCCAGTCAGCACCACCACCGATCCTGCTGGTCAGTTCAAGCCACTCACCCATGACTACCATCCACACAATGAGCTCCGGAGGCATGGCGTATGCATTCTGCAAGGTAGGGCTGGACGACGCCATCTTACCACTCCTGCTCGACACCGCTGCAGTGAGAACGATGTTGAACTGGGTCACTGTGAAGAGGTTCATTCCCAACCACCCATTCGGGAAAAACCCAGCGGAGCTGTAGGGGTATGGTAGTTACTGCATCAGCAATGTAGGGACTATCACACTAACAGTCCGCTATGCGTCAAGACTCGTTCCTGACTTCTTTGTTCAGGTGGCTACACATGGAGACAACATACTAGGATGTGACCTGTTCTATCAGCTGGACTTCACCATCTGCAACAGTAACAGACTCTGTTTGACCGACAACGAGTGGGTCGCAACACACCCAGACGGTGACAACGAGGGTACAGCCGTCCCATGCTCACAGGAGGAGCACCGCCCAGAGAAAGGGCAGCGACCAGACTCACCTCAGATCCTCGCCTAACATAAGTTTCAGGGAGCTGCTGCAGAAGAAGGAGCTCACATCTATCGGGAACCCCAAGACACAACAACCTGGCATAGTTTCTATCAACGGTGACAGTAACACATCACCATGACCAGGCTTCCCAGGAGAGGAGGAGAAGAGGCCAGACTCCGTCCGAATCCACGCCCAGTACCAGCCTCCAGGAGCTGCCGCTGAGCTGCAGGATGAAGAGTCTGCAACCCAACAAAACCCAGCAGAACCACCGGACGTCTTCTGAATCCACGCCCGACATCAGCCTCCAGGAGCTGCCATTGAGCTGCAGGATGAAGAGTCCGTGACCTAACGGGATGCAGCAGAATCACCACAACCCGGTGGATGCCCCACAGCAGACGTGAGAGCCACACCATTACAACCACAATGCCGAGTGCAGCCGAACAGAGCGCCACTTGCAGTGATGGACTGGGTCCATGTCTGCAGAACCGAACAACCGGATCTGCAGTCAGCTTCAGCACCATCTCCACCACTACCGACATCCATCAAGATCACTGCACAGCTGGGGCCAGCAACCTTCTTGCTGGCAGATGGTTTGGTGTGGCATGCCAACCGTCTTCACCGAGTTTGAGCAGCTGCCCTGGATGACACAGCTACGTAGGAGCTGACTCGCAGAGTGTGGGACCCAGACTAGGTTTTTGAGGAAAACGATCGTGGTCAACCCGCTGGCTTTAGCTTTTTTGAGGGTTCTACATTTACCAAATTGGGGAGGGTTAATTGATAGTGTTTTTCTGTTTTCCAAAGGGGGGATGAATGTGGTGTTTTAAACCACAGGATTGGTCAGAGTCGGCGTGATGACGTCCCCAGCAAACTCCACTCTCCTCTGATTTTGTCAAAACCCAGACATAATACTCACTGTTTCTGTTAGTCATTCTTAGTCTATAAAACAGCCAAAGTCCATTTTTAGACAAATACCAAACGGAAGAGATTTTGGCCCTTTGAGTGTCACATTGGCTCTTGGATTGTGTGCTGTGACATAAGTACGCTGCATGTGGATTTGGCATTACAAGCAGGTGTTTAACCTGAATACTAAGTGGGGAATTTTCTATCTGGATTAGCAGTAATTATATGCTTGACACAAACATATTATGATTATGTAGAGCAAGGAGCTATTACTCCAACGATGCCCAAGCAAACATTTAATGTGAATTTAAGTAATGTGTTTCCACATTCCTGTGATGGTGGGGAAAAAAAAAAAAAAAAAAAACAACACTACATATGGACAATCTCTTGATCTTTTTTTTTTTTTTTTTTTTGCAGGTGTGTGGTGGTGGTGTGTGTGTGTGGGGGTGCGGTGGGGTGGGGGTGGGGGGCTTGAGATAACAACTGCAGTACACATTGCCCTCTGCAGAAGAGTGTGAGTGTTGTGTGAAAGCTCAGGGTCAGCTACCAAATCCCATTGGGTCTGTGCGTGTTGTTATGCACAAGGCTTCTGTGCCTTGAGCCAGTACAAATCCTGCTACAAGGTTGGTCAGGATAGGAAAAACAGTCTCGTTTAACACAAGGATGTGTGTGTGTGAGTCTGCGTGAAGTGAAAGTGTGAGTTCTTCCCATGGCCCATCTCTGACCCTGTAGCCTGTCTGTCCTGTGTGTATTTTAATCTATCACCACTCCTTTCCGTGTCGTCCCGTATGCCCAGCCTCATTCTTCACTGCCGTCTGTCTCTCTGAATCCATCTTTCACAATCGTCATCTTTTATTCCTCCCTCCTCCTGCAGTGTTTCACAAACTCCCCATCAGGGCTTCTCTCTTCTCTTTCACCCATTTTCTGACTGTCGTGACATTTGTGCTTCCTCCTTATTCCCCACAGTTTCCCGGTGCTGTCTACGTATCTGTGTCAATGTTACTCTCTGCATTTTTATTGTTTCTCTGTGCCTCTTTCACTCATTTGCCATGTTTTTTGGCACTGTCTCATTCTCAATTTCTCTTCCCCCTCTTTTCTCTGACGCCTCCAGCAGCAGACGGCAGGCGGCCTCGTAGTGTCGAATGGAGAAACTTTAACATCTGAAGGTCTCTTGGACTCACAAAGAGATCACACCGATACTACACACAAAGAGTAATAACTGGCACTTGAAGTTTGAGCGGCTCCCTGCATTATCTGGTCCCACAGTGTTCCTACAGTTCTGATTCCTCCTCCTCTTACCCCAAGTGCCCCTGTTCAGAACTTTTTTTTTACTCCCATCAGCATGCTGCAGTTTCCCTTTTTCTCGTCTTATTTGCTAGTCAGGCGACTTAACATTTATGTTCAATTATTTTCAGTGACAGCTTTGTGTGATGCCATATAAACTGATGGATGCATGGAGCTATTAATCCCTAATAAAGGCATACAAGGATGCTATTACCCAAGTTAAATAAAATTAAGTTATGATTGTATGCAGCCACTGAGAAAGTATATAAGCCTAAAAATATATTTAGCTCAGGTAAAGCTGTTCTGACCACATTTTGATGGAAAAAAGACCTTTTTTATCTTTACCCCTGTTCCCTCTTTCTTCCCTCTTTCCTTTCATCTCTATTCTGCTGGCACATCCCTTTTTTCCTAGTGTCTATTTACATGTGCTGTGTCCATTCATTATTAATACTCCCTGTCTTTCCTGTGTTAAATTTATAACACCTCTATCTATTTCTTTTTTGCTTCCTGCACCCCATCTATCTGTGTTATAATCGCTGTATACCACCTTCTCTCTTTAAAGACTGACAATGGAGAGGGAGGTGACAGAAGAGATGATGGAAGAGAAGACAGTGGGGACATGTAGTGTGATGTAATGAATGAATGCGAGCTAAAGCATTAAGGCGACTGCGCCTCATTTTTAACCTGACACAATGAGCATCGGCTGCACATAAATGATGTTAGGAAATATTCTTCCTGACAAAGTCGGTTTAGAAAGACTCTCCCGACAAACAGATGTGTTACAAATAACAGCTATGGCAATACAGTGCCATGGTGAGTACAGCAAGATCACTCTCCGAGCTATCACACGTCTTGTCAGCAAACCTTGGTTATACAGCCATTTATTGTATATCTTCACTGTAATGGAGTTACACTCTCTCCCAGGTCTCACAAAAGAAAACAAGTAGACTGAATTCTGGAAAGGACATTTTAACACCTTTTCTTAATATAAACAATAACCTGCATACAACTTTACAAGGCTTTTAGGAGCAAGGGTATTACATCTTTAAACCAAAGAAAGCATCGCACTTGGAAAAGTGTAAAGTCTGAGAGATTTGTTAATGTCAGAGAATATCGAAAATTTCAGTCTTTACAGCCAACGCTGGTCCTTCCTAAGTCCTGAGGAGTAACTCTTTTTATTGTTCACACAAGATAACTAGGGGACACTTAGAGAGCACATACCTCCGCCAAGGTCCAGTCTCTCAGAATGCAGGCTTGTTTGTTTGTCTGTCTGACCGTTTGTTTGCAGGATTACACAAAAACTACGAGACGGATTTTGGAGGTGATCTGGGTCAGGATCCAGATTCTGGATCACTTTTTTTTCTCTTTCTTTAACATTATGAGATAGGGCCTTGACAGAGGTGTGTACTCTCTGAGTGCCCTCTATTTCTTTACATACCATGAGCATCCGCATCCTGACCCAGGTCACCTCCAAAATCTAATGGGTTCATCTGTCGGCCAAGGGCTACTTCTGGTGAAAATGTAATCAAAATCCATTCTGTAGGTTTTGTGTCATCCTGCTCACAAACAGACAAACAAACCGACATGCTCACATTGCCTCCTTGGCGGAGGTAATAATTGTGAGATATCAGGTTTGTGCACAAATTAACAACTCTTCAGGACTTCAGGGTCCCCACAGATTCCAGATTGATTGATTGATTTTAAGGGGGGGGGGTTTTCTTTCTTTTTTTTTTTTTTTTCCTGGAAGTAATATAGTCACAGAATAGTACTAAAATTTAAAATAACTTTTCTTATACATTTCTGATTCAAGGCAGGTCCTAACAAATCTGTCTGTTTCAGATTTGATTTAGTGCAGGATGAATGTTTTTTTTTTCCAACAAGCCCTCAGAATATTATGCTTACTGTTGTCATAAATTAATCTCACACATTGAAGCCCAAACCCATGTTATAATCCCTCTACCTCTGCCATTGCACTTTATGTAGTTATCTTTACAACCACTAGAGGACAGTTTTAAGTCATAATCATTCAGTATAATTCCTATGATAAAATGTTCTATATGGTCATTTTCTACTGGAAGACAATTTGTTTTTCCCACACCTCTTCCCTTTAAGCATATTTCTTACTCCAAACTTCTTTTTCCTGAACCTTCCACCAAGACCTCTTGTTCTACTCCAAATCTCTATTTTAAAAGTCTCTGTCCAACATACCCTGCTCATACCCTACTTCTTTTTGGAAAAGCTATTTTTATTCTATGAGAGGGGGCTGAAAAGTTCATAGTGGTCGAATTTGACCACTATGAACTCTTCAGCCCCCCTCGTATGCTCTTACTGTATTCTTTATACTCTTCTTTTACTTATTGTACTCACTCTTGTTTTCTTTTAGAACCCTGATGTTGATGTTTTGAGTGGAAGATATGAAGAATGAATATCACCACTGGGGCTGAGGCTGGTGAAAACTCCTGAAGAAAAAAAAAGGCCCTATAGCTCATGTCCTCTGTATGTCCTGTTAACTGTACCCTTACTTTAATTCCACAAATATCATGGGGTCGTAGATCCGTAGTGTCTGGTTTAACTTTTAAATTCTTATCCTGGTTCTTGTGTCTGGATTTGGACGACTTTGTCGAGGCCTGGCGTCTGTTTGGAGGTGGGCTGGATGCTGCAGGATATCAGCATGACCATGTCCATCACTTTTTCAGTGGAAAGCCATTTTTCACCGTAACATTTGCATCAGTGTCAAAGAGATATAAAAACACATATGGGTATTTTTCAGCATAAAAATGGACAGATATTTTTTTCTTCATAATCTCTGGGCCAGCATCAACATGCATGTACAGGTTCCAAGTGGATTATAAAAACAGCAAGTAAGCACGCTGGATGCACAGGTGATCACAACCAACCTGGATGACTGTGGACATAAAGGCGCTGAAGTGAAGAGGACTTTAACATGGCTTACCATTCATCCATGTGGAATGAAGTTTTTCTCCTAAATTAAGCCCAACTGAGCTGATCCTGGTTGAGCTGAACTAGAGTTGGATTTACCTCTGATGGGACCCTTTTTATGTTTTGGATTTTATCACTGAAAAGCACAAATTATACGGGAAAATCAGAAACAAATGTTTGTACAAGAGCAAAACTGGATCACGTTGAAGTGGAATAGCTCTACAGCGATTACTTCTCTGCCACTGTCTAAATGGTACCGGATTAACAGGCCAATTATCAGACTGGTCTCTCTGTGTTCTGCTACTCTGGTCGTGTATCTACTGCTTTCCACTGGATGGGACAGATGAGGACCTCCTGGACCTTTACCAACCTATCTCCCATCACTCCAGGCCCACTTCAACAGGTGAGTAATTTGCTGATCACCCCATTAACCTTATAAAACAAAGGCCTAAATTAGATGTTCTCAAACCCAAAGATCCAAGCTCGTTAATTAGTGTGACATATTATCCAACAGCAGTCACCTTGGCTATCCACAGTTTTGCCCCACAGACACTCTGAGACTCTGCAGTGTCACCTCCTGAAGCATGTCGTCTGTAACCTAAAAAGGGCATCGCTTCAACAAGTGTCTGTCCAATTGCTGTCAGACAATTAGGGACCCAGCCTGTCCTAAACAATCTGATTTGTTACTACGTTCACATTCAGAGCCAACAGACAAAAGGAAATGCTCTTCCCTCCCAGTTTGTTTCTAGTGTCTGACTCACTCTTTATCTCATATACCTCACTATCTCTGCCAATCAGATCACACGTTTTCCACTCCCTGCCTGAGGCGGTGATTGAATACTGGTGGAGAATATAATGTGCTGGAATAGGATATGGTTATGAGTGTACAGCACAGCCTCAGGGCTGGACTTTGCCTGTACAAGAGGTGGGTCAGCAATATCTGCTCAGTCAGTGAGGACCAAAGCTAATATGTGACCCCGCAGAATCCCTCCAGTCTCCATTGTGGAGAGACAGTCACCATGAAAATGAAATCATACATTTATAGGAAACCATCTGAAACTAATTTTAGTTTTTCTTGTTATTTTCCCCCTGTTTTCAAGCCTGCTCTCTGTTGAGTGGGCGATTGGAAATATTGATTTGAACATGAATTACAAAAGTGTCTTATTATACTTAGAGTGTCTAATTAAAAAATGTATTTAGTTTGTTGGTTTTGTCTGTACATGTAACAGTAGCAAAGAGAGAAAGAAAAACCACATATAAACATTACTGATTAACCAGTAGTCATGTAGTCCAGACGAGAGTCTCCAAAGACCCAAACCAGGGTCAGCAACCTGGACCATGAACAGAGCCATTCTAAGCAACTGTTGTACAAACAAAATCTGCACGGAGCCACAAAACTTATCTGAGCCTGAAAAAGAGGTAAAAGAGCCCAATAAAACTGCAGCATTGCTCACTCATAAAGCGCATTGTCATATTTTTTTAATTTGCACTTTTTTAAAATTAATTTACAACCTTTTAAACATAAACTAGCTATTTTTCACTTAAATTTGCAACTTATCTCATCAGTTTGAGGCTTTTTTTGCTCTCAAGTTCAGATTTTTTTTTCTCCCAGATATGAAATAAATTTACAACTCATTTCCCAAAAACTAACAATTTTTTCTATGTAAATTTGCAAAATTTTTCTCTTAAATTTGTCTTTTTCCCCTCATAAATTTACATCAGTTTTCTTAAAACCTTTTGAGTGTGAGATTTTGTGTGCCCCTAGTGGCAGAGTGTGGCGTTGTGCCTGTCATCTCACTCTGACATCCCCGGCTCCACTGAGGATTTGTACTGATTTGTACTGATCTGCCAGTTTCAGAAGGTGGCAGACATGTGTTGGAGGACTGAATGGATGACATGTAATACACCAAAGAAGAAGAACTCATTTCTTTTCCTGTTTTCATGCTTTTAGCCCAGAAAGCTAATATGGCTGCCATCCATCATGGTGCACTGTCACTTAGACGGCTTCTTACATGGAAAATAGCCACGGGATACAAGCGAAATTTATGTGGGATAATCATAAGACTTTGTAGATGTGGTAGAGAGCGTAAATGACCAACAGAACGCAAAATAACAACCACAATGAGTGAAAACGCAACGACCACGGCAGCGAGCAAGTCCTGTTAGTCGCCGGTAAGTGACGAATTTCTTTGTTTTTTTTCATTGTACTGATTTTCTGGTTCATATACTTTGAAGATAAGTTAACAACATACCCCTGTAGAGACAACAGTGTCAAAAAACCGAACCATTCTTTGCGTAAATATATCCAAAGTCCAGTTTTAACTGAGTTATGGAATTTAAAGAGCTGCTGTGACATTATGCAAATTAGATGCATAAATTTATTCCTATCTGAAACTTTGGATCGTATTTTACATCTTTCTAATTGACAGTATTACCGGGGCCCCACCCTGGAGCCAGGCCTGGGGGAGGGGCTCGAAGGCTAGCGTCTGGTGGCCGGGTTTCCACCCATGGGACCCGGCCGGGCTCAGCCCGAAGGAGTTACATGGGTCCGCCCTCCAGTGGGTTCACCACCTGCAGGAGGGATCATGGGGGTCCGGTGCTATGTGGATTAGGTGGCGGTCAAAGGCGGAGACCTTGGCGGACTGATCCCAAGCTTTCTAAACTGGCTTTTGGTACGTGGAATGTCACCTCTCTGGTGGGGAAGGAGCCTGAGCTGGTGTACGAGGTTGAGCGATACCGGCTAGATATAGTCGGCCTCACCTCAACACACAGCTCTGGTTCCGGAACCAGTCTCCTGGAGAGGGGCTGGAGCTAGGCCTTTTCTGGAGTTGCCCCGGGCGAGAGGCGACGAGCAGGGGTGGGTATTCTTGTATCGCCCCACCTTGCTGCCTCTATATTGGAGTTTTCCCCGGTGGACGAAAGGGTTGCTTCCCTACGCCTTCGGGTTGGGAAACGGGTCCTGACCATCATTTGTGCCTATGCACCAAATGATGTTTCAGAGTACCCACCCTTTTTGGAGTCTGTGACTGGGGTGCTGGAGGGTACTCCTCCTGGAGACTCCATTGTCCTACTGGGGGACTTCAATGCGCATGTGGGCAACGACAGTGAAACCTGGAGAGGGGTGATTGGGAGGAACGGCCTGCCCGATCTGAACCCGAGTGGTGTTCAGTTATTGGACTTCTGTGCTAACCACAGTCTGTCCATAACGAACACCATGTTCAAGCATAAGGGTGTCCATATGTGCACCTGGCACCAGGACACCCTAGGTCGCAGGTCGATGATCGATTTTGTTATCGTATCATCAGACCTGCAACCGTATGTCTTGGACACCCGAGTAAAGAGAGGTGCAGAGCTGTCAACTGATCACCACCTGGTGGTGAGCTGGATCCGATGGCAGGGGAGGAAGCCATTCAGACCTGGTAGACCCAAACGTATAGTGAGGGTGTGCTGGGAGCGTCTGGCTGAGGCCTCTGTCCGGGAGGTCTTCAACTCCCACCTCCGGAAGAACTTCAACCACATTCCGAGGGAGTCTGGAGACATGGAGTCTGAATGGGCCATGTTCTCCACCTCTGTTGTTGAAGCGGCGGCCCAGAGCTGCGGCCGCAAGGTGGTCGGTGCATCTCGTGGTGGCAACCCCCGAACCAAGTGGTGGACACCAGTGGTGAGGGGGGTCATTAAGCTGAAGAAGGAGTCCTATCAAGCTTGGTTGGCTTGTGGGACTCCCGAAGCAGCTGAGGTGTACCGGCAGGCCAAGCGGAGTGCAGCTCGGGTGGTTGCTGAAGCAAAAACGCGGGTATGGGAGGAGTTCGGTGAGGCCATGGAACAAGACTTTCGGTCGGCTTCAAAGAGATTCTGGCAAACTGTTCGGCGGCTCAGGAGGGGAAAGCAGCTCCCCGTCCACACTGTGTATGGTGCGGATGGGACACTGTTGACTTCAACTGGGGATATCGTCGGGCGGTGGAAGGAATACTTCGAGGATCTCCTCAATCCCACTGATACGCCTTCCACAGAGGAAGCAGGGTTTGGGGACGAGGGGGATGACTCGCCTATCACAGGGGCTGAGGTCGTCAAGGTGGTTAAAAATCTCCTTGGTGGCCGGGCCCCAGGGGTGGACGAGATTCGCCCTGAGTACCTCAAGGCCCTGGATGTTGTTGGGTTGTCATGGTTGACACGCCTCTGCAACATTGCGTGGAGGTCGGGGGCAGTGCCTTTGGCATGGCAAACCGGGGTGGTGGTTCCTCTCTTCAAAAAAGGGGACCGGAGGGTGTGCTCCAACTTTAGAGGGATCACACTCCTCAGCCTCCCTGGGAAGGTCTATCTAACTAACTAACTAACCTGCACTTATATAGCGCTTTTCTAGTCTATGCCAAGGTACTGGAGAGGAGAGTCCGGCCGTTGGTCGAACCTCGGATTCAGGAGGAGCAATGTGGTTTTCGTCCTGGCCGTGGGACATCGGACCAGCTCTTTACCCTCTCGAGAATTCTTGAGGGTTCGTGGGAGTTTGCCCAACCAGTTTACATGTGTTTTGTGGACTTGGAGAAGGCATTTGACCGCGTCCCTCGTGGATTTTTGTGGGGGGTGCTTCGGGAGTATGGGGTATCGGGCTTGTTGTTACGAGCTATTCGGTCTCTGTACGACCGTTGTGAGAGTTTGGTTCGTATTGCCAACACTCGGTCGGAGTCATTCCCAGTGAGAGTTGGACTCCGCCAGGGCTGCCCTTTGTCACCGATCCTGTTCATAATTTTTATGGACAGGATTTCTAGGCGCAGCCAGGGAATGGAGGGTGTCATGCTTGGTGACCACAGGATCTCATCTCTGTTGTTTGCAGATGATGTTGTCCTGCTGGCTTCATCCAGCAATGACCTACAGCTCTTGCTGGGACGGTTTGCTGCTGAGTGTGAAGCGGCTGGGATGAGAATCAGCACCTCCAAGTCCGAGTCCATGGTCCTCAGCCGGAAAAAGGTGGATTGTCCTCTCCGGGTTGGGGACAGGCTCCTGCCCCAAGTGGAGGAGTTTAAGTATCTTGGGGTCTTGTTCACGAGTGAGGGGAAAATGGAGCGAGAGATCGACAGACGGATTGGAGCAGCATCTGCAGTGATGCGGACGTTGTACCAGTCTGTTGTGGTGAAGAGGGAGCTTAGTTCTAAGGCAAAGCTGTCGATTTACCAGTCAATCTACGTTCCTACTCTCACCTATGGTCACGAGCTTTGGGTAATGACCGAAAGAACGAGATCGCGGATACAAGCGGCTGAAATGAGCTTTCTCCGTAGGATTGCTGGACTCACCCTCAGAGATAGGGTGAGGAGCTCAGTCATCCGGGAGAGGCTCAGAGTAGAACCGCTGCTCCTCCACATTGAAAGGAGTCAGTTGAGGTGGTATGGGCATCTGATTAGGATGCCTCCTGGACGCCTCCCACTTGAGGTGTTTCAGGCACGTCCCACTGGGAGGAGACCCCGGGGCAGACCCAGGACTCGGTGGAGAGACTATGTCTCCCAGCTGGTCTGGGAACACCTTGGTATCCCCCCTGAAGAGCTGGAGCAGTTGGCTGGGGAGAGGGAAGTCTGGGCTTCTCTGCTTGAACTGCTGCCTCCGCGACCCGGACCTCCGGAAAAGCGGTAGAAGATGGATGGATGGATGGATAATTGACAGTAAGCCATTATGTCTTACCACTTTCAAGTTATAGCCTTGGAAATCTGAACTATTTTATTGACAAAAAATATTTACCACTCTTGACTACTAGGGGTTATGTCACAATTTGACGACAGGCACACTCAAACGGTTAAAAATATACAACTTATCAGAAATTTGCAAAGTTTCTCTCATGAATTTGCAACTTTTTTCTTGTGAATGTGCATCATTTTTCTCTCAAATTTGTGACCTAGTACGCTTTAATTTACAGCTTTCATAAATCTGGGCCATTTTTCTAGTAAATGTGTAGCTTTTTTCCTCATATTCTTCAATTTTGCAACTCTTCATTTCAATTTGCATTTTTTTCTGTTTAATTTGGAGCTTTTTCTTGTAAATTCAGTTTTGATCTTACAAATAAGCATTTTGTTATATTTTTTGGGATTTGTCTTCTTTAATTTTCTTAACTTTCCTGTACATTTGTGAATTTATGCCATCATAAATTTGTGACCATTTTTCTGTAAATAAGTGAGTTTTTCCAAATCAATGCACAAAGGCATTGATGCTAGCTTGACATTCACTAGCAGGGACAGCAACTGCAGACACGGACGAGTTCAACAAATAGAAGGAAGCGTTGTGTGGAGGAGGTAGTGGAGGGAAGTGATTGGATGTGGTTGCTAGCGTGCGGTTTGGTGACGGCTATTTTGAGGATTTGCCATGGTTCCTGGGCTCTGCAGACCCCCTGTGGAAGGAAGATGTTTGGAGACATTTGGCAGGAGGGTGTGGCAGGGAAATAAACGGAAGCAAAGAGCAGGATGGCATTTACAGCAGGAAGATTGTGTTTGGGGGTTGGCACTGCTATCGAAATTTTGATAATATTGCCATCAGAAAAAGTCCTTCTTTAAGCAGTTAATAAAAGTAATGTTAATGTAATTAAAAATTCCTTTGAAGATTCACATGTTGCACGCATCTGCCACAGTGAAACTTTGTTCAGTGTGCAAAGATAATTGCCGTTAGCGAGTTGTTAGGAAGCGAGCAGATTTTGAGACATCTGCTCAGATTGCACAATATTAACTCAATAGTAGCTTTATTGTCCTGCATTACAGTATAATGGAACATGATGGATAACAGCAGATGTATGTTGGATCATTACAAAAACTAACATGTCAGACTGATTTACGACTTTGTTTTTCCTGCAGGACAGGTGTAGTGCCAAAACTTGACAAGTTCACTGATATCAGCTCTTTAGAGCATGCCTCTTGAATTCAGCTTTTATCCAATTTATGCCAAGACTTTGTGGCCGGAAAACAGTCAATACTACCCCCCCCCCCCCCCCCCCCCCCCAATAAGTTTAAGATTGTTTCACTTGTTCATAAAAAAATATCTTTAGCTTGCTAGGTGCAGCAAGGTCATTATGATGAAGTGCACTGGTGGCTGACAAATCTAACCTCCTCTCTCATATCGTTCATTCTACTTGCCTCTTACTAGTGTTTCTATCTGCAGTCAAGTGAAGGGTCACTAAGGCTCATAATCTTAACTGAAATATGTCAGGTTGGGTCTGCTGATTGGCTGTAGTCTATAAGGAAATTCACATGGCCTTTTTCATACAAAGATCTGTAGCAAATATATAATTATTCAGCTAATAATATGAGTCGCCCTCAAATTTTACATTACACCCCAGCCAGCATGCCCATGTGGGCCCCGACATAGGTCAGCCTGGGCTGTCTTATGGGTCCCATGTGGGTTTCCACGTTGGTCCCAGCTGTGTTTGCCCACATGGACTTTGCCTGTGGTACAGGTGAGTGGGAAATATGGGCCCCACATGGGTTTAAATGGGGGAGCAGGTTTTGCTAACACTGGAACCATAGGCAATAATTATGGGAAAAAAGATGATAATTTATGAGAAAAATGTGAAAATTTAGGGAAAAAAGTAAAATTTCATGAAAAGTTACAAACAAATAAAAATGAGCAAATTTAAAAGAAAAAGTCACAAATTTATAAGGAAAAGTTTAGAAAAAGTTGCAAAATAACAAAAAAATAGTAAATATGAGTAAATAAATTGAAAAAAGTTAGATATATGAGAAAAAAAGCCACAAATGTATGAGAAAAATTGTAAATTTATAGTCAAAAAAGTTGAACATTTTTTAGAAAGTTCCAAATTTACAAGAAAAATGTCACAAATTAATGAGAAAGTCACAAATTTACAAGAAAATAGCAAATTTACAAAGAAAAAAGTTACAAATTTAGGAGAAAAAATTGCAAGAATACAATAAAAAAGTGGCAAATTTATGAGAAAATTCCAAAATTACAAGAAAAAGCAAATTTGCAAGAAAAAAAAAATTATGAGAAAAAGTTGCAAATTTACAGTAAAAAAGTTGCAAATTTATGAGAAAGTTTCAATTTTTCAAGAAAATGTGTTGAATTTATGAGAAAAAAGTTACAAACAAGAAAATAGCAAATTTATGAGAAAAATAAGTTGAAAGTGTGTAAACAGGTAAAGTTCATGTGGGACCCATAAGACAGCCCAGTTTAAACCTTTGGTGGGGCCCACCTGGACATGATGGCTGGGCCGCCTTTGTTTAACTGGATACGCCATCATCCTTCCAGCCCCTCTAAATGTTCAGTGTTCTGCAGAAAAACACCAGGCCAAGAGATAAAGCGACTACAGCTGCAGACATAACGTTGACAGAATAGTTCTTGTGCCCACTTTGTAGTTTGTTCCTACATTTGCAGGCTTTCCTTCTCACTATTCTCATCCCCAAAAACACCTGAGATTAAATCATGGTTTGGGTTACACTGCATTTCCTCACAGCATTAACAATAAACCCGGCTCACATACAGCCAACTGGAAAGGTGTTAGACTGGCACAGGCCACAGTACGACTTCATTGTCCGCAGCGTCACTTCTGGTTGCTGATGGGACAATGAAGTAGTGATGGCCTCGTGTCAGAGGTTTCTGCCTTAGCTAAAAATGGCTGCATTCTCTGACGCATCACTGCTTGATGCGTCGCCCATTTCACTTTTCACCTGCGTGAGAGCGACGGAACACGAGATAACAGTGCACTGTGTGTAGTCTACCTCCCACCTCACACATAAATAGAATGGGGGGAAAAAGTTAACACACAGAGCCAAAGGACTGTCAAAGAAAAGAGTGATTAATTAAAATATCAGTAGATTCCTCCTCTGTCGCAATCTGGCCTGGCTGAAGACTCTTGTTTTTTATTGGTATGGGTTAAGACCCTTTAACAGATATGCACTTCTGCTCAAGTTAAATCACTCCACTTACTTGTAAACATGGCAACTGTAAAGAGCACAGTTGTCAAAACTAACTTGTTAACTGTGGCAAGAAAAGCACAACAATCACAGATTTAAATGTTTCTTTCATTATTTTGGGTTAAAATACAACATTTTTGAAGAATGGAATGCAGCAGAAGAGAGATGGAAAAAAGCATAAGCATGTCACTAAAGGAACTGGCACCTGATTAACTTAGAATGTCGGAGAAAGACCAGGATGAATTTATCATGGAAATAGGAAAAAAAGAAAGGAGGTCATATACTCAAAGACTTCCTACATCAAAAACAAAAAAATATGAATGTGGAAACCTGATCTGCAGTCATTATGTGTGCTCCTTGACTGCTCCATAATCTCATCAATCTCATAATGATCTCTGAGTGATCTTTCCATAAATGCCAAATTTTTCCACCCCGAAGGTAGAGACGGCTGAGAGATCAATGAGGGATCGCAGAACATTCAGTGAAACACCAATAGAATTCATTGAAAGATCGCTCAGAGATGACTGGGAGATCAATGAGATCAGTGAGTGCTCCTTGAGAGTTCATTAAGAGTTTGTTGAGCGATCACTTTCATTTGGTGATCATTGAGAAATTGTTTTGGACTGAGTCCAACAATCTGTGGCAACAATCCGAGATCATTGAAAGATCATTGAGAGATGTGGCCATTTTTTCGTCTTTCAGTAATCTCTCAATGATCTCCATCCCTGTGTAAAGGGAGTAGAAGAGCACTAAAAAAATTACAGTATATATATGTGTATATATATATATATATAAAAGATAAGATAAGCCTTTATTAGTCCCACAATGGGGAAATTCCAGGATTGCAACAGCACAGAGATAGCAACACTCAGAGCAATAATTAAGAAGATAATAAAAATAAAATAAGAGCAGTAAATATACATATGTACACATAAATATATAAATATATATACACAGTGGGGAACATTGTAGCTAGATGGAATAAACAGCATAACCGTCTATTTAGTTACCCTACATGGTATGAATATGTACCCATACATATTGTCACCTTCCATAGCGACTGATATTGTCCTAGTTGTATGCTGGAGGGGACCATTTGTATAAGTCTGTTGCGTCTTTTGCATTCAATACTATTAGGTCGTCATGTTTATTTGCTGTCTCTGTGAGCAGCCCTGCTTAGGTTATACAGTCTGACAGCCGTAGGTAGGAAGGACCTGCAAAACCTCTCGGTCGTGCACCTTGGATGATGTAGTCTACTGCTCAATGAGCTCCTCAGTGCGTTCAGTATGTCCTGCATAGGGTGGGACTCGGACTCCAACAGAGATGACAGTTTAGCCACCATCCTTCTCTCTCCTATCTCCTCCACTGGGTCAAGGCGTTTCCCTAGGACAGAGCTAGTTTCTTGATTAGTTTGTTCAGTCTCTTCCTATCGGCTGCTGTAATGCCACTGCCCCAGCAGACCACTCCAAAAGTGATGGCTGATGCCACCACCGTGTCATATAATGTCTTCAGCAGCGCCCCTTGTACACCAAAAGACCTGAGCCTTCTCAGTAGGAACAGCCTGCTCTGTCCCTTCTTGTACAGTGCGTCGGTATTGTGTGACCAGTCTAGTTTATTGTTCAGATGAACACCCAGGTACTTGTAGGGTGTCACCATCTCATTGTCTGTTCCCTGGATGTTTACTGGTGCTGTGAGGGGTTGTCCTTGCCTGCGGCAGTCCACCACCAGCTCCTTAGTTTTCCTCGCGTTGATCTGGATGCAGTTCCAATGGCACCAGTCCACAAAGTCCTGGATAAGTCCTCTGTACTCAGCTTCATCTCCGTTGGAGATGAGGCCGACGATCGCAGAGTCATCAGAGAACTTCTGTAGATGGCAGTGTGTTGTGTTGTGTGAGAAGTCCGCAGTATAAAGGGTGAACAGGAAGAGAGCCAAAACCGTTGCCTGGGGGGCCCCCATGCTACCGATAATCGTGTCGGACACACAATCCCGGGTTCTCACAAACTGTGGCCGGTTTGTGAGGTAGTCCAGGATCCATGATGACAGGTGCTGGTCCACCTCTGCACACAGCAGCTTGTCCTTCAGGATCATCGGTTGGATGGTGTTGAAAGCACTGGAGAAGTCAAAGAACATTATCCTCACCACGTTCCCGGGCTTCTCCAGGTGGGACAGGGAACGGTGAAGGAGGAAGATCACTGCATCCTCCACCCCAATGCCATGCTGGTAGGCGAACTGGAGTGGATCTATTGCTGGTCCCACCAGGGGATGGAGGTGAGCAAGGAGCAGTCTCTCCAGGGTTCTTCATCATGTGAGACGTCAGGGCCACTGGTCTGTAGCTGTTCAGGTCTTTGGGTTGGGAAGTCTTTGGTACAGGTACCACACAAGATGTTTTCCACAACTGTGGTACCCTCCCCAGCTTCAGGCTCAGGTTGAAGATGTGCTCCACAATCCCACACAGCTGGTCTGCGCAGGACTTGAGGAGCTTCGCGCTGATGCCGTCCGGTCCCGAGGCCTTCCTTGCCTTGATCTTCCTCATCTCCGTCCTCACCTGGGTCTTAGTGAGGGTCAGGTTGGGGGGCTGTGTGCTGGGAGTGGGGGGGTGTTGGTGGAGTGGGGTGTGGACAGCAGGTCTCGATGACTTTAGAGGCAGCAATGGTTGTTGTGCAGTCGGGGGGGAGGGCGGTTGGTCAAACCTATTAAAAAACAGGTTCAGATTGTCCGCCCACTTCCTGCCCCCCGTGGCCTGGGAGGAGGTATTCTGGAGCCCAGAGATAGTTTTTAGGTTTCTCCAGACCCCGCCGATGTCACTCTGTTGCAGCTTGTCCTCCATTTTCTTCCTGAAGCTGTCCTTGCCTTCTCTGATCTTCCTCCTCAGCTCCCTCTGTACAGACTTCAGCATCTCCCTGTTCCCCGACCTGAAGATCATCTTCTTCTCTCTCAGAAGTGTTTTTATCTCAGGGTTAATCCAGGGTTTGTTGTTCGAGCAACACCGTATGGTCTTGGTGGGTACAGTGTTGTCCACACAGAAGTTGATGTAGTCCGTGATGGTGTGAGTGAGGCCATCGATGTCCTCACCATGTGGATTGCAGAGCTGCTCCCAGGCAGTGATTTCAAAACAGTCCTTTAGAGTGTCCATTGCCTCCTCAGACCATAACTTCACTGTGTGCATGACCGGAGGTTGTCTGTGTACTAGGGGTTTGTACACCGGTGGTTGATAAAGGCACTCTGTTCTTGATGTTGATTTGGAGGCTGAATTGGCTAGCTGCTCTTGCAAATTTCTCCACTAAAGATTGCATATCTTCCACGCTGTGTGCAACTAGAGCACTGTCGTTGGCAAGGAGCATTTCTCTTACTACCTTTATTGATGTCTTACTCTTGGCTTTAACCTGTGCCACATTGAACAAGTCTGCTTCTTTCCTTGTTTGAATTTATACTCCTTCTGAAGTGTCTTTGAAGGCTACCTCAAGCATGGCTGCCAGATATAGCTAGAAGAGTGTAGGTGCCAGCACACACCCTTGTTTCACCCCGTTGCTTACCGAAAAGTCTTTAGATACTGAACCACTCTTTGCCACGTTTGCTTGCATACCTGTATGGAGTGCCTCGATCAGGGTGACAAACTTCTCTGTACGACCATATTTCTTGAGTACCTGCCAAAGTCCTTGTCATGAAACAGTATCGAAGGCTTTACTGAAGTCTATGAAGACTACATAAAGCGGCATGTTCTGTTCAATACACTTTTCTTGAACCTGTTTCAAGCAGAAAATCATGTCCATTGTGCTTCTTCCACTTCTAAAGCCGCACTGGGTTTCCGGTAGTACATTCTGCGAAAAGTGTTCACTGAGTCTGTTAAGTAGTACACGTGAGAGAATCTTACCAACAGTGGCTAGCAGTGATATACCTCGGTAATTTCCACAATCTTTCCTGTCACCTTTCTTGAACAAAGGCACAATACTTGCATCCTTCCAGTCTTGAGGTACTATCTGGGCATCCCATATCTCTTGGATGAGCTTGTGCAGGCAGTTGGTCAGCTGAACACCACCAAATTTCCACACTTCTGCTGGAATTCCATCCCTTCCTGGAGCTTTACCATCCTGTGTTGTCCTGATAGCTGCCATTAGTTCATCAAAATTTGGTGGTTCATCCAGACTTGATACAGCTGGTCGCTGCACTAGAGCTTCTTTAGCCTCTTCAGTGAGATCCCCAGGGTTGTTTAGTAGTTTTTCAAAGTGGTCTGCACATCTGTCCAGGATCTTGTCTTTCTCCTGCAAAACCGTTTCACCATCCATAGCCTTTAGTTGGATTAATCCTCTTGGTTTAGGGCCGTAGATTTCTCTCAAACCTGTGAAGAATGTTTTCATGTCCTTCCTGTCTGCTGCAGTTTGAAGTTCCTCCACTTTTTCATCCCACCAGTTGGACTTCATCTCTCTGGTGTGCTTCTGTAGCTCACTCTGAGCCTTTGACTATTTCTTCTTCTTCGACCTTGTGTTACACTGTAAGTTTTCCTGCCTAGCTATATTCCTCGCTTCTAGTAGTTTCTTCAGGTGTTCATCATGCTCATCAAACCAATCTTGATGTTTCCTCTCAGGGTAGCCTTAATACATCACTCACAGTCTGATACGCCATATCCTTCAGTGTTGCCCATTTCTCTTCTATGTCATTCTCTGAGTTGTTGCTGTCCCAGTCTTTTAAGTTTTCATCCATTTCCTGTGTAAGTTCTTCCTGCTTCTTTTGGCCTTCAGTGCACGAGTGTTTAGCTTCCGTGGTGGCTTCGCACCCGTCCTGCAGTGCTGTTTTTGTCTGCAAATCCTTAATCTAGATCTCAGCATAACATGATCAGTACCACAGTCCGCACCTCTCATTGCTCTGGTGTCCAATACATCCCTTATGTCTCTCTGCCTGACTATGATGTAGTCTAATAAGTGCCAGTGCTTGGATCTTGGGTGCATCCATGTCTTCTTGTGTGTGTCCTTGTGCTTAAATAGAGTGTTGGTTATCACAAGGTTGTACTCTGAACACAGTGCAAGTAGAAGTTCTCCATTGGCATTGCACTTGCCTACTCCATGACTGCCTAGCACTCCTTTCCATTTCTCAGTGTCCCAACCAACTCTGGCATTACAATCTCCAACGAGTATCAGCCTGTCATCAGTCGGTACACGCCTGATAGTCTCATGTAAATCACTGTAGAACTCTTCCTTCCTCTCATCTGTGTTGGTCATTGTTGGGGCATATACACTGATGAGTGTGGCATACATCTTCCGCTGTAGTGGGAGTCTCATAATCATTATCCTGTCATTGATTGGCACCGGTTCCTCATCAAGCATTGCTGCTATCTCCTTTCTAACTGCAAAGCCCACTTCTGCTTCTCTCCTTTCTTGAGTTGATCTCCCACTCCAAAAGAAGATGCACCCATGGTCTTCCAAGCTGTCATATCCAGGCAATCTTGTTTCACTAAGTGCAGCTATGTCTACATTGTTCCTGTTCATTTCCAGGGCCACAAGCACGGTCTGTCTTTCTGGGCGCTGTGATGTTGTTCTGTCCAACAGAGTGCGTACATTCCATTCTGCTACACACAAAGCGGCTGTTTTCCTCTTCTCTTTTCTTCCTGCTCCTAGCTTACTTTTCGCTGCCTGTCGGAGTGTGAACAGATCAGCACGGACCTTGTAAGCCCGGGCGACGTCCGAGCCGGTATGAGTTGCTTTCTGATTGACCATTTCATGAAACTGCTTGCAAAGTATTTGAGTACTGCTAGCTTTTGCTGGACTAGCAGCACATTCTTGGCAGATAAAGGTATTATCAGTGGCAAAGACAAGCCAAGACAAACTGACTCCAGTATCTGTTGCAGTGACTGACCAGATGATAGGTTTGTTTATCTCTGCTCTTTGTATAGTGCATGTCACAATGCACCGACTGGCACAGTCCACCACAGATCTTGCGACAGATGTGTTTATCTACCAGGATGTCCAGTCTCACCCTGTGTAACTGGGAGTGGTCCACCACAGACCTGTGGCAGGTATTGTTTTTAGATTCCCTGTTTCACCCTCCACGCCCTCGGATGGGCGGGGATGCCGGTTGAGTCACCGGCGGCCCGACCCAAGAGACAGGTAGTACCGGTTTTCATGGTTATCCGGTAGCAAGTAAGCCAATGCCTGATCTGACACACACACATATGTATATACAGTATATACTCTGTGTGTGTGTGTGTGTGTGTGTGTGTGTGTGTGTACACACTGTAGCTCTATTAATGGTGTTGGACAATTAAAATTTTTAATCACGATTAATCTTTTGGAATGTTGAGTTAGTCACGATTAATAATGCATTAATTGCGTGTTTGTCCATACAGATACAGTGTACCTTAAGTCGGTAATTTTTTCAAATTTTTCATACTGTTATGAATATGGGAGTGGACAAATATGCCTTCTGTCTTCATCTGCAGGTTTATTAAAGCTCACAACATATCCAAAATGGCAAAAACTATCCAGAATATTCTCCAGAAAATTCTCAGAAGTAGACTGCATGTACAAACAACGGAATGCCAGGGCTCATTAACATCACTGCAACACAGCTCAGCTTCCAACCAGCCAGCAGCCACAAATGGAGCTTGCACTTTCTGCTATAGCAAACATCCACAGCTTTTAAGCATATCAACACAAAGCCATGGACCTCATGTCTCACAACAGACACAATTTCCCTTTTAGTAGAAAAACTGCAAACATAAACAAACAACTATCTCGCCCGTGATGACACCCCACCGTGCTGCAAAAATGGCGGCAGAGTGAATGGACATTACAAACACAGCTTGAGAATTTTTTTTAGACTGGTACTCACCAACAGTTGGACCCAAAGTTATGAAGATGAAAGCAGGCAAACTTCTGTCCGTGTCAGCTGCTGGAGGTCAGCTACAACTTAGCATGTAGCTACTAGCCAGCTAGCTAGCTTCCACAGAAGAAAAACAACCCAACATCCAGGCAAAGTTTTGGAGGAGGCTGTAACAATCATCCAGGGGAGAGCTCTGACAGATAACATTGTAAACTTAAATATGACAGCACTTTGGGGATTTCCATGGCTGTTATCCAGCTTGTTTGACTTCACAATGTCTGCATGGCACGCACAGTGTCTGTGGCCAGAATGTTTTTGATACGGAGAGCCGCTAGGCCAAAAAAGTCCTGTTTGCGCTTTCTGCCGTTAACTGCTGTTAACCGCGATCACAAAATTTGTCGCCGTTAATAGGGGTGAAGCGTCAGGGGCGATTAACGTGATAACGCCGACATCACTAGTATATATACAGTATACTTTGGTTGCCCAACAAACTCTCAATGATCCCTCAGGGTAGTATCTCACGGAATGGAAATGTAGCCGACCGTGATGATTTTTCAAGTCGCCAACTTTTCTGAGGAATCTTCATGAACATCAGAGCTCACCTCTGTCATTTCCAACAATTAACAGTGTTTAGTGATCTTTAACAACTATTTGCAACATTGATGCAACTGTTTGCAAGAGTGTGAAACAGCTGGCGAACATTAACAACTATTAACAAATGTTAGCAACAGCTTTGACAATGAATAGCAACTATTTACAACTCTTCTGCCCCTGTTTGAGAAGGTTTGAGACCTTTTGCCAACTCCAGGTAAAATATCAGGTGAATGTCAGGCGAATCTTGGATCCAACTCAATAAAACAGGATGCGCAAACCCTACCTAGCATTCATTTTTTCCTGACCACTGTGGAAGAAAGACCCCTTTAGAAGCTATACACAACATACAGTATATTGAATAACAAAATATATGAACATGAAACACGATATTACTCCGCCTGGTTTGACTGGGTGTTTACTGTGGAAACACAGGCCAAAACCTACAGCGCACAACTGTGGCAAAAGCTTCCCACCTCATCCCTGCTCACATGAGTTCCACACTGCAAAACACAAAGATAGACCACACACACTTAGGCTAAATGTAGACTACACTATATTTTTTATAACTCAGCATGTAAACATAGGGAGCCCTACCTTCATCTGGAGACAGGGTGCCAGGACTCATCAGAAGAGCTACTGTTTCTTTTGATTCTG
Source organism: Pholidichthys leucotaenia (assembly GCA_020510985.1). Lineage (NCBI taxonomy): Eukaryota > Metazoa > Chordata > Actinopteri > Cichliformes > Pholidichthyidae > Pholidichthys > Pholidichthys leucotaenia. The sequence continues at coordinate 186,091,930 of CM035847.1, read as the reverse complement.
TTGACATTTATTGGATTGATACCATTATTATTATTATTGGCTTTGCTAACTTTATGTTCATGTTTGGAATTATAATAAAAGTCTAGATCCTTACAATTATTCTACCTGTAGATGCTACAGGCTGGAGGTGTGGTGCTGAAAGACAGTAGCCGGTATCAGGTGGTTGCGTTGTTGAGACTGTAATTCTGTTTTCATGAGGGTAATTTCATTTGTTTACATGTATAATAAATCATTTTGTATTCACAAAATAATGTCTGTGTAGTAGCGCTTTCTACCTGGAGTGGACATAGGCCTACTAACAGATGTGTCACCGGATAGTGAGCTTTTTTCCCGGAGGTTTTACAGGCTCAGACTCTGTTCAGAGGGTTTTTTTCTCTATATATTTGTTTTGTTGCTATTGGGTGAATAAAATGGTAATTCCTCTCCCTCTTCTCTCTCGTTGTCGCTCACAGATCAGGATATAGTATAATGTAATATTAGGAGGAAGGCAACAACAAAAAAAAGCACAAACTGCAAAAACATCCCTGGAAATCAAAACACTCCTAATATGGATCTCATACCTTAGACGGTGACAGCCATGATCAACTGAGATCTAAATGACAGTGGGTGCCAGTCCAAGGAATAAATGCTCTGAAATCATCTGTGTTTTATTTTAATACATTTCAGCCACCAGAAAACATAAAACACACATGTTAAGGAGCAGTCATGGACTGGAAGGTATGTAGATTTTGTCCAGACAAAGTTATTTACATAATAAAATCCTAAACTATCAGTCAAATTGTCTAGTGATTCATGTTCACTAGTTGGTGAACCAAAAAGAACTGTAGCAACGTATGTTGCAACCATTTGCAAACACTTACAACTTTTTTGCAAACTTTTGGAATTGTTTGCAGAAAAATACATTCACCAAAAAAAATTCAAAAAATCCAACACTTCTGTTGACATGTAACTGAGATCACAGAGGCAATGGTGGCCTGATGGTTAACAATGTGGGCTGGTGACTGGAAGGTCCCTGGTTCCATCCCTGGACCAAGAGGATTAGATCTGGGTGGGACAGATGACATTGTTTGCCCCACCCTCATTACCATATTGTTATGCCCTTGAGCAGGGCTCTTAACCTGAGCTGCTCAGTGGCCACAGGTCAGGCTGTGACTGTACTGGGCCGCTTTCAGGTGTGAATGTGAACAGGAAGTCCTTGAAAAAGAGAGGTTGTCTCTCAATGGCGCTCCCCTGTATAAATAAAGATTAAATAATCATAAGTACTCACAGATACTTCTATGTTACATGTTTTTATTTCCATGATAAAACATTGTATACGCTAAAAGTTTCTTCAGATTATGTCAGATAGATGCTACACTCCATTTGGCACCAAATTGTTTCGTGGTTTGGCACAGTCATGACATCTGATAGTACAATATTATGTCACTATGTTATAATAATAATGTAACACAGAACAATATATCATATAATAATATGATTTTGGGTCTTAAACAGGCACTTGTGTTTCTTTCTGAAAGACAGTTTAGATGTAGTTTGTGTGAAAAACTGGGTAGCCATATTCAGGTGGTCAAGATAGGTGTTACATCCCAATACTTTCAATGTTAGCATTTATCTTCATCTTCAGTTTATCCATACACTTCAGAAAAACATAATTTTGTACATGGGGGGTGACCCTCTCTGGCCCATGGCCTAAGAATGACAGATGGACGAATGTAAAGAAGGACAGGAGAAGAGCAACACATGTGGGTAATGAGAACTCTAAACACAGCTGACAACATGAACAGTTATTATACTAATAACATCCACTTTTGCAACTATCAAACTGCACACATTGGAAGGAACAGGTCAGGGTACTGAGTGGTACATAATGTCGAAAAAGTAGAATTTAGGAAGCTCATTCAGAAATACACGTACATTCTGGTGAAGTGAACTCTGTTCCAGTCTGATGGGAAACACATGGGTGCCTGGTTTGATGTCATGCCTGTATGGTTTCTAGAACTGATATGTTAATGAGAAGAGCAACATGTGTGAGAGTCTGCTTAAATGACAAGCATCTGAATAAATAAGAAGACATTGAGAAGAAAGATGCAAAGGAGGAAAAGGAGAAGAGATGTAAAGGTGATGGAGATGCTTCAATGACAGGAAGAAGAGGGGAAACAGGGAGAAGAATTCCTCATTCTTTCTTCAACTGCAGCTGCAAGTGTCTCTGACTCCTCATATAGTAAATGGGGACGTATGAGCAGCAGATGACAATGCATGGGCACAATGTTTGTTTATTTTTCAGTGTTTATTGTGCTAAGCTGAACAAATTATGTCAGCACATGTACACATATTCGGCAAGCTCAGAGAGATTTTTGTGGAGTCTGTGACCTACCATAGATATGTTTGTGTTTGTCCCCGTCATTTCTACAGCCACAAAATTATTTGTGACACGATAAGAGACTATACGAAACAAATGTGGAATGGTTGTTAGATATTCAAATACGTAGCATATAATCCAGCCAAAATAAATAGCTTGTCCTTTGATTATTGTCTAAAAGACCGATTATCCACTTTATCTGTCAAGAATATATTTCCAAATAAACTATATGCTTCTATAAGCATATATGCCCTATTATGACGATCTAAAGCCGGCATTTGCCCCATGCTTTGCATCTTGTCCCAGTTCTTACGTTGTTTCTGTTAGCACATTGTCCGTTTTTCTGCCATGCACCCTCGCCACCTAAATAGGAACTGACTGTGCTCATGGTTTGTGCTTGTAGCAGAGGACTAATTTAACGTGGGTAAGGTCCGTGTGAAGTTCAGCACGTTAGCGTTATGTTACATCCTCTGTCAGTATGCCTTTGATCAAGACAAGGCAGGTCTGTAAAAGCAGCTGCTGTATACGCAGCATTTTAAAAAGTCGTGAACACACATGTATCCCTGTTTCTAGAATTTCTCAATGTCCATTATTTAAGCAGACTGACTTTTTAAAAGGGGTGAAAGTAGGCAATTTGTGGCAAAAAAAAAATGCCTCTGATATGACACGACTTTGTTGTTACACGGTCAATGACAAGTCCATCTCATTTTCATCCCGACTGATTTCAACACCATCCAACCAGTGATCCTGAGGGACAAGCTGCTGTGTGCAGGGGTGAACCAACACCTGTCATTGTGGATCCTAGACTACTTCACAGACCGGCCACAGTTTGTGAGAACCCAGGACTGTCTGTCTGATACCATCATCTGCAGTACGGGGACTCCCCAGGGAACAGTTCTGGCTCCCTTCATGTTCACCCTCTACACTGCTGACTTTACACACATCACACCACACTTCCATCTACAGAAGTTCTCTGACAACTCTGCGATCGTCAGCCTCATCTGTGATGGGGATGATGCAGAGTACAGAGGACTTATTCACGACTTCGTGGACTGGTGCCTGTGGAACTGCCTCCAGATCAATGCAAGGAAATCCAGGGAACTGGTTGTGGACTGCCGCATGCGAGGACAACCCTCCACAGCACCGGTAAACATCCAGGGGACAGACATTGAGATGGTGACGTCTTACAAGTACCTAGGTGTTCACCTGAACAATAAACTGGACTGATCAAACAACACCAACACGCTCTACAAGAAGGGGCAACGCAGGCTGTTCCTCCTGAGGAGACTCAGGTCTTTCGGAGTGAGACAGGCACTCCTAAAGACCTTCTACGATTCAGTGGTGGCATCAGCCATCACATTTGGAGTGGTCTGCTGGGGCAGCGGCATCATGGCAGCTGACAGGAAGAGACTGAACAGGATGATCAAAAATGCTAGCTCTGTTCTGGGACACCGCCCCTACCCAGTGGAGGTGATAGGAAAGAGGAGGATGGTGGCTAAGCTTTCATCCCTGTTGAAGTCTGAATCTCAACCCAAGTGGGACGTGCTGAATGTACTGAGGAGCTCATTTAGTGGTAGGCTGTGTCATCATAAGTGCTTTAGGTCCTTCCTACCTACAGCTGTCAGACTTTATAATCTAACCGGTGCTGCTCGTAGAGGTCATATTAAATGTACTAAATGTCACAACTTTGCACAATAGAGATCGTCCCCTCCAATACACAACTAAGACAATTACAATTATTATCAAGGGTGGCAACAACACTGTTGATTCAAATGTGAAATATACTGTCTGGGTACATATTTATATTCTGCCGGGTAGCTTAACTAACTGTAATGCTGTTGATACCAGCTAGTTGCAATGCTCCTGCACTGTGTATATAACTGTGTACATATGTATATTTATTTACTGCTTTGGCTAACCAGTTCTTATCTTATTATCTTATTTACTATTGCTCTGAGTGCTGCTATCCCTTTGCTGCTGCAGTCCTGGAATTTCCTCATTGTGGGACTAATTAAGGCTTATCTTAAAGTTGCCACAGGCATGAGAAGCCCCACATCCATACTGGACCCTGTCCCCTCCACACTTATCAAATTCTACCTCCCATCCCTCTCCCCACTCATCTGCACCATCATCAACACCCCCCTCAGCTCTGGCTCAGTTCCTGACCTCCTGAAACTCACCGCTGTCACCCCAGTCCTCAAAAAATGTGGACTTATCCCCGACACCATGAATAACTTCCGTCCCACCTCCAGCTTGCCCTTCCTATTAAAAATCCTAGAACATGTTGTTGACACCCATCTCAAAACCCACCTCACCTCCAATGACCTCTTTGAGACATTCCAATATGGATTCCGCTCACAGCATAGCACCAAAACAGTCCTACTCAAAGTGACAAATGACCTCCTCCTCTCAGCTGACTCTGGACTCCTGAACATCCTCATGCTTGACCTCACTGCTGCCTTCGATATAGTCAACCACTCCATTCTTCTCTCCCATCTGGAAACCTTCCTCAACATCACTGATACATCTCTCTCCTGGTTCCACTCATATCTCACCAACAGACAACAATTCATCCATGTCAACAACTGCACCTCCCTCACAGCCCCCCTCTCCCTTGGCGTTCCCCAGGGCTCTGTCCTTGGCACTCTCCTCTTCATTATCTATATACTCCCGCTTGGCAACATCATCCACCGACATGGCCTTAACTTCCACTGTTATGGCGACGATGCTCAGATCTACATTTCTACTAACTGCATAACCACAGTAGCCTGCTCCATACTAGAAAACTGTCTCTCTGAAATAAAATCCTGGATGCAAAAGAATTTTCTACAACTTAACTATGATAAGTCTGACATGAAGATCATTGGCCCAGAATCTCTCATCAAAGCCACCCACAACTTCAATTTCACTGTTGCCAACTCCACACTTTCCCCATCCCCACAGATACGAAACCTTGGAGTCATCTTTGACAGCCACCTCACTTTTGAACCACACATCACTCATGTCACCAAAACTCCCCTCTTTCACCTAAAAAACATAGCCCGACTCTGTCCCTCACTCACCTTCTCCACCGCAGAAACCCTCATACATGCATTTATCACATCCAGGCTCGACTACTGCAATAACATTATTTACGGCTCATCATCCAAAGTCCTCCAGAAACTTCAATACATTCAGAACTCAGCCGCCAGTCTCCTTACCCAGTCCCACTCCCGCAACCACATCACTCCTGTCCTCCACAACCTCCACTGGCTCCCAATCTCACAACACATACAGTTCAAAGTCCTCCTTCTCAGCTTTAAACCTCTCCATCATCAGGCCCCTTACTATCTCACCAACTTGTTGCACCAGCATGCTCCTCCCCCCCACTGCCTCCCTTCCTCTGATGCAAACCTCCTCTCTCCACCACACAGAACCAAGCACAGAACCTGGGGGGGACAAAGCCTTTTCCAGCGTGGCCCCTTCACTCTGGAACTTTCTCCCTCAACACATCCGTGACTGCCCAGACTTAAACTACTTCAAATCATTACTCAGAGCCCACCTGTTTAGACTTGCTTTTAATCTTTAATTTTAATCCTTAATTTTATCTTTTTTTTTAAATAATGTACAGCATCTTTGAGTGCCTTGGAAAACGCTATACAAATAAAATGTATTATTATTATTGTTGCTGGTGTTGTTGTTGTTGTTGTTGTTGTTTTTATACACATTTATAAAATAAAATTTCAAATTTATGATTAAAATGCCACAGATGGAAAACACTGGTAACATGAGTAGGGGTTGACATTGACTTTTTTGCCCACCAGCCACTGTGGCTAGTGATTCTCCAAAGTTACTAACCACCCAGCCTTTTCACTAGCCACAATTTTGTGGTTGGAAAATTATGTTTAATATGATCAAATTTGACTATGGCATGTTAAAATTTACTTGAACTAAATTTGCAACCTTTTTAAATGTAAATGACCGTTTTATATATATATATATATATATATATATATAAAATAGCAAGAGAAACCCTGTTTAACTGTTTCTGAACAGCAGTAAATACTGTAAAACAGCAGATAAAAATATCTGCAATGTGAGAGTGAAGTACAGATAGATTTAGGGTCTGTCCCAGTTCTCATTTGTACCCCTACTCTTCATGGCTGCATTATGTCTTCTTCACGTCCTTCTTGATCCAAGATGGTGCCCACAGTGGTCGCCATGGTGCTTCGCTGCGCTTTTTTTTGTTTGTTTTTGTTCGTCAGTTGTGTGTCTGCCTGCTCTTACACCCGTGAAGAGCTACTAAGTATCAGGACTTTCACTCCCACGGACCTACTCCCAGTTTTTTTGGCTCCTGCCGCCGATCTGGTTCACTTTTTAGCCCAAAAAGTGAGACGGCGAAAGAGAGGAAGACGAGCGGGCACCCTCGTGCGGCTTTGCAGGAGAGGCACGCGCACGGCCTTGCCTGGAATCTTTCTGTCCAACGTCAACTCTCTTTATAACAAGGTAGATGAACTGAGACTGCTGATGCGATTTAAGGACCTCTCCACCTCATGTTCCCTCTGCTTCACTGAGACCTGGCTCAAGGAAAAGACACCGGACAGCGCGCTCCTCCTCGAGGGATTTCAGCTGTTTCGTGCAGACCGAGACACGGGGCTCTCCGGCAAGACCACAGGCGGAGGAGTCTGCTTCTACATCAACAGCAGCTGATGCTCCGATGTAACTGTGATCTCCCAACACTGTTCTCCCGCTCTGGAATATTTATTCATCAACTGCAAGCCATTTTATTCCCCGCGTGAGTTTGCTTCATTCATCCTGGCCGCTGTTTACGTCCCGCCCAATGCGGACGTGCGCGAGGCTCAGCGCGCGCTCGTGGATCACATTCAGCAAGCGGAGCGGACTTTCCCGGACTCTCTGGTTATTGTGGTTGGCGACTTTAACCAGAGCAACCTGAGCCATGAACTCCCCCGATACAAACAGTTTATTAAATGCCCCACCAGAGGAGAGAACACGCTGGATCACTGTTACACTACAGTTAAGGACGCGTATCGCGCTGTTCCCCGCGCTGCGCTCGGACTATCTGATCACGTGATGGTCCACCTGATTCCCACATACAGACAGAGACTGAAGCTCACAAAACCTGTTGTGAGCATTACGAGGAAATGGACCAGTGAAGCTGGGGAGGAGCTGCACACATGCTTGGAAATAACTGACTGGGACATGTTTAAAGGAGCCACGCATGATCTGGATGAGTACACGGACACTGTGACCTCATATATCCACTTTTGTGAGGAGAGCATTCTTCCATCGCGCACCAGGGTGAGTTACTCCAATGACAAGCCCTGGTTCACAGCTAAGCTCAGACAGATCAGGAAGGAGAAGGAAGCAGTGTTGAAAAGTGGAGACCGGGACTGCTACAGGGAGGTCAAATACTGGTTTAGCAGAGAGCTGAGGAGAGCTAAATCTGTGTATTCTGAGAGACTCCAGCAACAGTTCACTGCTAACGACTCTGCTTCTATGTGGAGAGGACTGAGGCAAATCACCAACTATCGGCCTCAGGCTTCTAAGGGACAGGATGACAAAGCCCTTTGTCAAAGACTGTCCCAACACTATGCCCGTTTTGACACCTCATCAGCTGTGTCCAACTCCCCCCCTCCCCCCAGCGCCACTGCCTCCATGGTCCCCACTTCATCAAAGGCAGCCCCCCCTCCTCCCCCCCTGCCCTTACCATCAGTGAGCAGGACGTGCACAGACAGTTCTCCAGACTGAACCCGCGCAAGGCCCCCGGTCCGGACGGCGTGTCTCCCTCCACCCTGAGACACTGTGCGGACGAGCTGACTCCTGTCTTCACAGACATTTTTAACACCTCCCTGAAGTCATGCCACGTGCCGGCCTGCCTCAAAACCTCTACCATCGTCCCTGTCCCCAAGAAGCCACGGATCACTGGACTTAACGACTACAGACCTGTAGCGCTCACCTCTGTAGTCATGAAGTCCTTTGAGCGCCTGGTCCTGCCCCACCTCAAGACCATCACCTCTCCCCTCCTGGACCCGCTGCAGTTTGCCTACAGAGCCAACAGGTCTGTGGACGACGCAGTCAACCTGGCCCTCCACTCCATCCTGCAGCACCTGGACTCCCCGGGAACCTACGTCAGGATCCTGTTTGTGGACTTCAGCTCTGCATTCAATACCATCTGCCCCGCTCTGCTCCAGGACAAGCTGTCCCTGCTCAACGTGCCTGACTCCCTCTGCAGGTGGATCACCGACTTCCTGACGGACCGGAGGCAGCATGTGCGGCTGGGAAAGACTGTCTCAGACTCTGTTAGCATCAGCACCGGATCACCCCAGGGCTGTGTACTTTCCCCCCTGCTCTTCTCCCTGTACACCAGCTCCTGCACCTCCAGCCACCAGTCTGTCAAGCTGATCAAGTTTGCGGACGACACCACCCTCATCGGGCTCATCTCCAATGGCGACGAGTCCGTCTACAGGAAAGAGGTGGCCCAGCTGGCGTCCTGGTGCAGCCACAACAACCTGCAGCTGAACGCTTTGAAGACAGTGGAGATGATCGTGGACTTCAGAAAAGTCACAACCCCTCTGCCCCCCCTTACCCTCACAGACTCTCCCAGCACCACTGCGGATTCCTTCTGCTTCCTGGGCACCACCATCACCCGGGACCTCAAGTGGGAGCCGACCATCAGCTCCCTCATCAAAAAGGCCCAGCAGAGGATGTTCTTCCTGCGGCAGCTGAGGAAGCTCAAGCTACCCACCAAGATGTTGGTGCAGTTCTACACGGCCATCATCGAGTCCATCCTTACCACCTCCATCACCGTGTGGTACGCAGGAGCCACCGCCAGGGACAGACTAAGACTGCAGCGCGTTGTGCGCGCTGCTGCGAAGGTGATCGGCTGTAAGCTTCCATCCCTCCAGGACCTGTACATCTCCAGGACCCGGAGGCGTGCAGGTCGGATCATAGCCGACCCTTCACACCCTGGAAGCGCACTGTTTGCCCCCCTCCCCTCAGGCAGAAGACTTCGGTCCATTCAGACTAAAACCTCCCGCTACATGAACAGCTTCTTCCCCTCTGCCATCAGACTGCTGAACACTAAGTGACTTATTAGACTCTCGTGCACTACGTACAGCAGCTCAACCGGACTCATGACAATTATCACTGTTTTCTTTTTGCACTACCGACTGCACTATGTGGAACTCCACAATATCTGCTGCTAGTTAATATATTTAAAAATTGCATAGATTAGTATTACTTATTCATATTCTACCTTTTATTGCATGCATAGTTTTTTATTTTTATCTTTAGTGCTACTCCATGTTTAATGTTGCAGCATTGCACCGAGACAAATTCCTAGTTTGTGTACTACATGAACAATGGCAATAAATCTCATTCTGATTCTGATTCTGATTCTGATGTCATTAGTAGGTGCTGATGGATTTAACCCAGATGGACACTACCTGTTTTCACCAGAAAAAAAGAAGAGAAAGAAAATAAAACTGATGAGAAAAGTCTCATATTAAGGAGAAAAAGTGTCAAATTTACATGAACAATTGTTATCAGTGGGGAAAAGTCAGAAATAAAGCTGTAAATTCACAGAGAAAACTTTGGACCCCTGGTGGGCCAATTTTGGCCTGCGGGCCACATGTTTGACACCCTGGGACCAGCCCATTAAAATACATATTTAGAGGATTTACTTCCATGAAATAGCTGCATATCACAACAGCATGTAAATGCGGTGGCGCAGTGGTTAGCGCTGCGCCAGCACAGCAACTCACCCTTGGCCATGGGATCCCTGGTTCGATCCCAGCTCCTGACCAACAGTGATCTGTGTGGAGTTTGCATGTTCTCCCCATATCTGCGTGGGTTTACACCGGGATTTCTCCGGTTTCCTCCCACAGGCCAAAAACATGCAGGTTAGGTTAATTGGAGACTCTCAAGTGGCCCTAGGTGTGAATGGTTAAGGGATAACGCCGTACAGTGGCTGCTTCATCCATCCAGGTGGATGCCCTCAATTTCCCCTCTGGGGATCAATAAAGTATACAAAAAAAAAAAATAAGATAAAATAGAAATTATAGAAAAATAAAAGTTTGCCTCAGAAGAAGCTTCATTTGTTCTTTACAGCAACACAAAGTGCAGTCACATTTTCTCAGTCCTAAGAAAACTTAAATCTGCTCAACTGTGGACAGTAAATGATGTTTCTTGTTCTAAGAATAATCATGTTTAACCACAGAGGTAGGAGCTGATGGAGGGGACGGCACAGGGATTAGGTACTCAACGCTGGGACAACGGGGGACCAGGGACAGTTCCCCCAGTAATCTGATTGCTGAGAACGGGCACAGGTGTGTTCTGATGGCTTCTGTCTCGTCATCGCCATTTCTCCAGACTGGCTGCAAAACGAACTCACCGTGGATGGAGTATGGCTCAGCTCTCAGCTCCAGAAGCCACCGCCCACCACAGCCTTTCTTCCCACCAAACTGTGGTGTGAACTGGAGCAGGACAGGAGACTGACCCATGGAGGGAGATGGTCTGCAGCTTCTCCTGTACTGGTTCAGCAGAGGAGCCCGACTCTGTCCACAGTGACAGTGGACCAATGAGCATGCACTGTGTGGAGATGGTGCTTATGGGAGTTGAAATTTTGTAGTCTAACATAGATTTATTATTATTTTAGATGCCGTTTGAGAAAAGTATGAGCTGCCAAAAGGCGCTTTTCCATTTGGAACTCAAAGGCCTCTTTTGGCCTGGAACGGAACAGTACAGTTCGGCACCCATGTTTTTCCACAGCACAAGGCTCACTGTAGCATGGGTGGGAGAAGGAGGGAGTCGGAGGCGGGATTTGGAGGGAGTTGGAGGCGGTGCTACGCTCCCCATGAGGCGGTGCCATATTCCTGTTCAGTAAAATCAACATCAAAACATGTAGCAATACATCTCCAAAAATAATGCAAAAGTTAAATATTTTTGGACACTCATGTCAGAAAGTGAGACTCATATATTATACAGAATCATTAATCAGACAGTGAAGTATTGTTAGATTTTAATCATTTATTGGCTCACAGCGCATGAATATCAAAAATTACTTTTCTCGACAAATAGATGGTTAGGTAAAAATACATGATCTATGTCAAAATCATGGAGAGACTGTTGAGACGTCAAGGAATTTATCTGCTCCAGCCAGTGGTGTCGTGGCAAAACATGAATCAGGTGCCATATGAGCCGTTAAATATATATTTCAACAGGTAAACAGTACTGAGTTAGGCATAAGATATATTTAGCAATTATGATGCATTTTAAGCCAAAACAAATGGATCTAGGATTAGAAGTAATTAAAATAAAGCAGTCCCAAGGTTACATGGAGAAATACGTGGATTAACTGGAAATATATCGTATTGAGTATTGCTGACTACATGTAGATACTGTATAAATATATGTTCTCTGCATCAACAGTGAACTATACTTGTATTCATGTAGTATTGCCCTGGGAATTTTGACAATAAACCTTTGTACTTTTGCAGATGTCTCTATTTTGTTTTACAGTCTTCAGCAAATAATTGTGTTGGTTACTTTTCTTAAAATGAGCCATTATTTTCAAAGTCACTGATAAATGGTTCGTACTGTTGACTCTTTTCCCACTGGTGTCTGAACAGACAAAAAAGAAAATCATGATGCAAACACATAAATCACTAAATTGTTTATTCCAATCAGCAGCAAATTACAGATTATTATTATTATTGATTATTTAGAATGTGCAAAATTCAAACTGTAAAAAAAAAAAGAAACAGACAAAATGTGACAAAAAATAAGCAACAGCACAACACAGACTATATGATAATCCTTGTGTGATTTTACATGTCGTTTTGTATATACAGCCGTGGACAAAATTGTTGATACCCCTCTGTTAATGAAAGAAAAACCCACAATGGTCACAGAAATAACTTGAATCTGACAAAAGTGGTAATAAATAAAAATTCTATGAAAATTAACCAATGAAAATCAGACAATGCTTTTGAATTGCGGTTCAACAGAATTATTTTAAAAAACAAACTCATGAAACAGGCCTGGACAAAAATGATGGTACCCCTAGAAAAGATTGAAAATAGGCCATAGGGACATGAACATGACCATAGGGACATGTTCAACCAAGATGTGTCCTCTAATTAACATCACAGGTGTCTACAAACTTGTAATCAATCGGCCTATTTAAAGGGTGACAAGTAGTCACTGTGCTGTGGCCATTGTGGGCTTTTCTTTCATTAACAGAGGGGTACCAACAATTCTGTCCACGTGTGTGTGTTTGGAGTATTTATTCCTTTAGTTTTTGTTTAAATTGTCCAAGCTTTGTACATGATTTTAATTCAGGTCCAAAAGCGTTCCACAGTCTGACTCCTTGCACTGAAACACAGTGTTGCTTGGTAGTTCTCAGACCCCAGGGCAGACCCAGAACTCACTGGAGAGACAACATCTCCCAGTTGGTCTGGGAACACCTTGGTATCCTCTCTGAAGATCTGGAGCAGGTGGCTGAGGAGAGGGAAGTCTGGGCTTCTCTGCTTGAACTGCTGCCTCTGCAACCCGGACCTCTGGAAAAGTGGTAGAAGATGGATGGATGGATGTCATGTATGGGAGCATTAATGAATGATACAAAGTCTATAGTGTGGGTTGATTCAGCAAATATTTCACTCTGCGCAGTATTGTGACTGATTTGCATATTTTACCTTTAATATAATTAATATGTGACTTCCAACACAGTTTATTATCAATTATTACACCAAGGATTTTAATTTTGGATACCCTTTCAATCTCTACACCATTTATACTGAGTTGTGATGTTGTGAAATAACGTTATCAATAAAATTTAGCCACCACTGTGTCGCCCTAGTTTCAAGTGTGGGTGGTGTTTTGTGCTTGTATTGCTAAAATATAAAAGGAAGCACTACAATAGGTCTCAAATATTTGTAATGTGTTCTATTACTGAATGAGTTTAAAGATGAAATACTATACACATATAAACTAAATTCTAATGGTGACTGAACATCTCCCATTCCCCAAGGTGCAAGATACACTATTATGACTAGAACTCATAAAGGATCACAGAAATGATCTGATAAAAATAAATAAACAAGCGGTTTATTTTATGGTGGCTATTATTGGATGTGCCATTCATTTTCAATTACTCTGTAATTAATATTCACACAAATAAATCTCAATTCAGTCCCTTTCTTTTTAAGTGGAAATTGTGTGACTTTAAATTTGGCACTTAGTTGGATCCGGGGGAAAAAAATGCTTTTTTTGCGTGCATGGAAAGAAAATCCTACAGACACTATATAGCGCGATTGTCTGCGAGTGTGAATGACCTCTTCCATGAGCAAATGTACGTTTTTTGGTCCGTGGCTGTTTAAATTGAATTCTTTCCTCCCGAAAATATCATTTTTGAATATTAATTACAGCTAAATGGGAGCAGTTTCGATGCCGACATTTCACATCCTAATATACGTGTTCTATACACCATCGGCTTTTGCGTATCCGACTACCTCGCTTTAAAAAGCAAAAGATTTGACTATAAATATGATGTGTTGTTTACCTGTCAAAATACATTGGTGTCAAAACGTTGCCATTCTGAGCAGATCCTGTTTGGACTCTACAATGAAATACACACAAATTAAGTACATGCACAGCACGAAAGTGCAACATGTAAAAAAAAATAAAAAAAATAAACTTTTTAACCAGGATTACAACTAGCTTATTTCATCAGATATTGTCAACATAAAAAACAACATACAAGGACGGACATAGCATTAAGCTAGGTCATCGTTTAAACACGATTAAGTTTTTGTCTGTCCTAAGTGAACTTTCCACTGTTGGAAAAAATAACATAAAGCATGAATATCACATCACTCACCGTCCTGTATATCACAATATCACGACTTCAACTGCTGAAGTTGGGTGCGTCGCGGCTGTGCATTCAATTCAATTCGGGTGGCTGGGTCTAATTCCCGGTGCGTCTCCGTGTAATTTCTGGTGCGTCTGTTTGTGCGCACCACTGCAAGCTCAGTCTGCTTCCCTCTGCATTCTCTCATCAGCCGAAATGCACAGGAAACTCTGCTGGACTGCGGTGTTAGATTTCTGCTGATTTTTGTTAAGCCATTCTATCGTTGTGGTTTATAATATCACTTGCTCGCGGGCTCACTGAAGAAAAATTGCAAATGGCGACCAGCAAGCGATTCTCGAAAGTCAGCGTAACGCCCACGTAACGCCCACTCTCATGACGCTACGCACAGACCAATGAATGGCCAGCAGTGGCGTGACGAAACGGTGCCGGTACCCTTCGGACCTGCTTTTAACGGTGCCGAAAATAGTGTCGATAAAACTGGAACAGTTCCGAAAAAGCGAACTGTGAGGCCATTGGGTTCCAAAAGGAAAAGCGGACAATGGAGCCGGAACCGTTCTAAAGGAGGCCTTTGAGTTCCAAATGGAAAAGTGCCTAAAGTGGCTCGTGGGAGTGACTGCCTTACCGGTCACTGCTGGAATCCACCTGTCATTGGTGGCTTGGCGGGGGTGCATTTATTTTCTGCTTAAATCTAGACAATAGTCCAATTTGTTTTTAACTGCTTTAGATAGGAGGTGGAGAATGTTTATGTGATTACGGTGCACACTGAAGAACCTTCATTCCTAAATTTAAAAAAAAAAGATCAAAGCAATGTTGCATCTGTTGCCCTGGTGGCCATAGAGGATCCTCACTCTTCACCTTCATTGTCCTTCTCTATATGCTGAAATTGCTCTGGTCAACTTGTGATCCTTAATGTGAAATCAAGATTGACAAATGTAGGCCATTTTCTGTGTGATGGATTTATGCAATGTCAAAGTCCTCCCATGACTACAATAGGAGTCCCCAAACAGAATCTTGCATGGGCTGCCGTGTTGGAAATGATCACGGGTACACAGACACGGTGGATTTTCAGTGGTGCTGCCCAGAGGACTTTCTCTCCATATTCACTCTTTCTAATGGGGCCAAACTAGATCTCAGTCTGATAGAACGCACATAGCTCAACCCATGGATATTCTGCAGCTCAGTCCGTGGCGCCAACAGTAGCCAGTGCTGCCAACCTTCTGCTGCTAGACACCACAGTGGGTCACATGTCCATATCTTGGATGCATGAGGGAGTAACCAAGCAATGCTAGGCAGCGGGATTGAAACTCACCATCTAGTGTATGTGTGTGTGTGAGAGAGAGAGAGAGAGAGAGAGAGAGAGAGAGAGAGAGAGAGAGAGAGAGAGAGAGAGAGAGAGAGAGAGAGAGAGAGAGAGAGAGAGAGAGAGAGAGAGAGAGAGAGAGAGAGAGAGAGAGAGAGAGAGAGAGAGAGAGAGAGATTTTTGATTTTTAAAAGATCTTTAATAAACACACTTGTCCATCAGTCAATACAATTTCTATATCATGCTATGTTACACAGAAAATTAATCCCCCAAAAAACGCCCAAAAAAAAGCTGTCCATCATGAACTGAACAGAGGACATTCTCCAGGGACCAGAGGGTCCTGAAACCTTCCACATCCCCATTCCCCATAAAAAACTGAAAGTCCAGCCTGATTCTGGCTTTAAGTAGCCTCACAAATAAAATTTTGACATCAACATCATTCTCAACATTTTCAAGTTTTCTTCTCCGGCTTACATAGATAGCCAACTTTGCCTGCCCTAAAACAAAGTTCAGTAGTTGACACTTCTGCTTAAAACGACGATTGTACATAAAACCACAAATGAAAACCTGCTTAGAGAAAACTTCCTTAAAAATATGAAAAAGTTCTGTGAGAAGTTCAAAGAGGCCACTCAGGCGCTGACATTCAATAAAACAATGAAAAACAGTCTCCCTAGAGGAACAAAAAACACACTGATCACTGACACTGCTGTTAATCACAGAAACAAAAGCATTGACTGCTATAATACCATGCAGGACCCTCCACTGTAAGTCTCCATGCCTCTTAGGGAGAGGGGCTTTGTAAAGAGCCCTCCAGGCAGGCCGATGCCCTTTTCCTAGTTTAAAATAGGCTCTCCAAGGAGTGTCCACACAGGTGTTCAATCGGTCCTTGTTGAGTGCCATCACCACCAGTCTGTAGAGTGCCTTACCACTGGCTCCTCCAAAGTCCACACCAGTGGGAGCACAGAATGCCAGTAAGGAGCAAGGAGCGACGTCAAAGTCCATATGGAGCGTGAGAGAGGGAAAGGGGTCAGTGCTTTCTGGCTGCAGCGTGCCATTGCTAAAGTCCAAGAGTAGGGAGTGCTCAAGTCCATGAAGCTCCTGTTTCCAGTGTGCAAGAAGACCATCGATGAAACGAATCGACCTGACACCAAGATGAGCTGCTAAAGCTGAGGCGTTGTTGAGGCCAGGACCAGCCAGTTCCACCACTTGCTTCAGAGTGAGAATGTTCCTGGAACACAGCCTATCAAGGAAGGTCCTTCCAACTCCCGGCAGGACACCAAGGCGACCACCAAAAACCAGCGGCTCCCTCAACAACCAGTAGAGGGAATCGCATGGCCCTCTTTGTTTTTTAAAAAGAGTCCACACTGAAAAGAGACTGCGGTAAAAACTGGGTAAAGACAGTGCATTAGAGTTCTTAAAATCCATTAAAAACACAGGGAGGTCTAGCCCAAGCCCAAGGACTCTCTGTAAAATAACACAGGCCAAAGGCCTCCATACCAGGTCCTGGGGGCCCGTCAGCAGTCTCTGTATGAAAGTCAGTCTAAAAGCAGCACCTCTACTAGCTAAATGAATCACTCCTTGCCCCCCCTCCTCTTTGGGAAGAAATAACAGGGCTTGAGGAACCCAGTGGAGTCCACCCCCCCCAAAAAAGTCCACCAAAACAGACTGAATTTTGGACAACAAACCAGCAGGGGGGTCCATGCACATGAGGCGGTGCCACAGGGATGAGGAAACAAGATTATTTAAAATGAGCACTCTTCCTCTAAAAGATATTCTTGGCATTAGCCACTTCCATTTGTTTAGTCTCCCGTTAATTTTCTCTATGACCCCATCCCAATTTTTTTGCTCAAACTGCTGATTTCCAATAAAGACACCAAGATACTTAAAACCTCCTTTTTTCCAAATCAACCCACCAGGCAGCGTAAGCTGATTTTCTAGTTTCTCCCCCACCATCAGAGCCTCGCTTTTTCCCCAGTTTATTTTTGCAGAGGAAAGTTGGCCAAAAAGATTGACACTCCTAACCAGAACGTCAATGTCACTCTGCTTGTTTAGCAGAATGACTACATCATCTGCATAGGCCGACAGCTTGAACGTGGTGTCACAGCCAGGAAAAGTGACTCCTGATAGGTCCCTTCTCAGGCAGTGAAGCAAAGGCTCTATGGCGAGGGAGTACAGCATCCCTGAGAGAGGGCAGCCCTGCCGAACCCCCCTCTGGACTTTTAAAGGGGCAGACAGGCCCCCATTTATCTTCAGTACACTCTCAATGTCACTGTACAAGACCCGTATCCTGGCTATGAAGCCTGGGCTGAACCCAAAAGCTGTTAAAACTGTCCATAAATATTGGTGTTCAACCCGATCAAACGCCTTTTCCTGGTCAATTGAAATCAAACCAGTTTCTACCGCCAATGAACCAGAGACCTCCAAAATATCCCGAATTAAAGTGACGTTGTCACTAATCAGCCTGCCAGGCACACAGTAAGTCTGGTCTACATGAATGAGCTCGCTCATCACCTTTCTCAGTCTTCGGGCCAGAGCTTTTGAGAGAATCTTATAGTCTGTGCAGAGCAGAGAGACTGGCCTCCAGTTCTTTAGGCTCTGGAGGTCCCCCTTTTTCGGCAACAGTGTGATGATGGCCCTCCTGCAGGTCGTGGGTAGGGTCCCCCTTTCCAAGCTATCTTGGAGAACCTCCAGCAGGTCTGGACCAAGCAGGGGCCAGAATTCCTTAAAAAAGTCCACAGAGAGACCATCTATGCCTGGTGATTTTCCATTCTGGAGGCTCATTAGCGCCATATGCAGCTCAGACAGAGACAGTGGAGCATCCAAGCCGGCAACAAGGTCCTCTGAGAGCACTGGAAGACCATCAAGGAAAACCTGGCCCAGTGACGTGTCCTCCCTCCACTCTGCTCTAAACAATTCACTGTAAAAGCTAGCAGCTTGTTTCCTGATCTCTGCTGCTGTGGAGATTGTTCTCCCGTCATCGCCCAACAAGGAGTGAATGAGCTTTCTCTGTCCATTTTTCCCCTCCAGTCCAAAAAAGTACTGGGAGGGCGAGTCCATCAGAGCTACATCCATGTAGCGCGAGCGGACCAGAGCACCCTGTGCGGTGACCCCTAGCAAGCTAGCCAAGGCTGACCTTTTTGACTTAAGAG
The DNA here is from genome assembly GCA_020510985.1 of Pholidichthys leucotaenia. Taxonomy (NCBI): domain Eukaryota; kingdom Metazoa; phylum Chordata; class Actinopteri; order Cichliformes; family Pholidichthyidae; genus Pholidichthys; species Pholidichthys leucotaenia. The sequence continues at coordinate 186,073,253 of CM035847.1, read as the reverse complement.
CCTCTAAGTGCTCCTGTTTTCCGGTAGAACTGAGTAACTCCTCTAGCTCTACCACCTCAGTCTCCAGAACTTTCAAGGATTGGGTCAAGCTACGAGTGACATTTTGAGTGTACTGTTGGCAGAATTGTTTTATCTGTGCCTTACCAAAATCCCACCACATTTGGAGAGAACTAAAAGAAGATTTTTGTTCCCTGTGTGACTTCCATACATCATGAAAAACTCCCTTAAAAAACACATCATTTAAAAGTGTATTATTAAAATGCCAAAAAGCACTCTTACACTTTACATTTTCAATGAAAACAGAACAAATCAGCAGGCAGTGATCAGTGAAACCAACAGGACAGATACAACTATTTTTAAAAACACTCATTTGGTGTTTAAAACCATAGAAACGGTCTAACCTGGCCATAGATAAGAGGTTATCTTTAGCATGGCTCCAGGTGTACTGCCTCTGGTCCCCATGATGTGATCTCCACACATCGGCCATTTCATGTGCCTTCACTAGTTCCCTCAGCCTATTGGCAGAAGCAGGGTGAGGTTCCTGATGGTTCCTGTCCAGTCTGTGGTTTAATGTACAGTTAAAATCACCCCCCAGAAATAAAAAACTATTTGGATTACAGGATCTAACCGTATCTGATAGCATATTAAAGACCCTGATCCTTTCTGCTCTCTGGGTTGGCACATACACGTTTATAAGAACCAAGTTTACGTTTTCAAGCTGTACCTTTAGCAAGAGTACATGTCCTTTCACCACCTCTTCTACCTCATAAGAGACAGGCACACAACCCCGAGAGAAAAGTACAGCCACCCCTCCACTATTATTGGATTTGTGGCTAAAAAAAATGCAGCCATCCCACTCTTTTCTCCACTGGCACTCAATGTCTACAGTGCTGTGAGTCTCCTGGACCATCAGCACGTCAAGTGCCTTTAAATTAAAAAGCTTGTATAAAGAGGCCCTTTTTACATCATCCCTGGCCCCGTTTATATTAAGAGTGCCAATTCTAAGGTGGGGCATTAAAAAGGATAAAAATAAGGTACAGTAAAAAAACACACACATAGCATAAAAGGGAAGAAACAAACTAAGAGTCAACATGACTGTTAGAAATTTGTGATTTCAGTTTGACAACCAGTTTCTTTAAACGAAAAATTTCCTGATCAGTAAAAGTCTCATTCCCATCATTCGGTTTCATCAGCTTGCGAGCTGATGCCACAAATAACTCCAGATCTGGAAAGTAATTTTCCACTTTCACAGCTCTGCTCCCCTTAGTCACCTGGAGAAATTGTCTAATTTTAGTAAAACAATAGGAGCTTTGCTCCTCCTGCGTCTGCGTCTGCATCAGTTCAGACTCATCTCCACTTTCGTCAGAAGCGCTCTCATTCACTAAATCTAAATTCCCAACCCTACTAGATTTAGCAGAGCTCTGCAAGTTTTCCGCACTTTTCCTTTTTTGTGCAGCTTTAAAAGGATCCTCTTCAACAAAACTACATTCCTGCATTTCTTCATGAAACGCAACGTTTGTCATGCAGTGTTTGCTCTGTGTGTCCGCTACAGCGTCAAACCGCTCCTCCCCCGCCTGCAAAGTCTGTTCATTCACGTTCCTTTGTTTAACTGCACTTTTACTTACACCCTCCACCTGTTTACCCCGGGCGACAGGCTCGTCACAATGATCAGAGCTGCCGCCAGACAGAAATTCCCCACCATCACTGTTTGGGGGGACAACTACCGCGCCCGCGGCGGCCACCCCAGCAGAGGCGGCCGCGGCCGCCCCAGCACAAGCGGACGCGGACGCGGACGCGGACGCGGATGCGGACGCGGACGCCCCCGCAGAAGTAGAAGCGGACGCGGCCGCGGACGCGGATGCGGCCGCAGTCGCGGCCACGACCGCCCCAGCAGAAGCGGGCGCCGCAGCGGCATCCGCCGCACCACATGTAGCGCTACCCTCCGGACCACCAGAAACAGCGGCGTCACCTTTCTTACCGCCAGTGCTCTTTGTGTTCGCCTTTTCAGGACATGACCTAATAAGATGGCCTTCTGCGCCACACGCAAAACACTTCATGGTTTCAGATGTTGCAAACACCAAGTAGCTAAAGCCATCAATCCTGAAATTAAAAGACGCGTTCAGTTCAGCAGAGCTGTCTTTCAACACCATGAAACACTGCCTCCTATGACATACAACATGCTTCAGCAGGGGTGATTTACTACCCAGAGAGACCATTCTGATAGGGGACACAACCTGGCCAAAACGGGACAACTCTCTAATCAGCTGATCATTTTTAACGAAAGGAGAAGCGTTTGAGATGGTGATCCTCCTAGACGGATTCGCCAGCGGTAAAACGGGAGTAAAAGTGTCACCTATGACCACTCCCTGTGCCACCACCTGATCAGCTTTCTCAGTCGAATCCAGAAAGATC
>CM035847.1:185957547-186070741 GCA_020510985.1 Pholidichthys leucotaenia | reverse complement strand
GAGCCTCTAAGTGCTCCTGTTTTCCGGTAGAACTGAGTAACTCCTCTAGCTCTACCACCTCAGTCTCCAGAACTTTCAAGGATTGGGTCAAGCTACGAGTGACATTTTGAGTGTACTGTTGACAGAATTGTTTTATCTGTGCCTTACCAAAATCCCACCACATTTGGAGAGAACTAAAAGAAGATTTTTGTTCCCTGTGTGACTTCCATACATCATGAAAAACTCCCTTAAAAAACACATCATTTAAAAGTGTATTATTAAAATGCCAAAAAGCACTCTTACACTTTACATTTTCAATGAAAACAGAACAAATCAGCAGGCAGTGATCAGTGAAACCAACAGGACAGATACAACTATTTTTAAAAAACACTCATTTGGTGTTTAAAACCATAGAAACGGTCTAACCTAGCCATAGATAAGAAGTTATCTTTAGCATGGCTCCAGGTGTACTGCCTCTGGTCCCCATGATGTGATCTCCACACATCGGCCATTTCATGTGCCTTCACTAGTTCCCTCAGCCTATTGGCAGAAGCAGGGTGAGGTTCCTGATGGTTCCTGTCCAGTCTGTGGTTTAATGTACAGTTAAAATCACCCCCCAGAAATAAAAAACTATTTGGATTACAGGATCTAACCGTATCTGATAGCATATTAAAGACCCTGATCCTTTCTGCTCTCTGGGTTGGCACATACACGTTTATAAGAACCAAGTTTACGTTTTCAAACTGTACCTTTAGCAAGAGTACATGTCCTTTCACCACCTCTTCTACCTCATAAGAGACAGGCACACAACCCCGAGAGAAAAGTACAGCCACCCCTCCACTATTATTGGATTTGTGGCTAAAAAAAATGCAGCCATCCCACTCTTTTCTCCACCGGCACTCAATGTCTACAGTGCTGTGAGTCTCCTGGACCATCAGCACGTCAAGTGCCTTTAAATTAAAAAGCTTGTATAAAGAGGCCCTTTTTACATCATCCCTGGCCCCGTTTATATTAAGAGTGCCAATTCTAAGGTGGGGCATTAAAAAGGATAAAAATAAGGTACAGTAAAAAAACACACACATAGCATAAAAGGGAAGAAACAAACTAAGAGTCAACATGACTGTTAGTAATTTGTGATTTCAGTTTGACAACCAGTTTCTTTAAACGAAAAATTTCCTGATCAGTAAAAGTCTCATTCCCATCATTCAGTTTCATCAGCTTGCGAGCTGATGCCACAAATAACTCCAGATCTGGAAAGTAATTTTCCACTTTCACAGCTCTGCTCCCCTTGGTCACCTGGAGAAATTGCCTAATTTTGGTAAAACAATAGGAGCTTTGCTCCTCCTGCGTCTGCATCATTTCAGACTCAGCTCCACTTTCGTCAGAGACGCTCTCATCTAGTAAATCTAACTTCCCAACCCTACTAGATTTAGCAGAGCTCTGCAAGTTTTCAGCACTTTTTCTTTTTTGTGCAGCTTTAAAAGGATCCTCTTCAACAAAACTACATTCCTGCATTTCTTCGTGAACTGCAACGTTCGTCATGCAGTGTTTGCTCTGTGTGTCCGCTACAGCCTCAAACCGCTCCTCCCCCGCCTGCAAAGTCTGCTCACCCACGTTCCTTCGTTTAACTGCACTCTTACTTACACCCTCCGCCTCTTTACTCCGGGTGACAGGCTCGTCACAATGATCACAGCTGCCGCCAGACAGAAATTTCCCACCATCAATGTTTGGGGGGGCAACTACCGCGCCCGCTGCGGCTACCTCAGCAGAGGCGGCCGCGGCCGCCCCAGCACTAGCGGACGCGGACGCGGACGCGGACGCGGACGCGGACGCGGACACGGACACCCCCGCAGAAGTAGAAGCGGACGCGGCCGCAATTGCGGCCGCGACCGCCCCAGCAGAAGCGGGCGCCGCGGCGGCATCCGCCGCACCGCATGTAGCGCTACCCTCCGGACCACCAGAAACAGCGGCGTCACCTTTCTTACTGCCAGTGCTCTTTGTGTTCGCCTTTTCAGGACATGACCTAATAAGATGGCCTTCTGCGCCACACGCAAAACACTTCATGGTTTCAGATGTTGCAAACACCAAGTAGCTAAAGCCGTCAATCCTGAAATTAAAAGACGCGTTCAGTTCAGCAGAGCTGTCTTTCAACACCATGAAACACTGCCTCCTATGACATACAACATGCTTCAGCAGGGGTGATTTACTACCCAGAGAGACCATTCTGATAGGGGACACAACCTGGCCAAAACGGGACAACTCTCTAATCAGCTGATCATTTTTAACGAAAGGAGGAGCGTTTGAGATGGTGATCCTCCTAGACGGATTCGCCAGCGGTAAAACGGGAGTAAAAGTGTCACCTATGACCACTCCCTGTGCCACCATCTGATCAGCTTTCTCAGTCGAATCCAGAAAGATCACAATTGCGCTGTTCATCCTCGATGCTGATTTTATGCTGCCATGCCCAACCACCTGTCCTACAGCGAGGCTGGCCTCCTCCACAGAACAGGGAACTGTCGGGAGGATTCTCACGCCATGACGCCGGGTTAAGCGCTCAAACTCCACACCACCATCAATCACCGGCATGATGCCGGCCGGGAAAAACCGGCAGCAGAAGCTACCGTTCCCCAACACACTCACTCCAACACTCACACCCCAACACACCCACACTCAACCCACTATATTAAACACACACACCCCAAACACACAAGATAGAGAAAAAGTTAGAAAATACAAAGTTTAACGTACTCACTCGACACCACTCCACACCCCTGCTCCCACAAACGCCCACGCATGCGCACGAGAGAGAGAGAGAGAGAGAGAGATTTTTAAAAGATCTTTAATAAACACACTTGTCCATCAGTCAATACAATTTCTATATCATGCTATGTTACACAGAAAATTAATCCCCCAAAAAACGCCCAAAAAAAAGCTGTCCATCATGAACTGAACAGAGGACATTCTCCAGGGACCAGAGGGTCCTGAAACCTTCCACATCCCCATTCCCCATAAAAAACTGAAAGTCCAGCCTGATTCTGGCTTTAAGTAGCCTCACAAATAAAATTTTGACATCAACATCACTCTCAACATTCTCAAGTTTTCTTCTCCGGCTTACATAGATAGCCAACTTTGCCTGCCCTAAAACAAAGTTCAGTAGTTGACACTTCTGCTTAAAACGACGATTGTACATAAAACCACAAATGAAAACCTGCTTAGAGAAAACTTCCTTAAAAATATGAAAAAGTTTTGTGAGAAGTTCAAAGAGGCCACTCAGGCGCTGACATTCAATAAAACAATGAAAAACAGTCTCCCTAGAGGAACAAAAAACACACTGATCACTGACACTGCTGTTAATCACAGAAACAAAAGCATTGACAGCTATAATACCATGCAGGACCCTCCACTGTAAGTCTCCATGCCTCTTAGGGAGAGGGGCTTTGTAAAGAGCCCTCCAGGCAGGCCGATGCCCTTTTCCTAGTTTAAAATAGGCTCTCCAAGGAGTGTCCACACAGGTGTTCAATCGGTCCTTGTTGAGTGCCATCACCACCAGTCTGTAGAGTGCCTTACCACTGGCTCCTCCAAAGTCCACACCAGTGGGAGCACAGAATGCCAGTAAGGAGCAAGGAGCGACGTCAAAGTCCATATAGAGCGTGAGAGAGGGAAAGGGGTCAGTGCTTTCTGGCTGCAGCGTGCCATTGCTAAAGTCCAAGAGTAGGGAGTGCTCAAGTCCATGAAGCTCCTGTTTCCAGTGTGCAAGAAGACCATCGATGAAACGATTCGACCTGACACCAAGATGAGCTGCTAAAGCTGAGGCGTTGTTGAGGCCAGGACCAGCCAGTTCCACCACTTGCTTCAGAGTGAGAATGTTCCTGGAACACAGCCTATCAAGGAAGGTCCTTCCAACTCCCGGCAGGACACCAAGGCGACCACCAAAAACCAGCGGCTCCCTCAACAACCAGTAGAGGGAATCGCATGGCCCTCTTTGTTTTTTAAAAAGAGTCCACACTGAAAAGAGACTGCGGTAAAAACTGGGTAAAGACAGTGCATTAGAGTTCTTAAAATCCATTAAAAACACAGGGAGGTCTAGCCCAAGCCCAAGGACTCTCTGTAAAATAACACAGGCCAAAGGCCTCCATACCAGGTCCTGGGGGCCCGTCAGCAGTCTCTGTATGAAAGTCAGTCTAAAAGCAGCACCTCTACTAGCTAAATGAATCACTCCTTGCCCCCCCTCCTCTTTGGGAAGAAATAACAGGGCTTGAGGAACCCAGTGGAGTCCACCCCCCCAAAAAAAGTCCACCAAAACAGACTGAATTTTGGACAACAAACCAGCAGGGGGGTCCATGCACATGAGGCGGTGCCACAGGGATGAGGAAACAAGATTATTTAAAATGAGCACTCTTCCTCTAAAAGATATTCTTGGCATTAGCCACTTCCACTTGTTTAGTCTCCCGTTAATCTTCTCTATGACCCCATCCCAATTTTTTTGCTCAAACTGCTGATTTCCAATAAAGACACCAAGATACTTAAAACCTCCTTTTTTCCAAATCAACCCACCCGGCAGCGTAAGCTGATTTTCTAGTTTCTCCCCCACCATCAGAGCCTCGCTTTTTCCCCAGTTTATCTTTGCAGAGGAAAGTTGGCCAAAAAGATTGACACTCCTAACCAGAACGTCAATGTCACTCTGCTTGTTTAGCAGAATGACTACATCATCTGCATAGGCCGACAGCTTGAACGTGGTGTCACAGCCAGGAAAAGTAACTCCTGATAGATCCCTTCTCAGGCAGTGAAGCAAAGGCTCTATGGCGAGGGAGTACAGCATCCCTGAGAGAGGGCAGCCCTGCCGAACCCCCCTCTGGACTTTTAAAGGGGCAGACAGGCCCCCATTTATCTTCAGCACACTCTCAATGTCACTGTACAAGACCCGTATCCTGGCTATGAAGCCTGGGCTGAACCCAAAAGCTGTTAAAACTGTCCATAAATATTGGTGTTCAACCCGATCAAACGCCTTTTCCTGGTCAATTGAAATCAAACCAGTTTCTACCGCCAATGAACCAGAGACCTCCAAAATATCCCGAATTAAAGTGACGTTGTCACTAATCAGCCTGCCAGGCACACAGTAAGTCTGGTCTACATGAATGAGCTCGCTCATCACCTTTCTCAGTCTTCGGGCCAGAGCTTTTGAGAGAATCTTGTAGTCTGTGCAGAGCAGAGAGACTGGCCTCCAGTTCTTTAGGCTCTGGAGGTCCCCCTTTTTCGGCAACAGTGTGATGATGGCCCTCCTGCAGGTCGTGGGTAGGGTCCCCCTTTCCAAGCTATCTTGGAGAACCTCCAGCAGGTCTGGACCAAGCAGGGGCCAGAATTCCTTAAAAAAGTCCACAGAGAGACCATCTATGCCTGGTGATTTTCCATTCTGGAGGCTCATTAGCGCCGTATGCAGCTCAGACAGAGACAGTGGAGCATCCAAGCCGGCAACAAGGTCCTCTGAGAGCACTGGAAGACCATCAAGGAAAACCTGGCCCAGTGACGTGTCCTCCCTCCACTCTGCTCTAAACAATTCACTGTAAAAGCTAGCAGCGTGTTTCCTGATCTCTGCTGCTGTGGAGATTGTTCTCCCGTCATCGCCCAACAAGGAGTGAATGAGCTTTCTCTGTCCATTTTTCCCCTCCAGTCCAAAAAAGTACTGGGAGGGCGAGTCCATCAGAGCTACATCCATGTAGCGTGAGCGGACCAGAGCACCCTGTGCGGTGACCCCTAGCAAGCTAGCCAAGGCTGACCTTTTTGACTTGAGAGCCTCTAAGTGCTCCTGTTTTCCTGTAGAACTGAGCAACTCCTCTAGTTCTACCACCTCAGTCTCCAGAACTTTCAAGGATTGGGTCAAGCTACGAGTGACATTTTGAGTGTACTGTTGGCAGAGTTGTTTTATCTGGGCCTTACCAAAATCCCACCACAATTGGAGAGAACTAAAAGAGGGTTTTTGTTCCCTGTGTGACTTCCAAACATCATGAAAAACCTCTTTAAAAAACACATCATTTAAAAGTGTATTGTTAAAATGCCAAAAAGCACTCTTACACTTTACATTTTCAATAAACACAGAACAAAACAGCAGGCAGTGATCAGTGAAACCAACAGGACAGATACAACTATTTTTAAAAACACTCATTTGATGTTTAATACCATAAAAACGGTCTAACCTAGCCATAGATAAAAGGTTATCTTTGACATGGCTCCAGGTGTACTGCCTCTGGTCCCCATGATGTGATCTCCACACATCGGCCATTTCATGTGTTTTCACCAGTTCTCTCAGCCTATTGGCAGAAGCAGGGTGAGGCTCCTGATGGTTCCTGTCTAGTCTGTGGTTTAATGTACAGTTAAAATCACCCCCCAGAAATAAAAAACTATTTGGATCACAGGACTTAACCGTATCCGAAAGCACGTCAAAGACCCTGATCCTCTCTGCTCTCTGTGTTGGCACATACACGTTTATAAAAACGAAGTTCACGTTTTCAAACTGTACCTTTAATAAGAGGAAATGACCTCTCACCACCTCTTCTACCTCATAAGAGACAGGCACACAACCCCTAGAGAAAAGTACAGCCACCCCCCCACTGCTACTGGATTTGTGGCAAAAAAAAATGCAGCCATCCCACTCTTTTCTCCAATGGCTCTCAATGTCCACAGTGCTGTGAGTCTTTTGGACCATCAGCACGTCAAGTTTCTTTAAATTAAAAAGCTTGTATAAAGAGGCCCTTTTTACATCATCCCTGGCCCCATTAATATTGAGAGTGCCAATTCTAAGGTGGGGCATTAAAAAGGATAAAAATAGGGTACAGTAAAAAAACACACACATAGCATAAAAGGGAAGAAACAAACTAAGAGTCAACATGACTGTTAGTAATTTGCAATTTCAGTTTAGCAACCAGTTTCTTTAAACGATAAATTTCCTGATCAGTGAAAGTCTCATTCCCATCATTCAGTTTCATAAATTTGCGAGCTGATGCCACGAATAACTCCAGATCTGGAAAGTAATTTTCCACTTTCACAGCTCTGCTCCCCTTAGTCACCTGGAGAAATTGCCTAATTTTAGTAAAACAATAGGAGCTTTGCTCCTCCTGCGTCTGCGTCTGCATCAGTTCAGACTCATCTCCACTTTCGTCAGAAGCGCTCTCATTCAGTAAATCTAAATTCCCAACCCTACTAGATTTAGCAGAGCTCTGCAAGTTTTCCGCACTTTTCCTTTTTTGTGCAGCTTTAAAAGGATCCTCTTCAACAAAACTACATTCCTGCATTTCTTCATGAAACGCAACGTTTGTCATGCAGTGTTTGCTCTGTGTGTCCGCTACAGCCTCAAACCACTCCTCCCCCGCCTGCAAAGTCTGTTCATTCACGTTCCTTCGTTTAACTGCACTTTTACTTACACCCTCCACCTGTTTACCCCGGGCGACAGGCTCGTCACAATGATCAGAGCTGCCGCCAGACAGAAATTCCCCACCATCACTGTTTGGGGGGGCAACTACCGCGCCCGCCGTGGCCACCCCAGCAGAGGCGGCCGCGGCCACCCCAGCACAAGCGGACGCGGACGCGGACGCCCCCGCAGAAGTAGAAGCGGACGCGGCTGCATCCGCGTCCGCAGTCACGGCCGCGACCGCCCCAGCAGAAGCGGGCGCCGCAGCGGCATCCGACGCACCACATGTAGCGCTACCCTCCGGACCACCAGAAACAGCGGCGTCACCTTTCTTACTGCCAGTGCTCTTTGTGTTCGCCTTTTCAGGACATGACCTAATAAGATGGCCTTCTGCGCCACACGCAAAACACTTCATGGTTTCAGATGTTGCAAACACCAAGTAGCTAAAGCCGTCAATCCTGAAATTAAAAGACGCGTTCAGTTCAGCAGAGCTGTCTTTCAACATCATGAAACACTGCCTCCTATGACATACAACATGCTTCAGCAGGGGTGATTTACTACCCAGAGAGACCATTCTGATAGGGGACACAACCTGGCCAAAACGGGACAACTCTCTAATCAGCTGATCATTTTTAACGAAAGGAGGAGCGTTTGAGATGGTGATCCTCCTAGACGGATTCGCCAGCGGTAAAACGGGAGTAAAAGTGTCACCTAGGACCACTCCCTGTGCCACCACCTGATCAGCTTTTTCAGTCGAATCCAGAAAGATCACAATTGCGCTGTTCATCCTCGATGCTGATTTTATGCTGCCATGCCCAACCACCTGTCCTACAGCGAGGCTGGCCTCCTCCACAGAACAGGGAACTGTCGGGAGGATTCTCACACCATGACGCCGGGTTAAGCGCTCAAACTCCACACCACCATCAATCACCGGCATGATGCCGGCCGGGAAAAACCGGCAGCAGAAGCTACCGTTCCCCAACACACTCACTCCAACACTCACACCCCAGCACACACACACTCAACCCACTATATTAAACACACACACCTCAAACACACAAGATAGAGAAAAAGTTAGAAAATACAAAGTTTAAAGTACTCACTCGACACCACTCCACACCCCTGCTCCCACAAACGCCCACGCATGCGCACGAGAGAGAGAGAGAGAGAGAGAGAGTGTCATGCAAAGAGTTGTCATTTGTGGTTTATTGTTTGCAACTCTGTGAATAGAACTAGATTTAAAAATGTCACTTTCTGCTCTAAAATCATTCAGAGAAGTGCCCCGTAGAATGGGAGAAGCCGTCGTTCTGTATGCAGATGGGATTTGTTATGCAAAAGAGATTGCTGTGTCCCAGTCTCAGTTTGTGAAGGTCAGCTGCCTTTCTGTCGTTTTTGTATTCAGTAGACGTCCATAGCCTTCCACTGTAATATCACATAGACTGACTTCAAAATATGAACTTTAAAAATCAAAACATCCATATTGTACCTTCATCTAATCTCTATTTTGAAATCTTTTCCAAATGCACAGGGATTTTAGTGAATTTGTACCATTATAGCCCCTTTACATAGGGGTAGAGATCATTGAGTGAAGACAAAACCAGATCTTCAAACAATCTTTTAATGATCTTCAATGGCCTCTACAGTCCTCAGATTTTTGAGTTATTCCAAAACAATTTCTCAACAATCACCAAAGGGAAGTGATCTTTCAATGATCTCTCAAGAAGCGCTCAATGAGCTTTCAATGATCTCTCTACCTTCAGGGTGGAAAAAATGTGGCGCTCATTGAAAGATTGCTGAGAGATCATTGGGAGATTGATGAGATTGTTGAGCTCTTCTTGATTGCAATCTCATTGATCTCCCAAGGATTTCTGAATGATATTCAATTCAATTCATTCATTCATTCATCTTCTTCCACTTAATCCTTTTCGGGTTGCGGGGGGGCTGGAGCCTATCCCAGCATCTTTTGGGCGAGAGGCAGGGTACACCCTGGACAGATCGCCAGTCCATTGCAGGGCCAACACAGAGAGACAGACAACCATTCACTCTCACAGTCATACCTAAGGACAATTTAGAATCCTCAGTTTGATGCCAATTAACCTAACTTGCATGTTTTTGGCATGTGGGAGGAAACCGGAGAAATCCCGGAGTAAACCCACACAGACACGGGGAGAACATGCAAACTCCACACAGATCACTGTTGGTCGGGGGCTGGGATCGAACCCAGGATCCCCCGGCCAAGGGTGAGGTGCTGTGCTGCCACAGTGCTAACCACTCCGCCACTGCACCGCCCCAATTCAGTTCAATTCACCTTTATTACCTCCGCCAGGCCGAAAAGACCAGGAGGAGGTAATGTTTTTGCCGGGGTTTGTCTGTGTGTTTGTCTGTTTGTCTGTCTGTCTGTCTGTCTGTCTGTTTGTCTGTTGGTTAGCAAGATAACTCAAAAAGTCTTGGACTGATTTCCATGAAACTTTCAGGCGTTGTTGGAAATGGTACAAGGAAGAACTGATTAAATTTTGGGGATGATCCGGATCACCGTCTGGATACAGGAATTTTTTAAAGCATTCTTTAACACTGTGACATATGGCTATTTTCAACATGTGCGCAGGCGCAATGGAGGGCGCTGGTCATCGTGTCTGACCAACATAAACTCCGCGTTCTTCAACGTTTTAGGCACAAAAGCACGTGGAAAACACTGGTGGGCTGGGCCCGCCACCGTGCCTGTGTTTGCACGACGCTGCAAAAGCTGAGACGGGCAGCTGTCCGCCGCCGGATTATTTGGCAGAAATTCCCCGGCCAGCCATAGGCGCTGCGCAAAAACGAGCTGCTCGGCAGCGTGCTGTGTGCCTGTGTTTGCGCAATGCTGCAAAAGCTCAGAAGGCCAGCTGTCCGCCGCTGGTTTATTTGGCAGAAATTCCCCGTTCAGCCATAGTAGCGCCGCAAAAAGAAGCTCTCTGCCGGGGAAGTTTCCAAATCATCTTTGGCCGCGGAGCGCAACCCCAACCAATAAAGATAAAGATTAGATGTACCACGAAGGTCGAGTGCAAGCAAGATGTTTGTGTCTGTGAACATTCCGTCTTTTGGCGAGTTGATACGTAACAATGTTTACAGTTTGATGAGAAGGTTGCTGCCTTGTAACAATCATCTTATATCAGCAATTGTCAACTCGTCACTCACACTTCACTCCAGCATTTGGAAGTGGTGGCGTTCCATTTTATACTGAGTCCAATATTGTATGTTATTGTTGTTACAAGACCGCCGACTGTCTGCTGATCTGTATATACTTTTATTTATTTATTTATTTATTTTCTACTCCTTTTAGTTCTGCATTTAATATGAACCCTGAGTTTGAAATAAACGTTTGAATTTTGAATAAAACCCACGCCAACCCGTCTACCTAATTGGCATCCGTCAGTGAAGCCCTCAGTGCTGCTTTCAGTGATCTAAAACGCTCACATAACCCATTGGCCTGTGGGTTGTACGCAGTTGTATCATGACTTCTTTTGTTTTTTCTTTTGAATTCTTGGATGGAACATGGGTGGCCAATATAAGCTGTGGATTCAGCCATCACATATTTCGGATAACTTATGTTGAACTGTATAATCAGAGGAGCTATTGTCTAATTTGACCTTGTTGAATTTTATTACCCCCTTTGTTATATTATTCACTTTCTTTTAACCTGTACTCTTAATCTATTCGAAATAAAGATTAATTCATTCATTCATTCAATTGCAACGCCCCCAGCCTGGGAGTTTGCAGATGCAGGACATGGACACAACACCAACACTTCAGTTTATTACCTCCGCCAAGGAGGTAATACTTTTACTACTGAACCACTAATCCTATCATTGTGAATCCAATTGCTACTCAGATGTTTTCATGGTCAAGGAATCTGACAACGTACACACAAACACTGTATGGGGGGAACTGTGGCGCTTGGCGGAGGTCTGCGCTCTCCGAGTGCTTTTCTAGTTTATATAGCGCCATTTCACAACAACAGTCATCTCATAGCACTTTCAACTGTAGGGGAAACCCCCACAATTGCAGAAAGACCCCAGCAATCAGGTGATGCCTTGTGAGCAAGCGCTTGGTGACGGTGGAGAGGAAAAAAACCCTTTTAACAGGAAGAAACCTCCAGCAGAACCAGGCTCAGGGAGGGACAGTCATCTGCTGCGACTGGCTGGGGGGTGAGGGGATAGAGAAGATGAAAAGAACAGACATGTAGAGAGCAAACAGCACCATGGGGACTCAATCTTTGGGAGAGAACAAACACATGTTAATGACCAGCAAAAAAAAAAAAAAAAAAAAAAAAAAAATCATTGAGAGTGAAGAAAGGAGTGAAGCCCAGTGCGTTATTGGAGGTCCCCCGGCTGTCTAAACCTAATAGCAGCATAACTAAGGGAGGGTTCAGAAACACATGATCCCTCCCTAATTCCCTATATCAAAAAGGAAGGTTTTAACCCTATTCTTAAAAACAGAGATCGAGTCTGACTCCCGAATCCAGATTGGCAGCTGGTTCCACAAGAGAGGAGCTTGATAACTGATAAGCGATATGTCAATGATCTTTCAATGAAGGCCAAATTTATCTGCCTCAGTGGTAAGGATGGCTGAGGGATCAGTGAGGGATTGCTGAGCATTCAATAAAAGACCAACAGAGTTCATTGAAAAATTGCTAAGAATCACTGGGAGGTAGATGAGATTGTTGAGTGCTCCATGAAAGTTCATTGAGAGTTTGTTGAGAGATTGATTTTAATTTGGTGATGGCTGGGAGATTGTTTTGGACAGTCAAAACTTTGAGGAGACTGTGATGACCATGGAGATCACTGGAAGATCATTGATAGAGCATTGTGCACTGAAAAAAATGGCCAGCTCTTTCAACGATCTCCACCACTGTGTAAAGGGGGTAGAAGAGCACTAGAAACCTCTCTAATGCTCAGCAACCTCAATGGTTACCCAAGAAGCTCTAAATGATCCCTGAGTGATTGCGCTTGGTCTCTCATTGATCGCTGAAAGATTGTTTAAAAGTAAAATGAAAATCATAGAATGATGTCCCAAACATTTACACAGAAACAGCTTTTTAAGGCTTTAGGAGAGCGATGAGAGATTAGATCAGTTTTTGATCTCTCACTGGTCACCCAATGATTTCTGTTTGTGTATAGGGGGCTTTACTGAACAAAAGCAATAGTGTGAATTTATTGGATGGATTTACTGACAATCTTTCATTTGGAAATATCTGTCCTATTGATCCACTTTACAGCACTCATGATTGCCAAATAATGTTTAATTGACACTGAGAACCAGTGAGTCAAATGAGGGCATAGTGGTAATAATCATGTAAAAGATCAAACATTATAGCAACTAAAACTGGATGGCATTTAGAGATGCACAAGCTTGTAATACCCCCTTTACAGACGGGTGGAGATCATTGAGAGATCCATGACTGTTGACAAAATGGCCAGATCTCCGAACGATCTTTTAATGATCTTGCAGCGATCACCAAGATCACTCAATGATCTTTAATGATCTCCACAGCCCTCAAAGTTTTGACTCAGTCCAAAACAATCTCTCAACAATCATTCAATGATCTCTCACTGAGCACTCAAGAGCACTCAGAGATTGTTTTGGACTGAGTTAAAACAATCTCTCAACTGTGAAGACAGTAGATATCACTGGGAGATCATTGAAAGACTGTTGCGAGATCTGACAGTTTTTTCCCCAATTATCTTTCAATGATCTCCACCTCTGTGTAAAAAGCTGTTCTCGACCTTCTGGAAATGTTTCTACTTCAGAGACAAGACCCAGAGGCTCCCTGTCACCCAAGAAATGCTCAGCAGTCTCCATGGTCACCCA
Organism: Pholidichthys leucotaenia; assembly: GCA_020510985.1. Classification (NCBI taxonomy): domain Eukaryota; kingdom Metazoa; phylum Chordata; class Actinopteri; order Cichliformes; family Pholidichthyidae; genus Pholidichthys; species Pholidichthys leucotaenia. Next base: position 186,057,513 of record CM035847.1, on the reverse strand, counting down.
AGGAACTGTCAATGATCCCTCTGTGATCTCTTCTAGTCTCTCAGTGATCTCTCAAGGACAGTTCAAAGATCTCTATAGAGCTCCATGAAAATCTTACAATAATCTCCCAAACATTTACAAAGAAACAGCTGTTTTGAGGTGTTAGGAGATCGTTGAGAGATCAGGTCAATTTTTAATCTCCAATTGGTCTCCCAGCAATCTCCATGCTGTGTAAAGGGACTTTAAAAGAAATGTGTTACATCTGAGAAATCTGCATGCATGTGTGAAAGTCAGTATAGGAGCAGCGGCTCGTTTAGCTCCATTAGCTGATAAGTTCATACGCTGTATATGCTTTACATAAAAGCTCTCTTTCTCACCTGAATCTCATCAGTGGGACAGAACTGGAACTGTTTGATGTATTGTCCACCTCCAGGATAGAGATGCAAACTAATGGAAAAGAAAAAGAAACAAATGTAATGGTGCCTTTCTGGAGGTTTGAAAATGATAAAGCAACACAAAAAATACCTCCAGCAATTTCCATATAAATGACTGCAGCCGTGTCTTCACTATCCCAACTGTAAACTCTTTTTTGAAGTAAAATGATCTGATTTGTAGCCACCCTAGTATACTGAGAAGGGTGTGTACATGTGTTAAAGGTTGATTGACTTTACTGTGGAGCAGAAATGACTACAGGAAATTTAGTACTTTCTTTGATGCACTATGGCATTAATCAAGTTTGTCACAACTATATCTGAGTTTGTTTCTGAGCTCTTAATATGTTTCAAAGCAAACTCTCAGTAACATCCAACTAAAGGCCAACTTGCATTAGAATAGCACCAACTGTAGAAGTGTAAGCACACCCTGAAACATTATAGCTCTATAGACTTACAGATGACACTGATAGCAGGCTTGGTATCTCAGCTTGGCTGCAGTTCAAACAGACACATATCTGTCAATGGGTTGCACGTAATTCAACTCCGCTGACGTGACAGAAACTTTACTGTCCTTGGGTTAAAGGCCTTTACATACACAGCAAGAACAAAGAAATGTGTTTGCTCTCCCAGGGCTGCAAGAAGAAAATGACATCATTTTGTTGTTGCAGCCCTGGTTTGGGAGTTCTTGCAGCTCCTTCTTGACACATCATCATGGCAAAACGTTTGTTCTTGTGTGGTGTCAGGGAACTGTTGCGTGACTGGTCAGAAATGTGAATTTCCCAGCAGCTCTGCACTTGAGTTTCTTGTGAAGTATGAAATGTCCTGGCCAGAAAGAACTTGGTTCTTGTTCTAGCCACCTCAAGAAAAAGAACAAGTTTCTCTGTTGTTGTGGAGTATGTTTGGCCTTAAGCCTAGGCAAGGATTAAGGATTAAATGTCCAGACTTAGTTTATAATATATAAGTAGTGTTCCTTCGGTAGGTTGTACTAACCTGTTGGTTTGCTGGTAAATTCAAGCCTTTGCATCAATAATAGTGCCAGTGTAACAGAATTTGCAGTTTGTTTTGTCAATCAAAGCCTCCTGTTTTATCACTAGAACAATTAGTGAGTTGCAATGAAGCAAAAGGTTAACATGCAGGTTTATCACATCAATATGTGGTTGAGTTTCATGTTGAATTTAACTTTACACCATTTTATCAGATTGTCACAAGACCCTGTGAACTTATAGTTTTACTATATTGCTATGCCATATTGTTTTACACATTTAATACCCCACAGCTCACCCACCTCGAGGCTTATTTCTCTACATTAGGCTTTATTCTCTGGTAGAACGTGTGTAAACATGATGGAACCTGCCATGTTTTATATTGTTAATTGGCAATTAAGTCATGATATGATAGATAGATAGATAGATAGATAGATAGATAGATTGACATACTTTATTGATCCCATACTGGGAAATTTTAGTGTAACAGCAGCATGACATACAGTCAACTGACCAAACAGACAGAAATACCCACAGCGTAATAGAATGGTAAAGAAAATAGAAAAAGGAATTACCTAGAAAAGCTAAACACACTAAACTAAAAATAAAGGCTCATCCAAATAGAATATACGTATATAGATATATACTGAGTAAGAGGTAATCTGTACTGTGCAAAATAGAACCATAAGGTGCAGCATGAAATATAAGGTACAAAGTAGACTGTAAAGTGCAATATGACAGCTGGATTATAACCGTTTTCCAAACATCAGAGTGAGTTATTGTACAGTTAAATGGCATGTGGCAGGAAAGATTTCCTGTATCTAACCGTTCGGCAGTGAAGCTGTAGCAGTCTGCTGGAGAAAGTGCTCTGGTGTCTGTCCAGTGTGTGGTGGAGGGGGTGATCACGGTTGTCCATGATGGATAACAGTTTGTTCAGTGTCCTCCTGTCCACCACAGTCACAAAAGTCTCCAACCTGAGACCAATCACAAAGCCAACCTTCTTGATAATCTTGTCAAGTCTGTTGGTGTTGCTGGCTCTGATACTGCTACCCCAATAGACAGCAGCAGAGAAGATGGCGCTGGTGACAGCGGCCTGGTAGAAAAGCTCCAACAGCTTGTTGCACACATTGAAGGATCTCAGCTTCCTCAGAAAGGGCTCATCCCCTTCTTGTACACAGCATTGGTGTTAGATTTCCAGTCCAGTCTGTTGCTGATCATGACACCCAAGTATTTGTAGTCCTCTACATCCTCCCCACTAATCCGCAATGACTGTGAAGGCGTCTTCCTCTTCCTGAAGTCAATCACCATCTCTCTGGTCTTGCTGACGTTCAGCTTCAGGTGATTCTGTTTGGTCCACTTCACAAATCTGTCTACCAGTGCCCAGTACTCCCCCTTTCTCTCCCCCCTTATACACCCAACAACAGCTGAGTCATCAGAAACTTTCTGCAGGTGGCACAAGTTGAACCCGTAAAAAAAAAAACAGGTTTAATGCCTCAGCTTTCTCCAGGTTTCCCGATGGCTGTCTGTCTCTCCCCTTACACCCAGTGATGTGTTTCATTCCAGTCCACACATCCCTCACATTGTTCTGCTGGAGCTTGGCCTCCAGCAGCCTCCTATTAGAGTATTCCAAAAGTAATATAACAAATAATAACTAATTACCTTCAACTGCTGTTCTGAGTGATTACACCAACACTGCTAAAGAAACACACCGGCTGGTGCAAGGCATGTTGACGTTTTCCTTCACCCCTCCAGAGGGCATAGAGGGAACAGAAAGTGAAACTCTTGGTTATGACTTTAATACTGTAGGTTCTGTGAACTTTGGTTTGAGACTATGACAACATAGCACAAAAAATTTAAAGTAAACATTTCCTCTTTCTCTCTCTCTCTGTCTTTCAGACCCAGCGATCAAGAAGAAAGCCACAGGTCAAAGTCAAGAGAAGCAAATGAACCAGTAAGAGGGAAAATTAAAGTAGCAGGGTACCAAATCACATCTGTCATTATTAATATCAACAAACATTTCAATCAGAGACATCATCAAACACCGTCATTTCCATCAATGAATATGTTTACAGACACAGTTTGGAGTTCTATACTCCAAATAATACAGTAATAGTTCAATGTGGAGAAAAAAATGCAGTATGACTGTATATTACTGCACAGCCTACATTGTTAATATCTCACCTGCTGTCATCAAGGCCTTGCACATCTTCATTATCACTTTCATTATTATCCCCATGGAGTGCATCTATGTGCACACAACATGACTGATAACAGGTCACATCTCACCTAATGTTCTGTCTCTAAAGCGGTGTGTCTTCATAATGGCTATAACAGGCATCCCTTTACATTAATCACTGGAATATTTTCGGTGCACTATACTAGCATCTCCCTCATGATTCTACACTTTGACTTTGGTTAGTGTAAAAGGGAGATGTGGCAACAGTGTCATTTCCCAGATGTACCACTCGTGTGTGTGCACGTAGCTGCAGTGGCTGGTGTTGCCCATGATAACCATCATCATCAGGATCGTGACAGTTCCCTGCTCCAATGACAGGCAGTTCAACAGGAAACAGATGGAGAACCTCTAATCTTTGTTGACACATCCAAGTAACATACCCCCCAAAATATTTTGTCTTTACTTTCCCTTCCTCTGTTCATCTCACTTTTTCCCTTTGGGCTTTATATTTTCTAAGTGTACATAAAGCAATTTCAAATCTTATAGTTTTGTACATGTAATTTTTATGGTGTGTGGATATTTTCTAATAAAATAAACAAAAATGGATGACTTTCTCCATTACTGGTCACTTTACTCTCTGTTTATTTATTTCTGCTGACAGAAAGAGAATTACATATAAGCAATTTTTAGTTTAAAACACAATGTGCTGTTTGCTAGTAACTGATGTGAGCAAAGGAAAACAATAAACACTAATTCTAGGAGGATTCAATGTTTATATTTTTCCACCATGCAGTGTGAACTGAATTGGGCTTTCACTTTGAAATGTGTCAATTATTGTAGCCAGGGTGCAGTCAATGGGTGTATGTTGTAGTCGGATGCAACAGATAAACAATGCAGAAACTTCTGAGATTTTCCAAATCCTCTAACTCAAGGTTGCTGTTATTAAAGCAAACAAAAAACTTCTGCAGATTTGAGGACTTTATCAAGGATCCTCATGACTCCTATGGTACCGAGCAACGGCGGGTTGTGAGCTCATTATAAAACATCAAAGTAAAGGGTCCATGTTGGCATTGTTAGCCAGCTACTGGCTTGAGCAACCACAGAGAAACTGTCAACCCCTTTTGATCTTAACACACCTAACTCTGAGAGTTGTTAGATGTGTCTCTTTCCCTAAAAATCAAAACTCTGCCAAGGTAACTCTTCAAATTAGTATCACACTTTCACTTAAAATGCTGAATAATAAACCTTTTCTGAAAATCGCACCAAGTTTGTACAGAATATATATATATATATACTGTATATATACATATATATACACACACACACACACACACACACACACACACACACACACACACACACACACACACACAGAGTGGGAGAAATAAGTATTGAACACGTCAACATTTCTCTCACTAAACATTCCTGATGGAGCATTGACCTAAGATTTTCACCAGATATCAGTAACAACCCAAGTAATCCATACATACAAAGAAATCAAGGCAACTGTGTTCACAAAACAAGTTATATTTAATAAAGTGGAATGACACAGGGAATAAGTATTGAACACATGAAGAAAAAGAGGTGCAAAAAGGCATAGAAAGCCAAGAAACCAGCTGAAATCCATCAGAATTTAGGAAGCATCCCATCCTCCATCAGTGCAAATTAATTTCAGCTGGTTAAGTCCTGACTGATAGCCTTTCAAAAGGTCCGTGAATATCAGATTGTCACACCACAAAGATCTCATGATGGGAGAGAAGCAAACAACTCTCTCTAGACCTTCACAGCCTTATTGTTGCAAAACATAATGATGGCATTGGTTTCAGGCACATTTCAAAACTACTGAATGTTCAAGTGAGCACTGTTGGAGCCATCATTTGGAAGCGAAAAGAACATCATTTTACTGTAAACCGGCCATGAACAGGAGCTCCTCACAAGATTTCTGACAGGAGTCAAAAGAATTATAAGAGTTATCCAAGAGCCAAACACCACTTGTGGAGAGCTCCAAAGAGACCTGGAGTTAGCAGGTACCGCTGTTTCAAAGAAAAATATAAGTAATGCACTCAACTGACATGGGCTCTCTGCCCGCTCACCTTGCAAGACTCCATCGCTGAAGAAAAAGCATGTTGAAGCTCATTTAGAATTTGCTGCACAACATTTAAGCAAGCTAGTAAAATACTGGGAGAATATAGTCTAGTCAGATGAGACCAAAATTGAACTTTTTGGATTCCCCAACACACAGCATGTTTGGAGAAGAAACGGCACTGCACATCAACCCCAAAAATACCATACCAACAGTTTGGAGGTGGGAACATCATAGTGTGGGAGTGTTTTTCAGCACATAGTACAGATAGACTTCATATAATTGAAGGAAAGATGAATGGAAAAATGTACAGACACATCCTTTAAGAAGAACCTGTTGCCATCTGCCAAGATGCTGAAGATGAATCGAGGGTAGACAATTCAGCAAGACAATGATTCCAAAAACACAGCCAGGAAAACTCTCAACTGGCTCCAGAGAAGGAAAAAAAAGCTCCTCAATTTCAAATCATTAATCATTCATCGTATCCAGGGGCCGGCATGCCCCCACCATCTGCTGCTGAGGCCAGTGCACCTCTGACATCTGCTGCAGAGGCTGGTGCACCTCCGCCTGTAGTTCCTACTGCTAAGGCCGGTGCGTCTCTGCCATCTGCTGCTGAGGTCAGTGCACCTCCGTTGTCTATTTTAGAGGTCAGTGTGCCACAGTCACTTGTTTCAGAGCTAAAAGGTTCTTTATTTGTGTTTGCCGAGCTTTATGCTCCTGCACCATCTGGCACTCTGGTCTGGGGACCCATGGACTTGGGCAGGCCTCCTGACCCACCTTGCCTCATAATTCAGTGGCCTAGGGACAGTGGAAGGTCACCTGATCCATCCTGTACTTTGGGCTGGGGACCCCTGGAATTGGGAAGGCCCCCATACCCACCTTGTGCTCCAGTCTGATGGTCTTGGAATGCGGAAAGACCACCCAACCCACCATGTCTTCTGTTTTGGTGGCCTGTAAACTTTGGAAGGCCACCCGACCCATCTTGTTTGCTTGTTTGGGGTTGGGGACTCTGGTTGGCCCCCCACGAACTGTTTTCTTTTCTTTGGACTCTGTGGTGGTGGTGGTGGTGGTGGGGGGGTTGTTTCTGCCCACCTGGCCTTGTACCCCCACCACCCACTCTGGGCAGGTGTTTTTTTGTTATTATTTTAGGGATGTCTGGGAGCCATCCTTTAAGTGGGGGGCACTGTCAAGTTGTGGGTTGGGCCCATGACCTCACCTTGGGTTATAGTTTATAGTTTGGGTATTCTGATGTGTTAGAATAATTTTGAGCTTAAATTATTCAAAGTCAAATAATCAGGCGGAAAGTTGGATTTATGTACATTTATTATAAAAAATAGATATCCAGTTTCACCTCAATGGCCATTTGAGGGGGAGATTACAAAGCATGGCATTCAGACACACCTAGAATCTCCAAAGAATTCATTTCTTTAAGTCTGATATATATAGGTAGGAGAAAGGAGAGGGAGGATGAGGATAAGGGGAGGAACAGTACGGGACAGTCCTGATAATCAAAGCTTATCCGGGGAAACGTCACAGACACTCTGGAGACATGAGGTCATGGAGACATGGACATGAGATCCAAAAAACTAACAGAATGTCCATATGCCTAATCTCTACCACTGATCTATACAGGCTGAGGAGTTCCTGTGCATCCCTGTGACCCAAAACAGGTCATGTCAAAGAGATTAAGAGTAGCTTAGATCATTCCTTACGCATGTACTGATCCTGTACTGAATTCTCTGAAGGCCAATAATTGCTCACAGAAACATACCAAGAATATATGAACTTATCCTATATGGCATGCACATGTACATAAACATTAAACATGGCATATGAAAGGCATGATATTTCTCAAATATAATAATACATTATTAATACCAATAATAATGTAGATAAATGGAATTTTTCTATCATATTCCCCCTTGATGCTTAATAAAGCATCAGGATTAAAAAAAAATAATAAAAGTGGTAGTAAAATAAAGTGAATGAATGAATATAAGAATATGTGTAAGAAGTTACATGCTGTTATGTGTCTTTGCAAGTTAAAAACATGTGTAGAATATTTCATTAAGAGTGAACATGTGCAGTGATTAAAATTAATTTTAGACTGTGTCAAATAAGTACATAGAAAATAATATGAAACAGCCTTAAATTATATTGCAACCTTCAAAAACCCTTAGTTCAGTATTACCCCACCACCACCACCCACCCTTCACCATCCTCATCATCATATTAAGGACTCACACAAGAAAATCTGAAGTTATAAAATTCCTTACCTAGTTTATGATGAGACTTCCCCATTAAGAGAAACACTAACTTCTGTGAGGATCTGAGGTATTAATAAGATAAGATAAGATAAGCCTTTATTAGTCCCACAACGGGGAAATTCCAGGATTGCAACAGCACAGGGATAGCAACACTCAGAGCAACAATCAGAAGGCAAGAAAAAACAAGCAAGCAAGACCATTTGCATAATTTTCATGGATAGAAGTAAAACAATAATATCCTATAATCGGGCCTACACTCCTACGGGTGGTAATCAGTCGATCAAGGACCATTCTACTTCGTTACAATTTTGTAAATGATTGTAGTCTACAACTGAGTGTTTTAATCCCTAAGGTATTTTGTTTCCACTCTCATTCAAAGAAACAATGAACAAAAAACCTCACTCCTGTACTTTCCATTTGAAATTGCATTAATGCTTCATAAATGGCATCATATGGTAGAAAAGCATCTCCCCTCACCCTGCCCACCTGCCCTGCCAACATGATGAGGGTATGGTCAGTTGCCAAAATGGGGTACACAAACCTGCCCAGTGTCCAGGCCAGGTGCAAATACGTCTAATGACTCAGTGACCTTTGACAATGTAGATCCTTGATATAACACTTGCTCACTTCATTGGTCAAGCAGAGTAGCAGTACAGGGGAGAGACGCACTGTAAGCTGGAAAGGAACATTACCACTTCAAAAAGAGGAGTTCCCTGATGAAATTGACCTTGCATTCACAGAGTAAGGAGTGTCATTATGTTTCTAATCAGTGGAGTGATGTGTTGTGCCAGGTGTGATTCAAAATGAAGTTTGCTATGTTATTTCTGTATATAGCCTCTCAAAAACAAAACAAACCAAAAAAAAAAAAAAACATCCTGTAGTAGCTGCATTATTTTAGCAATAAAAGATATTTTGCCTAACTGTTAGTATTATTAAGGAGCAAACATAGCAATTCTCTACAGTGTATAAGCAATGGAACAACTTAATAACCAATGTTAAGTATTACTAGAGGATGATGAGGATGATAAGGTAATAACACTAACCACACTTTTCTTTCCCTTGTATTTTTTCCCTTGTCATGATAAACAAACAGCCTGCTTCTCTATTATCAAAGGTCGTTACTGGATGCCAAGCCATCAGCTGACACTTGCATAGAGAAACAGTTAAACAGTCATTTGTTGTTGTTTTTTCAAAATAATTATACTATATATATATATACTATATACTGTATATACAGTATATACATATATACATACACACACACACATACAGTATATATATATATATATATATATATATACACTACCGTTCAAAAGTTTGGGGTCACCCAGACAATTATTTTGTGTTTTCCATGAAAAGTCACACTTATTTACCACCATGAGTTGTAAAATGAATAGAAAATATAGTCAAGACATTGACAAGGTTAGAAATAATGATTTGTATTTGAAATAATAATTTTTTCCTTGAAACTTTGCTTTCGTCAAAGAATCCTCCATTTGCAGCAATTACAGCATTGCAGACCTAACATGATTGCACAAGGGTTTTCTAATCATCCATTAGCCTTCTGATGCAATGAGCAAACACATTGTACCATTAGAACACTGGAGTGATAGTTGCTGGAAATGGGCCTCTATACACCTATGTAGATATTGCACCAAAAACCAGACATTTGCAGCTAGAATAGTCATTTACCACATTAGCAGTGTATAGAGTGTATTTCTGATTAGTTTAAAGTTATCTTCATTGAAAAAAAAGTGCTTTTCTTTCAAAAATAAGGAAATTTCTAAGTGACCCCAAACTTTTGAACGGTAGTGTATATATATATATATATTAAACAGTCTCTTGCTGAGGGTTTCAGGTGGGGTAAAACGTTAGATGCACCCAAGTGCCATGTCCTTCACTTTCCGCGGCTGTTCAGGTCAGCCAGATAACCTTTGTGCTGTCCTTGCCAGGGAGTTTTGGTCCAGTTTCCTTTGATGACCAGATCCCCTGGTTTGCCCAAGAGATGGGTGCATCTCCCACGGTTCCTTTGTCACATGGTCCCTCCTGGGAAGGACAGTATGGATAACATTCCTGTCAGTTGTCATTCTTTGCATGTAATCACCCAGAAACCCTTCCTCATCGCCTAAGATAAATGGCTTCAATAATAGGGTTTGCCATTCATAATTTCCCTATTTTTTCTTATTTGTGTATTATACTAATCCTGTAGATTGTTGATGGTAGGCTAAATGGTTTCCTAGGTAAATGTTTGATACTAATAATTTGTCATCATGGGATATGGGCTCACAACCTCACTTTGAGTTTAGTTTTTTATGATTCTCTGTTTGTTATTATTATGGTCATGATCTCTGTCTTGTTTTTTATGTGTCCATGCATTGTCCTTAGTTCTGGTTATTATTATTAGTAGTATTGTTATCTTCATGGTTATCTCTTGTAGTTTATTCCTGTCATCACATGTACTTTTGGTTTGGGCTTTCATTTTGACAGTGCCTTTTGTTTACTTCTGTTTTCACCTAGCTTGTTTTATGTCTTGTTAAGTTCTTGATTATCCACAGCTGTTTATTATTTTTGTTAATTTTCTTTGCCTTATTTAAGGGATGGCGCCCCTTAGCTCAGGGTGACATTCTAAAAAGTCATGTGGTGTGAACAGCACATTTTAATCTTGTAAAATCTTGTATCCTGCCTTGTAGTGTTTTTGTATTTTGTCTCACCAAGTTTGTATTTGATATTTTTGAGCCCTCGAGCTGGGGTTAGTTCCCCAGTTCAATAAAAGAACTGAACTAGGGTCTCACATTTGGGTCCTACTTTCACCATTGTGACAAAACTGGCCTTTGCTGAGGAGCATGTTGTGTGGACGGAGGAGGACTGGTCCAGCGTGCACTTCAGTGATGAGAGTAAGTTCAATGTTTTTAGGTCTGATGGGAAACAATATGTTTGGCGTCAAACTGGGGAAAGACTGAACCTAAAGTGTGTGAAGAAGTTCATTAAATTTGGAGGAGGAAGTGTCATAGATTGGGGGATGTTTTCTGGAGCAGGAGTTGGGCCTCTTGTACAGCTACATAGCATGGTAAATTCAAATGTTTATGTGAACCTCCTTCAGCAACATGCAATTCCTTTACTGCAATTGTTTCCCAATCAGCCCGCAATTTTCATGCAAGACAATGTCCCCTGTCACACTGCAAAATGGGTTAAACAGTTTGTTGAACCTAACAATATTGAAACAATGCAGCAAAGGGTGCAAAAGGTGCAGTGGGGAACCTGTATGCCCTCTTCTTGTCCAGATTCAGCCAGTGTCCCCCAGGGTGGGATATTATCACTATAAGGAAAATATGAAATTAATAAAATATGATCAGGTATAAATTATTTAATTTATATTGATGTATGGGAATCTAAGATCAAATTTCATTTCATACACCAGAAAAGTTAATAACACTCATAGGGGCACCACCTTCTATCTCTAAGGAGCAATTTAATCTTTAATTTCACTTTATACCTGTTTAATCACTCAATAAATTAATTGATAATCAGTCTCAAAAATTTTCCGTGAATTCGATACCTGGGCTTGAAACAGACTCAGAATGAAATAAATTCTCAACAACTTCTCTCATTTTCACATATTTATTAAACGAAATGATTAACAGACATTCCAGTAATTTCATTAATCAAAAAATCAATCTTGTAAATGATAGATTAACAATGTCAGTATTTTCGGAACCAGGGTTAAACTGAGAAATGAATTTCTATCAGTTTGATTTAACAGATTATGGAAACAACACAAATTTATGGAGAAAGTTTACTAATTATATGAAAAGTCCTGGATTAATCTTAAGAAAATAAAAAAACGGAATTTTAACGAAAAGAAGAGTTATGTTAATGGCTTCTTAATTTGCATCTGATTAGATATGGAAAAATTTGCATCCATTAGATATGGAAAAATTTAAAAATGGGATGGAAAAGATGTATGCAAAAATAAGACAAAGGGATATCTTTATTTGTGGTGACTTTAATATAGATTTGATGAAAACAAAACAACACAAACCAACTGAAGATTTCTTAGATACAATGTATAGCTTAACCTTATTTCCAAAGATTACAAAACCTACAAGAATAACAACACACTGTGCTACCCTGATAGACAACATTTTTACCAATGTTATTGAATATAATATGGTGAGTGGTATAATAATAAATGATATTAGTGACCACTTGCCTGTATTTGTTTCTTTAGATGTTAATTATGGGGCTATTGAGAGTAAGAATAATAATAAACTATGTAAAAAGATTATCTATAAAAGAATACAAACAGAAGATAGAATCAGTGATTTAAAAGAAGACTTAATGTTACAGAATTGGGATGTTGTCTATAGAGAGAAAAATGTGGACTTGGCATATGATAAATTTATTGATATATTTAAATTATTATATGATAAAAACTGTCCAATTAAAGAAATTAATAAAAAACACATATACAAAAATTGCCCATGGTTAACCAAAGGGTTACAAAATGCTTGTAAAAAGAAAAATTATCTCTATAAAAATTTTATTAAATTAAGAACTAAAGAATCTGAAAAAAGATATAAAACATATAAAAATAAATTAACTGATATAATACGAACTAGTAAAAAATTATATTATAGGAAAATGTTAAATGAAAATAAAAAATAATATAAAAGGAGTCTGGGATATATTAAACAAATTAAGGAAAAATGGAACTAAGAAAATGATATATCCAGAGTATTTTACTGATAATTGTGGTGATATTTATGATAAGAATATGGTAGTAAATAAAATGAATACATTTTTCGTAAGTGTTGGGCCAGAGTTGGCAGCAAAGATTCCAAATCAAGGAAAAGACACTGTGAGTGAGACTTTAATTGGAAGTAACCCTCGGTCAATTTTTCTTACAGCGGTGGATGAACTAGAGGTAAAATCTGTTGTTGAAAAGTGTAAAAATAAATTATCTACTGACTGTGATGGTATTGATATGGCACTAATAAAAAGAACTGTTGATGGTATATTAAAACCATTCACATATATTTGTAATTTATCATTTCAAACTGGTTCATTCCCGCAGAAAATGAAAATAGCAAAAGTAATTCCATTATTTAAGCAAGGAAGTAAACACCAATACACAAACTACAGACCAGTATCACTTCTCCCACAATTTTCAAAAATTCTGGAAAAACTTTTCAACAACAGATTAGAAAACTTTTTAAATAAACAGGATGTGCTGAATCAGAACCAATATGGGTTTAGAGCCAAGAGTACAACATCTTGGCGATAATGGATGCAACAGAGGAAATAATAAATGCATTAGATCAAGGAAAATATGCAATTGGTGTGTTTATAGATTTTAGAAAAGCATTTGATACAATAAATCATTCAATACTTCTTAATAAATTGCAAATGTATGGTATTAGGGGAATTGCTCTGAAATGGGTTACAAGTTATCTATCTGAGAGACAACAATTTGTGAAAATGGGAGAATATCTGTCTGGGTGTATGGGAATTGCCTGTGGGGTCCCCCAAGGGTCAGTACTGGGCCCCAAATTATTTAACATATATATAAATGATATATTCCAAGTTTCTAAATTATTAAAAATAATATTATTTGCTGATGATACTAATATATTTTATTCTGGAAATAATTATAATCAACTAATCCATACTATAAACTAGAAAAGCACTCGGAGAGCGCAGACCTCCGCCAAGCGCCACAATTCCCCCCATACAGTGTTTGTGTGTACGTTTTCAGATTCCTTGAGCATGTAAACATATGACTAGCAATTGGATTCACAATGATTATTTGTTTATTTGACAGGGACAGTACAATAAACACACAATTAATCAATGACAATCAATCTGATAGTGATAGGATTAGTGGTTCAGTAGTAAAAGCATTGCCTCCTTGGCGGAGGTAATAAACTGAAGTGTTGCTGTCGTGTCCATCTCCTCCACTGACGGATGCAAATTGGGTAGACAGGTTGCCATGGGTTTTATATTATATTATTTTGGGGTTGCGCTCCACGGCAAATGAGAATTTAGAAGCTTCGCCGGCAGAGAGCTCGTTTTTGCGCAGCGCCTATGGCTGGCCGGTGAATTTCTGCCAAATGCGCAGCTCCTATGGCTGGCCGGGGAATTTCTGCCAAAGAATCTGTCGGCGGACAGCTGGCCGTGTGAGGTTTTGCAGTTGCGCGCAAACACAGGCACGCTGGCGGGCCCAGGCCAGCAGTGTTTTCCGCGTGCTTTTGTGCCTAAAACGTTGAAGAACGCGGAGTTTGTGTTGCAGACACGACGACCACCGCCCTCCATTGCGCCTGCGCACATGTTGAAAATGGCTGTATGTCACAGTGTTGAAAAATGCTTTAAAAAATTCCTGTATCCAGACGGTGAACCGGATCACCCCCCAAATTTAATCAGTTCTTCCTTGTACCATTTCCAACAACGCCTGAAAGTTTCATGGAAATCCGTCCAAGACTTTTTGAGTTATCTTGCTAACCAACAGACAAACAGACAGACAGACAGACAGACAGACAGACAAACACACAGACAAACCCCGGCAAAAACATAACCTCCTCCTGGCCTTTTCGGCCTGGCGGAGGTAATAATGAATTAAATAAGCTAAAAAAAATGGATGGATTGTAATAAACTATCACTAAATATAGATAAAACTAAGGTAATGATATTTGGTAATTGTAAAAATAAAGAAGATATACACATTCATATAGATAATGTAGTTATTGAAAAAGTTAAGGAGATCAAGTTTTTGGGTGTAGTACTGGATGATAAAATTAGTTGGAAACCACATGTCAGATACATACAAAACTAGAAAAGCACTCGGAGAGCACAGACCTCCGCCAAGCGGCACAGTTCCCCCCATACAGTGTTTGTGTGTATGTTTTCAGATTCCCTGAGCATGAAAAGATATGACTAGCAATTGGATTCACAATGATTATTTGTTTATTTGACATGGACAGTGCAATAAACAGACAATTAATGAATGACAATCAATGTGATAGTGATAGGATTAGTGGTTCAGTAGTGTAAAACGGGGCTATAAGGGACGGCGGGTTGATAAGGGACACTTTTCTGGGAAATGTTTTAAATGTAATTCTGCTTTTTTTATTTTGATCAGGACGCTGAGTTGTGTTGTTATTGTGAAATATCCATGAATCCTTCATCAAATCTAGGTGGAAGCAAAATTAAAAAAGCAGAATTACATTTAGAAAAGTGTCCCATATTACCCCGCCGTCCCTTATAGCCCCGTTTTACGGTAGTAAAAGCATTGCCTCCTTGGCGGAGGTAATAAGCTGAAGTGTTGGTGTGTCCATCTCCTCCACTGACGGATGCAGATTGGTTAGACAGGTTGCCGTGGGTTTTATATTATATTGTGGTTCAACAGAATTATTTAAAAAAAACAAACTCATGAAATTAGAAATTATAAATTATTGGGGTTGCGCTCCGCGGCAAAACAGAATTTCGAATTTTCCCCGGCAGAGACGTCGTTTTTACGCAGCGCCTATAGCTGGGCGGGGAATTTGTGGCAAATAATCGGGCGGCGGACAGGTGGCCGTGTCAGGTTTTGCAGCGTGGCGCAAAAACACGCACGCTGGCGGGCCCAGGGCAGCAGTGTTTTCCGCGTGCTTTTGTGCCTAAAACATTGAAGAACGCGGAGTTTGTGTTGGTCAGACACGACGATCAGCGCAATGTGCGCAGCGCCTATGGCTGGCGGGCCCAGGCCACCAGTGTTTTCCGCATGCTTTTGTGGGTAAAACGTTGAAGAAGGCGGAGTTTGTGTTGGTCAGACACGACGCCCAGCGCCGTCCATTGCGCCTGCGCACATGTTGAAAATGGCCATATGTCACAGTGTGGAAAAATGCTTTAAAAAATTCCTGTATGCAGACGGTGATGCGGATCATCCCCAAAATTTAATCAGTTCTTCCTTGTACCATTTCCAACAATGCCTGAAGGTTTCATGGAAATCCGTCCAAGACTTTTTGAGTTATCTTGCTAACCAACAGACAAACAGACAGACAGACAGACAAACACACAAACCCTGGCAAAAACATAACCTCCTCCTGGCCTTTTCGGCCTGGCGGAGGTAATAAAGTTGCAAAAAATATTGCAATTATAAATAAAATTAAGCAGGTCCTAGATTATAAATCACTTCATATTTTGTATTGTTCATTAGTACTTCCATACTTGACTAGTTTGGGGTAACAGTTATAAAAGTAAACTTAATTCATTGTTAATATTACAAAAAAGGGCAGTCCGTGTTATACACAAAGTCGGGTACCTCGAACATACTAATTTATTGTTTTTACATTCGAAGTTATTGAAATTATGGGATCTGGTTCATTATTACACAGCACAATTAATGTTTAAAGTTAGTAAAAACCTCTTGCCACACAATATACAGAATCTATTCAGGGAGAGAGAAGGGAAATATAATTTACGGGGGAATACAAAATTTAAAATTCACTTAGTAAGATCTACACGGAAGAGTTTTTGTGTGTCTGTGTGTGGGGTAAAATTGTGGAATGGGTTGGGGGAGAAACACAGGCAATGTCCCAACATCCATATATTTAAATCAACATATAAAGAAATGATTTTTGAGCAGTATGAGAATGAAGGGCAGTGATGTTACATTGTGTCTTCAGTGAGGGAAGGTTGTTGTGTGTTATGGTGATTGTGAAGGTGATGGTGTTGTTTGTGTTTGCATTGAACATGCCAGAATTGTATGTTTATTGTTGTTGTAATATTGCTGGATATGGACTGTCATTGTTGTGTCATTTTTGTTGTATAATTTGACTATGGGTGTATTACGGTGAATGTGGTTGTGGGATAATGATGATTATGAGTAATATTGTAATTTGTTTGGTGTGGAGAAGGGGTGGGACTGTATAAGTGTTGGCTTCTTTCCACTCCTTTTGAACATTTTATTTTTGGTTTGTTTTTTTGTTGTGTTTTGAACTCTCTTTTTTCTTTCTTTAACAATGTTCAAATAAAAATCAATCAATCAATCAATCAATATACAAATTATTACCGAACCTCAGACGTTTAATTCAGCAGATGAATTAAAGTTTGCAGCTCACGTGATTCCCCGTTCGATGATTCCCTGTTGATCTGGTTAATGTTCTTTCGTCGTCCTCATGAAGTTTTGATGTGTTGTTCAGGGGCAAACCCCAGAATATTTGTCCCACAAATATTCTCGACGATGGATGAGATCGGATGTTTGATCTCAATGGTTGAAATTCAGAAGAAGGACGCTGATTCCTCAGCTGCGCGTGATGTGGGAGCTGCGTCTTCTCAGAGGCCTTCGATAATAATTAATTAAAGATATCTAATCTGATCTCAAATTAAAGAGTTTCGGACTTTAGATAAAAATAATAGCTTCTGGTGTGTGATTGGTCAAGAAAAATATTATAAAAATAAAGTCAAGATTAGAACTTACATTAAAATGAAAACAAACGGTGGTTTTACAGAAAGTTTAACAAAGAAAAAGTGATAAATAAAAATTGGAGTTTAACTCCGATTAGGAATTGAGCTCAAAGAAATCGGAATTCCTAGGCATTTAAGAGAAAAAGAAAAACATTAAAATACAAAGTTACATAAACAAATTACGAGTTATCTGCTCTGTGCTTGGAAAAGCAACATGTGGGAGAAGTCTTTGTTCAGGCAGTCCTTTGTTCTTCCCAAAGTTCTTTCTTGCTGTGTGTAGACAATGGACAAAAGAGAGCGATGAACGGAGGCGAAAGAGGTGTCCAAACAGGTGTTAAAAGAGATGAAAGAGCCGAAAGAGCGTGTCAAAAGAGTGAGTCCAAAAGAGAGGTGAACGGAGGCGAAAAGAACAAGTAGCAGGGGGTCTTCCTCTTTTTATAAGTTCTGTTGAGCTTTCGTGGGCTTCCGGGTTGACCGGAATCTCAGCCAATGAGCGTCCTTCGTGGGCGGGCTTGACGAACTTTAGTCCAATGACAGGCTTTGTCTGCGAGGGACCAATGGGATGGAGAAGCTGGAGCCCAGTGAACGCTGGGTGACATTTGACACCGGTCTCCATGAATACACACAATTTTAATACACTGGAATATGCTTTTACACACTTATGTATAACTAAGCTAGCCTTATTGATTAATGTAACTTATAAGCAGTGCTTCTAAATCACATGCAGGAATAAACATTCATTTAAACATTTTTAACATGCATATAAATAAAATCACAGATTAATGCATTTCACACATATTATTGATTTTTCACATTAAAAACAGCGGAGTCCATTTGCTTTTCATGGTCCTGAAAAGAAGGGAAGATTTAGAATTGAGTTTGTAATAATGTACTTTAAAGTTCACTGGTTAAATCCAGCATGTCCCAGAGTTTAAGGAAATTAACTGAGTTCAATTCAATTCAATTCAACTTTATTTATATAGCGCCATTTCACAACAACAGTCATCTCATAGCACTATCAACTGTAGGGGGGAACCCCCACAGTTGCAGAAAGACCCCAGCAATCAGGTGATCCCCTGTGAGCAAGCACTTGGCGACGGTGGAGAGGAAAAACTCCCTTTTAACAGGAAGAAACCTCCAGCAGAACCAGGCTCAGGGAGGGGCAGTCATCTGCTGCGACTGGTTGGGGGGTGAGGGGACAGAGAAGATGAAAAGAACAGACATGTAGAGAGCAAACAGCACGATGGGGACTCAATCTATGGGAGAGAACAAACAAATGTTAATGACCAGCAAAAAAAAATATTTCATAGAGAGTGAGGAAAGGAGTGAGGCCCAGTGCATTACTGGAGGTCCCCCGGCTGACTAAACCTATTAGCAGCATAACTAAGGGAGGGTTCAGAAACACATGATCCCTCCCTAATTGTAGGCTATATCAAAAAGGTAGGTTTTAACCCTAATCTTAAAAACAGAGATTGAGTCTGACTCCCGAATCCAGATTGGCAGCTGATTCCACAGGAGAGGAGCTTGATAACTGAAGGCTCTGCCTCCCATTGTACTTTTGGAGATTCTAGGTATTACAAGTAGTCCTGAATTTTGGGAGCGTAGTGCTCTGTCAGGATAATATGGTAGTATCAGATCTTTTAAATAAAAAGGAGCCTGATTGTTTAGAGCTTTGTAAGTAAGAAGAAGGATTTTAAACTTAATTCTAAACTCTATGGGAAGCCAATGAAGGGAGGCCAGAACCGGAGAGATATGATCTCTCTTTCTAGTACCTGTTAAAACTCTTGCTGCAGCATTTTGGATCAGCTGAAGACTTTTTAAAGATGTTTTAGGACAACCTGATAATAAAGAATTACAATAATCTAATCTCGAGCTAACAAAAGCGTGGATCAGTTTCTCAGCATCACTCTGAGACAAGATGCTCCTAATCTTGGCAATATTACGCAAATGATAGAAGGCAGTCTTAGAAACAAATTTAATATGTGAATTGAAGAACAAATCCTGATCAAAAATAACTCCAAGGTTCCTCACAGAAGCTATTAAGAGAAAGAGTAACTGCATCCAAACTGAAAGTTTGATTTGGAAAGGAATTTCTAAGGTTTTTTGGACCAACAAGAATGACTTCAGTCTTATCTGAATTTAATAGCAGGAAATTACAAGTCATCCAAGCTTTGATTTCCTTAAGACAGGCTTCTTTTTTTTTTTTTTTTTTTTGCAACGAAGTTCCATTAAGTCCAACATAGTGTTCTAATCTATCAAGTAGAATATTATGATCGATAGTATCAAAAGCTGCACTAAGGTCTAAAAGGACAAGTACAGAAACTAGTCCATTATCAGATGCAATGAGGAGGTCGTTAGTGACCTTCGCTAAGGCTGTTTCAGTACTATGATGGATTCTAAACCCAGATTGAAACTCTTCAAGTAAATCATTTCCCTGCAGGTGGTCGAATAGTTGCGTAGCAACAACTCTTTCTAAGATTTTTGAAATGAAAGGGAGATTAGAGATTGGTCTATAGTTAGCTAAAGCTCCTGGATCTAGCGTTGGCTTTTTGAGTAAGGGTTTAATTACAGCTGTTTTAAAAGCCTGCGGTACATGGCCTAAAGTTAATGAAGAATTGATTATATGAAGAATAAAGCTACCAATAAGTGGGAAGACTTCTTTAAATAACCTAGTAGGAATAGGGTCTAAAAGACAAGTTGAAGGTTTGGATGAGGAAACTATTTTGTCTAACTCACAAAGGTCGATTGGAGTAAACTCATCAAGACAGAGAGCAATAGAAGGAGTTGTAGTAGTTACAGTATTTAAGTTAACTGTGGGAAGAATCTGATTGATTTTATCTCTGATGGATGAAATTTTATTATTGAAAAAGTTCATAAAGTCCTGACTAGTAAGCTCTAAGGGAATGCTAGGATTGACAGAGTCCTGACTCTTTGTCAACCTGGCTACAGTACTGAAAAGAAACCTGGGATTATTCTTGTTCTCTTCTATTAATGCAGAGTAATAACTTGTTCTAGCTTTTCTAAGAGATTTTTTATAAATTAAAAGATGATTTCTCCAAGCTAAATAGATTTCATCTAAATTAGTAGAGCGCCATTTTCTTTCTAATTGACGAGTCTTCTGTTTTAAGCTACGAGTTTCTGTGTTGAACCAAGGAGTTAGAAATCTCTGATTAGACTTTTTCTTTTTTAAGGGGGCCACCAAGTCTAGAGCCTGATGCAGAGAAGCTGAAACACTATCCACCATGTTATCAATTACAGAAGGAGCAAGCTGTCTATAGCTTATTTCCGTTGTGTTGACACATGGCATAGAGGAAACAATCTGCATAAATTTGGAAACAGCATCATCTGAGAGGCATCTACTGTAATAATATTTTTCTTTAGGAGCCAAATAGTCAGAAATGGTAAAATCAAAGGTTAACAGACAATGGTCTGACAGTACAGGGTTATGAGGAGACACTACAAGATTTTCTATTTCTATGCCATATGTCAGAACAAGGTCCAATGTATGGTGGAGGTAATGAGTAGAATTTCCTACTTTCTGAGAAAACCCAATCAAGTCTAATATTGAATTAAATGCCACATTAAGGCAGTCACTATCTACAGCCACATGTATATTAAAGTCCCCTACTATAATTATTCTATCAGATTTCAGCACTAAATCAGCTAAGAAATCAGCAAATTCGGATAAAAATTCTGAGTAGGTTGATGGGGGATGATAAACTATGGCAAATAAAATTGGGTTTAACCTAAAATTGCTAAAGTGCCCAATACTGAGGACCAGGCCCTCAAAGGAATTATAACATGTTTTTTGCTTTACATTAACTAGTAATTTGGAATGGTAAATTGTTGCTACTCCTCCTCCACGACCAGAACTTCTGGGATTTTGACAGTTTAAATAACCAGAGGGAGTTGATTCATTTAAACCAACATAATCCTCTTGCCCTAACCAAGTCTCTGTAAGGGAAATTAAATCAATCTGATGATCAATTAACAGATCATGGACTAACAGAGACTTGGAAGTTAGAGACCTAATATTTAGTAAACCACATTTAATTTTTAAATTATGAGGAGGAACAGAGGCCAAATCATTCAATTTAGAGGCTTTATGTTTAATTTGAGTTTTACCAATGTTTTGCTTTATCACTTTGGGATGCTTATGCATGATATTTTTATTTACTTTGGAGGGAGCAGACAACGATTCTCTGATGGGGAAGACAGGGGCTAAGCTGAGGGGTGGCAGATGAAGAGGAGCTGCAGAGAGGCGTGTAAGACTGCGACTCTGCTTCCTCGTCCCAACTCTGAGTAGTCATGGTTTTGGAAATTTGGATAAAAAAGATGCCAGATTGTTAGATAAATGAGAAGCACCATCCAAAGTGGGATGAATGCTGTCTCGTCTCATAAGACCAGGTTTTCCCCAAAAAGAGCTCCAATTGTCAATGTAGCCCACGTCATTTTTAGGACACCACACAGACAGCCAGCGGTTCAAGGATGACGAGCGACTAAACATGTCATCACTGGTCAGATTGGGGAGGGGCCCAGAGAATACTACAGTGGCAGACATCGTTTTTGCAAAGTCACACACCGATTCTACATCAAGTTTGGTGACTTCCGACTGCCGGAGACGGATGTCATTAATGCCGGCGTGAATAACAATTGTGGAGTATTTACAGTTACTTTTAGCCAGCATTTTCAGATTTGATTCGATGTCGCCTGCTCTGGCCCCAGGAATGCATTTGACTATGACCGCTGGAGTCTCTAGGTTCACGTTTCTGACTACAGAGTCGCCAATGATCAGAGTTTTTTCCTCAGCGGGTGTGTCGCTGAGCGGGGAAAAACGATTAGAAACGTGAACAGGTTGGTGGTGAACCGGGGCTTTGCGACTAGGCTTCCTTCTCACCGTCACCCACCCAGTCTCCTCGCTGCTGAGGAGAGCCGGGGAACCGCTGACAGGGGGGCCTAAGCTAGCTAGCTCCGCTGCAGCTAATGGGCGTCCGTCGAGATTAACTGGCACAGACGGTGTTTCAATGCAGCGGAGCCGGGATTCCAAATCAGACAACCTCGCCTCGAGCGCCTCAAAAAGACAACATTTATTACATTTACCGTTATCGCTAAAAGAGGCAGAGGTGTAGCTAAACATCTGACAGAGAGAGCACACCAGAGGAGAGGAAAGAGAGCTAGTAGCCATAGCTAATAGCTGGAGAGCAACCACACAGGCAGACAGCAAAACAGGAAGTGACGATACGTTACGTTACCACAAGGAAGTGACGATCCTCAGTCCCAGGCGTGAGTTGTGGATCTGTGTAGGCCATGAGGGCTCCAGGTCTGTTCCATGTTTATGGGGGCAATAAAGGGGTGCAGGAGGAAATAGGTTGAATTCTTTTAGACTGGTTTTAGCAAAGGAATGGGATTTCAGCTGTGGCCTGGGGGAGAAAATCAGTTCTTGACCGTCTTACTCCTGGGTGAAACAAAATGTCTAAACAGAAGAATAATTATTGCTGAGCCAAAGTGAGATGATGCTACAATCACCATTACTTTTTGTGATCTGTATTAACCTCTTGCACTCCGGTGTACTGCAGGCGGTCACGTCTCTGCGCCCTAGGACGCACACTGTGCGTCCTAGTGCGCACTGAGAAAAAAAAAAGCTGCATTTCCGTTCTTCCACTACAGACACAACCGCGAACAGAAAGCCAAAGGAGTGCTTTGATTGGTTTAGATGTGATTGACCTCTCATTCGACTAATAAGAGCCTTGAATTGGGTTTCTGAAACCTTGAAGAACCAATGACTGAAAACCTAGCAAGAAAGACCCGCCTACCAACGGCGGCGAATACAGTGAGCCAATTGAAGCACAGAAGTTCAAAAGCATGCGTCCTTTGCCTAAAATCTGTTTTGTGTAAGCCGCTGGGTGACACACACACGTTCGCCAGTCTTTTTTTCTTACTACTGTTCTTATTTGTTTTGAAAAATCGTTCGCCAAAACCGCAATCATGGAAGCGCAAAACGGCAATAATGGAATTATGGTTTGACCGGGTCGCGTGACCAGAACCACGAGTCCGTAACAAGCGGAGCAGCGTCATGTTCGTCTGACAATGAGGAAGAGAAGTTCGCCAGCGACACTGCTGTTGTCGACAGGTAAGTGTTATAAGCTAAATTATTCTTTATCCCTGAAAATTGTAATCAAAATGACTTTTGACTGATCGGTAAATTACAACAGTGCGTCATCGCAACATGACGGACCCGGACCGCTCCGGACGGCGCACGGACCGTGTCCAGTCCATGCGCCGCGTCCGGACCATGAACGCCCCCCCCCTCCGCTACTCTTCTGTAGCGGATTGCAGATATTTTAGTACAACTGTGCGTAGTAGACCGCGGCGCATGGCCGCGGTCCATCATGTGTCGATGGACGATGTCCATCCTCTGTAGTGGGGGGGGGGCGGAGTTGTTATCTTCTACATTACAGATATTTTAGTATAATTTTTATTGCACTGTAGGTTATTTTTTCTTAAAAAAGCCACACATTTTTTTTACGTGGCATGCTTCTTTGTGTGTGGGGGCTTGTTTGTTCATTCATTCATTCATTCATTCATGAATGAATAAACAACCCCCCCCCCACACACACACACAGCCCTTCACCTTTCATTAGAGCCCAAGATGAAGCTTCTGTATTGAATCATTCAGAAGTTACAGACGTTTTTCCAAACTGTGCCATTTGGCACAATTTGGCACAGTTCAAAAACGCCTGGGAACAACCTGAGAAAAAAGCTGTGTAATATATTCATTTTTTGTGGTATTGTTACAAAATTTTCCAGCCCGGATCTGACAGCTGTGTGTTATTTGCAAGCATTTTTATCCAAAAAAACACCCAGGCGAAATTTATTTTCTTCAAGTTTAGTATGTTTAGATGACTGTTACTCAGTGGCCGGAGGACTTAGAGAGATTATGACTGTTTTGCCAAAAAATTCAAAGTGTTTTCTTTTAAATGAGACCATCCCCATGAAGATGCTGCAAAGGGTTGAAGAACAGCTTTTGATTTACTTTGGGTACGTTATTTTTTGGCATTTTTAGGGAAATTGACCAGAGTGCAAGGGGTTAACAGCCTGGACTCATGTCTTCCTTCCTCTGTTTTTCCTGTGAAATATGCTGATGATCTAACACTCACCGAACTACTGATGGGGTCTTTACCTAGCCTGACTCAGGAGGCCTTGGACTCTGTGTCTGAATGGGGACAGGACTTCTCTCTGACTATAAATGGAGCTAAGACCATGAATATGGTTATTAGTGCTAGAAGACAGACTTACATTTCCTTTCCTCCGCTGCCGATGGTCTCTGGTCATAGTATCTGTAGAGTCTCCACATTCAAGCTGCTTGGAGTTTAGATCTCATCTGATTTGTCATGGGACGCTCATGTCAAGTATATGCTCTTTAAAACAAGACCCATGATTCACTACCTTTGTGTGCTAAAAGAGCTGGCCTCCCATCTGATGTCTTAAAACAGATGGCCTTCATCTGACTGGTTCTGGAATATGCCAGTCCAGTTTGGGGAGGTCTGACAAAAGGTCTGTCTGAAGAGTTAGAGAGGGTACAGAAGTGGTGCTGTAGAATAACTGGCATCCCACATTCCTGTCTTCCCACCCTAAGTGAGCGGCGAGATGAAGCTACTCTAAGTACCTTCACCAACATTCTGAGGGACAGCTCTTCACCTCTGCACAGCTTCCTGTCTGCTGCCCCTCCAGATGTTCACTCTCTTCGGCACCCCAGAGAACTTGTACCCAGGAGTAAAACCAAAAGACATGAACTCTCTTTTATTCCACATGTTTTTAAACTGTATTATAAGTAACTTTGTTTTTAGGAGTGATGTGTTTTGCATTTAACTTACTTTTAATTTGTGATAACAATCATGGCTTTTATTATATGTTTGTCTCAATTCAGGATCCATGGTTTCAACAAGGTGTTGCTATGCTGTGTTCTCCTGCTATGACAAACTTCTAAAAATAAAATGAAATTGAAAATGAAATGGCCAGCCCAGAGTCCAGATCTAAACCCCATAGAGAATCTCTGAGAAATCCTTGGTGATAAAGTAATGGCTAAGAAATCTCCTACAATTACTGAACTGTGGAAGAGACTGGAAGAAGAATGGACCAAGATCAAACCAGAGCAGTGTGAGAAATTAGTGATGTCCTGTGGGTGCAGATGTGCTGAAGTCTTTCAAAGCAAGGGCCTCTACACTTCCTATTAATTTTTGAATGCTATATCCAGGTGTGCATGTGCACTCAAAATAAGCAATGCACACCAGATCAAATGTAACACCCACTTGCGTACCTAGGGACAGATAAATTCTAAACATTGGACTGCAGTGCAGAATATGAGCGACTGTTTTTAGGATTTTCTCCTTTCATTAAAATGTCCAAGAAGCAAGCTCCATTAAGCAATTACTTTGGTGTTCCTCCACCTCCAAAGAAATCCCAGACTGAACCTGAACAGCAGAAGAAGTGTACGTTCTTGGAAAAGTGTCTGCAGGAGGTCAGCTGGCTTTCAACAAATGACACCCACACTGACATGTGGTGCAAACTATGCCATGAAAATCCCACTCTGGTGGATAAAACAGCACCTTTTATACAGGTGCTAAAAACTTTAATCATCCAGCTTTTGATAAGCATGCTAATAGCAGAGAGCACTGGAAAGTAGTGCAAGCAATTGATATTGCTAGCAGGTGCAGCTCGGGCCAGAGGCCCAGAGGTTTCCCACCAGTCATCTTGCCGTTGTGTCCCTGGGCAAGGCACTTTGCCCATTTTGTCTCTAGTGTCTGTGATACTGGTGAATGATTGTGTGTAAGTGTTTGGTGGTTAGAGAGGCCATTGGTGTGGATTGGGAGCCACGTTTCTGTCGGTCTGCCCCAGGGCAGCTGTGGCTACAGAGGTAGCTTAGCACCAGGGCTTGACATTAACTTTTTTGCTCACTGGCCACTGTGGCTAGTGATTTTCCAAAGTCACAAGCCACTCGGCCTTTTCACTATCCACAATTTTGTGGTTGGAAAATTATGTTTAATATGATCAAATTTGAGTATTGCATGTTAAAATTTACTTGAACTAAATTTACAACCATTTTAAATGTAAATGACCCTTATACATACATAAATATAGCAAGAGAAACACTGTTGAATTATTTATTAACAGCAGTAAATGCTGTAAAACAGTCTAGAAAAATATTTGCAATATGAGAGTGAAGTACAGATAGATTTGGGGTCTGTCCCAATTCTCATTTTTATCCCTACCCCTTTCCCTTTGCCTACTCCTACCCCTTGACCCTTGATAGAGGTTGAAAATGACCCCTATGAATTGGGACACCTGTTCAGGGCTGCACGACATCATTAGTAGTTGTTGATAGATTTAATCTAAATCAACACTACCCGTTTTCACCAGAAAAAAAGAAGGCTGATGAGGAAAAAAGTCTCATCTTAATAAGAAAAATGTCTCAAATTTACATGAACAATTCTAATCAATATAAAAAGTCAGAAATTTACTAGAAAGAAAGCTGTAAATTCAGAGAAAAACTTGGACCCGCTGGCCACGGGCCACATGTTTGACACCCCTGGACCAGCACATTAAAATACACTAAAATACCAGCACATTAAAAATACATAATTAGAGGTTTTACTTCCACGAAATAATTGCATATCACAGATATCACAGATAATCACAGATAAACAAAAGTTCACCTCAGAAGAAGCTTCATTTGCTCTTTACAGCAACTTAAAGTTTAATCCCTTTTTCTTTCTGTCATACAAAAACTTAAATTTGCACAGCTGTGGAGAATAAACGGGAGCTTCTTGCTCTGAAAATAATCATATTTAACCACAGAGGCAGAAGCTGATGTGGGGGGAGAGTGCAGTTTAACTACTCGCTGTGAAAACAGAGGATCAGGTGGAATTCCCCGGGTGATCTGATCACTGAGAGTGGGAACAGGTGTGTTCTGCTGGCCTGCTGTCAGTTCGGCACCGTTTCTGCCCACAAAATGAACCGACCTGCAGAGCACAGTGTCCGCAGTTTCTCCTGTCTCCAGCCTGGAGCAGTCCTGTGTACGCTAGGAGTTGAGCCAGACCACGCCCATGGTGACAGTGGACCGATGACGATACACTGTGTGTGCAGATAGTGCTCATGGAAGTTGTAGTTTTGTAGTCTCACACTGCAATAGGTTTATTATTTATATGTTGCTTGAGAATAATTCCAACCCGCCAAAGTGGTTAGTGAGACTGGCTGTCTTACCCGCCATCGGAGAAATACACCCGCCATCGGCAGGTCGGCGGGTGTTGATGTCAAGCCCTGCTTATCATTATCAGTGTCTGTCTGTGGAGTGAATGAATAATGCATCCATTCTAAAGTGTCCTTGAAAATTGTTTTGTAAATCTAATGTGTTATTTATATCTAAACTTGAGTTCAAATTATGTTGTTTGATGTAAAATAAAATTAGGGGCAATTATTTTCTGTCTGGGGTTCTTTAAAAAAGAAAAAGTGAAACTGAAACTACGATTGTGAACTGTAATCTTTCTTGCTGACTGTTGGCTGTGTCTCCAACTGCAACTCTTATTGTGGGTGACCCAGGGCAACGTTGTCTTTAAGATCGCCTGCAACAATTTGACTAGCTTTTAATTCAGACCTTTATTTCTGCAAGAAAGTGCATTATGCTGGGTCACGGGCTTTTCAGGCAGAACCACCTGTGGGAAGCACATACTGCTGAATTACCGGGCTTTAAACCAAGATTGTGCTGGAAAAGGCCTGGAGGAGCGCTGACGAGTGTCTCCTTGAGTGAAAAATGTGTGCACACATATGGAGCAGAAACAAACAAACAGAGCAGGTGTTGGAGACATGGGCGACAAGAAAAGAAACATAAGGATAGAATGAAAAGTAAGGAAATAAAAAAGAGAAAACCCAGATTATAGATTTTGGTAGCCCAAGGAAGAATTTTATGAACACAAATTAGGGGAAACAACAAAACCATTTCCTATTTCAGGTTCAAAGTGTA
Source organism: Pholidichthys leucotaenia (assembly GCA_020510985.1). Lineage (NCBI taxonomy): Eukaryota > Metazoa > Chordata > Actinopteri > Cichliformes > Pholidichthyidae > Pholidichthys > Pholidichthys leucotaenia. The sequence goes on along the minus strand of CM035847.1, from coordinate 186,029,133 downwards.
GGTTCCAAAATGGAGTACTCTACAGCCTAAAACAATTTGAAGTTTTAGAAAGGAAAGTTTAACATGAAAGACGGAACTGTAAGCTAAAAAAAAATAGATTTAGATGACACAGAATGTCATCTAAAAACACTGAATGTGTGGGAGTAGGGACAGACAAGTGTAAATTAAACTAACAGAAAATATCAAGCAGAAAGTTTTAGGGGAAAAAAGAAAACAAAAGAGAAACTTTAAAGCAGCTGTGAACAGTTATGTGTTGAATATCATAAATCCACGGTAAATAAGAAGACAGAGCAACTAAGTAGTTTGGGATTAGTCTTGTGTACGCAAGGATGAATATAAAAGTCAAATAATGAAATAAATAATTCAGTTGATTCATACGCATGAAGAAAAATCCCTGCTTACAATATAATATCTAGTGTGTGCCAACAATACGTGGTTTGACAAGTGTGATTCAGTTAGATGTGTGGGTTACTGAGAGTGATTTAAAGGAAAACCTTCACTGAAAATAACTCCAACAACTGAACTGAAGGTCTGAATATATGGAGAAAAAAATGTGTAGAGCCACATGAAGATAAGATAAGATAAGATAAGCCTTTATTAGTCCCACAACGGGGAAATTCCAGGATTGCAACAGCACAGGGATAGCAACACTCAGAGCAACAATCAGAAGGCAAGAAAAAAAACAAGCAAGCAAGAGCAGCTAATAAACATATGTACGTATTACTATAAAATATATATATATATACACACACACACAGACACACAGTGCAGAGCATTGTAGCTGGATGGAATAAATATATGAATATATGAACACACAGTGCAGAGCATTGTAGCTAGATGGAATAAATATGTAAATATATAAACACCCACAGTACGGAGCATTGCAGCTAGGTGGAATAAATATGCAAGTATATAAACACACACAGTGCGGAGCAATGTAGCTAGATGGAATAATATGTAGATATATAAATATATAAACACACCCAGTGCTGAGCATTGTAGCTAGATGGAATAAATATGCAAATATATAAACACACACAGTGCAGAGCATTGTTGCTAGATGGAATGAAACAGCATAACCGTCTACTTAGTTATCCTACATGGTATGATTATGTGCCCATACATATTCTCACCCTCCATAGCGACCGGTATGTTCCTAGTTGTATGCCGGAGGGGACCATTGTGTAAGTCTATTGCATCTTTTGCATTCAAAAAACTATTAGTTTGTTACGTCTTTTTGCTATCTCTGCGAGCAGCCCTGCTTAGGTTGTACAGTCTGACAGCCGTTGGTAGGAAGGACCTACGAAACCTCTCGGTTGTGCACCTGGGATGATGTAGTCTGCTGCTAAATGAGCTCCTCAGTGCATTCAGTATGTCCTGCATAGGGTGGAACTCGGACTCCAGCAGAGATGACAGTTTAGCCGCCGTCCTTCTCTCTCCTATCTCCTCCATCGGATCAAGGCGCTGCCCCAGGACAGAGCTAGCTTTCTTAATCAGTTTGTTCAGTCTCTTCCTATCGGCTGCAGTAATGCCACTGCCCCAGCAGACCACTCCAAAAGTGATGGCTGATGCCACCACCGTGTCATAGAATGACTTCAGCAGCGCCCCTTGTACACCAAAAGACCTGAGTCTCCTCAGCAGGAACAGCCTGCGCTGTCCCTTCTTGTAGAGTGCATCAGTATTGTGTGACCAGTCTAGTTTATTGTTCAGATGAATACCCAGGTACTTATAGGATGTCACCATCTCGATGTCTGTTCCCTGTATATTTACTGGTACTGTGAGGGGCTGCCCATGCCTGCGGCAGTCCACCATGAATGAGTTCTTTCTTCAATCCCCCCCCTACACACACACACCCACACACACTCCTCCTGAATACCTCTTGGCATTTTGATTTTTCCAAAATCTTAGGCAAAATTTTGGAGTTTTAACAAAGATTACTTTTTTGTCAAATCTTTGACCCCATCCTCAGTCCCTGAGCATTATTTAATTTATTAGAAAAGAAAAAGGAAATTATCCATCATGAACAGAATACTTCTCAGAAGTTGTATCTCTACCTCCTTTGATCAAGGTGAGTCATGACCAGCTGCAACCCTCTCCTACGACCCCCTGCATCTCCAGCTGCCTATGGTCCTCAAAGCTACAAGCCCCTACTAATTGCAGCTGCAGAAGGATTGTCCACACTATGACCTCCTGGTCTGCCATCACACACCACCCACAACCATACCCCCACACCCCCACACACACACTCTGCAAACAGCTAAGTACACAGCAGAAGAATGGAAGCTGCAAACCCAAATGGGGAAAAGGTCATCTGATCCTGAAGCTGTCATGGATGGCCCTCACGAGCCATCAAAAGATGCCACACATTAACCGGTGAGTTTGCACAGTTTATTAAAGGAACAAAAGATGACAAAATAACGAGCCACGGGGGGCTAAAACACACTATAACTGACAGTCTATGACACGGAGGAACAAATGCATAATGACACACACTTACAATAAAGGACGAGGATGAAAAGGTAGATGACGTCTGACCAGGAATCTCGGCGAGGGATGCTCAACAATGTCAGACCAGGGAAAGTTTGACGAGGAATATCTGACGAGAGTGCCGCACATTTCACTCTCAGCTGCCCTCTTAAGTAGGGAACAGCTGATGAGGTGAAATGCAGCTCAGCTGTCAGGACCTCAGCTCTGACAGCCGGAAGCCCCTCCGAGTGCTGTCACAATAAAAGCTCGGAGAGCCATAGGAACACACACGTCAGCTGGGAGGAAAATACTGCATGGGCCGAGCGCAGACGAGATCGGCGCTCGAACCACGACAGTACCTCCCCCCGAGGCAGCGAACTCCGGACGCCGTATGACACCCAAGCCCCCCCACCCCACCCAGGGTGGGAGGATGGGGGAAAGGTCTGGAGGGTGAGGACTAAAAAAGACAAAAAACACTAAGACGAGGAATGGGGCAACGCAGAGAACAAATGAAGCAATTACAGAGTACGGTAGGGAAAAAAAACACAATACACCATAAAGCAAGGATGATACATAGAACAGGACAAAAAATGCAAATGACAGTTGGAGACCTAAAACTAAACACACAGGCCTATAAGACATAATGTGGAAAATACAAGTCATCCCTCAGACAGGGAAGAGGAGAAAAAAACCCCCACATGCTTAACAGCGGTAATACACAGATCAATGTAAGGCACATGACAACACCCCAAAGATGACCTTAACATCAAGAGAAAAACGAAACATACGGGGATGACGGCAGGCAGAGTCCCATAATACACACAGTTCTGGTGGTATCCCTGCATCCAATGCCCAAATAGAGGATGGGGGGAAAAGGAGCGTTCGGGCGGCCTACCCCAGTTCCAGGCCCGGGAAAACAGGATCTCTGGCGGCTGGACCAGGTCGCCAAGCAAACAGTCCAGTTGGTCGGGCGGCCGACCCAGAACGCCAAACAGGTGAGGCAGTCTTTCAGGCGGCCGACCCGCATCGCTCAGCCACCAGGACCGCAGGAGAGAGAACGGCAACAGCTTCCCTGTAGAGGGAGATAGTACAGGAAAGCCGGGCCGAAAATGACAAGCCCAAACGGCACCCCGTGGAGAAGGTTTAGGGGAAAGATGAGGGACCAGTCCGGCGCCGCTCGGCGGAGGATCTACAGCTCTACCTCAGAACGTTACCAGCATAGGCGCTGTCCTCCTGTTGGACCCAGGGTGAGCCCGTGCTGCACCCATATCGGACCCCGATTGGGTCTCGGCTGCACCCACGTCGGACCCCGACTGGGTCGGAACAGCTACATAGATGGCCTTCACCGCCGAACCCGGAACCTCCAGAACAGTGACAGGGGTTGACTACGCACCGGTGACCCTGGGAGAAGGCTCAGGAGAAGAAAAAGAACCAGGATCAGGATCACCGGTAGCGACAGAGCCCAGCGAGACGAGCTCGGGTGCAGCGGACGGCTGCCCCTGGCTTGTCTCCCCAAGGCACAGGCAAAAAAGCTCCAAAATAGAAAGAAGGAAAACAAAGTAGAGCACTTGCCTGCACTCGAGTTCTGTCGCCGTCCAGGACTTCGACGATCCGGGCTCAGGACGAAGAAGGACGTCTTCTGGCTCCCACTCAGCTACGGCGGGCTCCGCAGCCGGCATGATGTTTTCCACAGCCTGAGGACCCTCCAGCGCTGACATCCACGCCGACAACCCACACGGCGTGGTGGCAAGGGATCTTCGACCCGCTGGATCGAACCGCTCATCGGTGGAGACCCGGGGACATTTCATCGTCGGCGCAGGCTCCACGCTGCAGTCCGCTCTCCTCCTCTGCCTATGACGCAGCTGTGGGGCTGGAACCAGGCTCTCCAGGACCGCAGGCCCCCCTCCTTGTCCAGCGACGTAGACCTGGCGTCGTGGACCGCTCAGCAGAGGGAGACACAGAGGCAGCAGGTTCAATGTCAGAAGCTACAGCAGGTGGTGGGAGCTCGGGGGACTGTGAACCCCGTACTCCACCCCCAGGAGTCAGACAAGGCAAATCACAACAACGAGGAGAAGAATGAACTTGCACTTGCCTGTTTCCCGGAGGGCCAATGGTGCCTGCTGTAGTGGACATTGTTCCTCCCTTTCCCCGCTGGATGGTGACGGAGGGCCTACTGGGAGGATAAGGAGGAGCCGCTCGTGATGGTCCGATAACGAGCTTCACTGGAGCAGGACTCGTGGCACTCACAGCAGCCAAGGAAGACGTTGAGAAGGAGGGGACGACAGCCGAGGCGATCCAGGCACGAGGAGCTGATGGAACAGCAGAGAAAGATGACCCGGGGGGAGAGGCTGCTGAAATTCCCTCCTGACGAAACGCCGAAGAGACAGCTGACTGGGAGGTAGAGTTCCTCCGACGACCCGGAACAGGATCCGGACGGGGTTCTCGCTGAGTCTTAGTGTAGGCTGTGTGATGAAGGTTATCGGCAGAGGGCGAAGCGAAAGAGAGGTTCGGGAAGTGCCGCTCCTGTGCGGAAACAGAGGCAAGCAGGTCGGCGTACTCTGGATAATCAGTTAACGCCAGATTCCTCTCCACCAGCCTGACTGCCGCCATCACATGCTTAATAATCTGCGTGGGGTGGACAGCGGAGCGCGCTGCCGCCACTCGGTCCCGGATGGAAACAGGTGACTGTTGTAGTTTCTCCGGGGGAATTCCAACTGACGTGTCACTCCTTCGGGGATCACCCCTGGGCGGTGCGACCTCCTGGCCTGGAGCGGGGACAGGAATGGGATCCTGAAGCGAGGAGCGAGGATGCCTCCTCTTCGGCTTCCTGCCGGAGTTTCCCTCCAGCCCACGGAGTATCTCCCGTTGTGCAGCGATGTCTGCCTTCCTTCCAATTACTTCAGGGTGGTTGGAGTAGCGTGGAAGGCGATTAATGATGTCCTCAGCGAGGTACAGGTGCTGGCGTACATCGCTGGGAGAGTCCTAGAGGCTAGCAGTGACAAGAGTTCCATCAACGTAGTCCAGGGCCTCCGCCAGCTCGTAGCCCAGGCTCCGAGCGCGGCCCCTGAATGACGACATGACCTCCCAGCACACAGGTAGCCAGACAGGGAAAAACAAGTCCAATTCAGGAAAAACTCATGGCGACAGGCGTCTCAGTCTGGCGGCAGTCTACTGTCATGGATGGCCCTCACGAGCCATCAATAAGACGCCACTCAGCCGGAGAGTTTGCACAGTTTATTAAAAGAACAAAAGATGACAAAATAATGAGTCACGGGGGGCTAAAACACACTATAACTGACACTCAGTCTGTGACACAGAGGAACAAATACATAATGACACACACTTACAATAAAGGACGAGGATGAAAAGGTAGATGATGTCTGACCAGGAATCTCGGCGAGGGATGGTCAACGATGTCAGACCAGGGGAAGTTTGATGAGAAATCTGACAAGGAATATCTGACGAGAGTGCCGCACATTTTGCTCTCAGCTGCCCTCTTAAGTAGGGAACAGCTGATGAGGCGAAATGCAGCTCAGCTGTCAGGACCTCAGCTCTGACAGCCGGAAGCCCCTCCGAGTGCTGTCACAATAAAAGCTCGGACAGCCATAGGAACACACACGTCAGCTGGGAGGAAAATACTGCATGGCCCGAGCGCGGACGAGATCGGCGCTCGAACCATGACAGAAGCCTTGTAACATCTGAATGAGACGCCCCCACCACGCATGGGCATTGGGCAGATAACTGTCCACAGATAAAAGCGAAAGTCAATGGCAACTGGGCAGATGAAGGAGACACTGGAAACCATCTATGATTCCACATTGATCAGCTTTATCCATCACAAAGGCAGTGCTACACCACAATTATATACGTAACTATGAACACACACACAGTGCACTAATCAACACTTGCCAGAAACAAAGGAGGAAATGTATGCCAAAGCTATTCAGTGACGCAAAGCATGCCCAGGTTATCACTACAGGTCTCTGAGTGAATGGTCACATTTTCTGCTGACTTAGCACAACAGAATTATGAAATATAGTTTAAGCATTTACAATGACATGTCGTTAACACTGAAAAAAAAATACTGGTTGAATGATGTAAAGATACAATGAAATGATCAACACTTGTCAGTGTTGCCCAAGTAAATCTGCTCAAAATGAAACCTGCAGGATAAACACAGGCTGCCTTTGGTTTCTTCAAAGGACAAGGGAGATATGAAACAACAATGTATCAGTGGTTTAAAAGCACATCAATTTTTAGGACCTTTAATTGAAATATAATGAAGCAGAGGGTGAATGAATCAATGAAGCAAGATGAATTTCAAAATGTAAGTGCAGAAGAAATGGTTTCCATTAGAAAATAATGAACAAAATAGACTGAATACCAAGCAAAAAAGTGTGATAAAAGGGTTAACCTGTTAAAAAACTAAAATATGTCCAAAGGTGTGAATTATTCTTGGAATTAGATTTTGATTCCAACATGATAAACACCTGTTGTTTTTGGATAATCCGTAAACTATACATCGACTTATAATTGTAATCCAGCTTGATTAGATCCACTTTTAAGTGTTCTAATTAAAATTGGCTTCATATGCATATGATGTAATTCACCAGTGAACACTCCAAATTTCCTTGTAACATAAGTGGAAAAAAGAGGGTGCATACATTAGAAGAGATGTGGTATTTTAAAAATCACTGTGTATATCTTCATCAGGTTCTTTCCTCCAAGCAATGGGCAGCAAAACAAGGTTGCTGCATTTCAGTGCCTAAAGGTCATTATGATGACTTGTTTTTCTCATTCCAGGACAAAGCCTGAACATGGATGACGAGGAAAATCCTCACAAAAAGTTGAAAATGCAAGGAGAAAGCCTCATTGAACCATCTGTCTGTGATTTTAACCTATGTTGATCAAAAATCAAGTTTGCAAATGAAATGCTTTAAAATAGAACTAACAAGAATACTGTATGAAACGGAGTACTAACAATACTAACCAGGTACACAAACTAGCACTGGGAAAAAATCCATGCTCTCTGTCTAACTAAGTGACTCACAGAAGAGATACTACCACAGCCATCTGCGGGACTCCTGCATGGCATCAGACTTAGAAATCATGTTGCGTTTAAAGCTCTGAAGAGAAAGAGTTGGAAGTCCAAAGGATGGAACGGTCTAATGATCCTAACCATGCCAACAGTAGCAAAAAACAAGGAAGGAGCAACGTGGGTGCACACCAGCCACCTGACCACCTGTCACTGCAAGGAGCCATCCAAGATGCTTGGCTTGAAACTCCTTCTCATTGTCAAGATCTGTTATTTAACCCTTTCATACTGTTCATATTTTATGCCTTCGCAGTATGGTCTGAGTCAATAATTCCTTTGTAGTAAGTGTCTCTACCAAATTTTAAACTACAGAGCTATTTAGAATGCCTAAATAGCCTATTTCATATTAATAAATGTATTATTAATCTTTAATAAATGTTTCAGAGAGCAGGGAGAGTGTAATTTTTTTAAGTTTTGAAATACTCATTTTTGGAGAAAAACATCTATTACACAATATCATGTCCTATTTTACATAAGACATAAACATAAAAAACTATAATGATTTAAATATATTTGATAAAATTTGAAAATGGTCTGAATGTGCTGGAATTTACAACAACCATATTTAACCCTTGCAACACTGTACTGCTCTGTCTTAAGAAGTCATAAATATCAATATTAATTCAACATTTACCACTTAGAATGCAAAGCATTAAAATAAAATGCTTATTTCACACTAGTCTCTGCATTCAAAGCAGTAGTAGGAAACTGTGTGTGTGGAACTTACATGTGTTTCCCACCTTTGCAGCATGTTGTCTCTGTTTTGCAGTCCTTTGCAGGACAGAAGTTGCATCTCCTTGTCTTCTGTCCCCTTGTGCTGACTTCTTGTGGGACTTTTTGATCAGGGCCAGGCTCACTGAGCAGCCCTGTGATGAAGTGGTTAGCACTGTTGCCTCACAGCTAGATGGTTCCAGGTTTGAAATCACAGGGTGGCAGCTTTCTGGTGGGGTTTGCATCTGTTATGAATCAGGGCATGATCTTGGGATCATGCCCATGCTTTATTTTCATTCTCCCTGTGATGATTTTTGATTATTATTTGCAAGTATTGTCTCCTGTGTTTGGTTATTATTATCTTTTGCCTCTTGTGTTTATTGCTTTCTGTGTCTCCCCGGTATGTTTTGTCAGCCTCTGCTTCCCTTAATGTCATTATCTGTGGTCTTTGTGTTCGCTCCCCTGCCCGCATTATCGTCCTTTGTGTGATTCTGGGTCTTGTGTGCATATTGGTTTACCTACTGTTTCCAGCTCCTCGTGTTTTTCTATACCTGTAGACACCTTCCTCATGTGTGCTCCTGTTTAGCTCCTGATTGTGATCCCAGCCGTCCCGTATTCCCCTGATTAGTTTCCTTCCTATGTACTGTATGTTGCCTTTTTGCTTTCGGTCATTGGTGGGTCATTAACGCTGATTTATGTTGTGTGTCAATCCTCCCGTCGTGTTCCCATGTGTTCCAATGATTCCCCGTGAGTTTTTGCATGTAATACAAGTCAGGTTTATTCCAGCCCTCATGCTGTGCCTTTTGTTTGTTCTCTCAGTTTTTTGTTAATAAATTATTATTATTGCACTGAAGTCCTGCCTGCGCTCTGGGTCCATTTCCCACCTCCACCTGCTTTCTTAAGTAGCACATCCTAACAGCATGTTCTCCCTGTGTTGTGTGGGTTTACTCTTGGGGCTCCCATTTCCTCTCACAATCCAAAGACATGCATGTGAGGTTGATTGGTGGCTCTTAATTGTCCCTAGGTATCTGTCTCTGATAGGCCCTTGGAATAGAGAGTTAGTGTCATGACTAGTGAAGCACTTTGAGTGGTCTTTGTGACTAGAAAAAACACTATATAAGTACAGGTCCTTATCCCTCAGATTGCTGCACTGCCATTACCAATGTTGCTGAAGCTGCTGTGTGGGGAAGATGGTATTACTTTTGCATACAAGGAGTCTCAAGGACCTTTCCAGGCTCCTCCAAAAAGAACCACCTCCAGTTTTTTTTACACTGCAGATGTGCTTGCAGGTGCAGATCTTGTGTCTGTGTCAAGACATCATCTGACCTCTGGATGACTTCTGTTCCTCATGTGCACCATAAATGCTGTTTTACTATTTCATTGTTTCAAGATTCCCCCATACCCCTTCCAAGACCAGCAGGCGTTTGTTTCTGTGGGAACCTGGGCAAATATGGCAGGAGTAGGAGACAGTTCTCATGACAATGTCAAGGTCCCCCTTGAACACCACCGTTCTATAAAAAATACACACAAACATGGCCTGCACAGTTTTACAGTTTAAGTGGAGTTCATGGAAAAATCATCACACTGTAAGAAAAATATTGGAATAATTGTTTAGGAATTGCATTTATTTTATGGTTCAAATGCTTGAAAGTAATTTGACAAATCAACAGATGTCTGAAAACTGAAAAGCACACGGTAGTGAGATCAGATACGTCTTTCCCATGATAAACCTTGGGGTTGAATATGTACTTTACTTTGGGTCATTATTTCTGTGTGCTGTGAAGTGCTGTCTGAATTTGTCCTGCTGCCTCTATCAGCACTCACATCATCATTAATCACAAGTGACCTGTCCCACTGGTCATATGCCCAAGCTTTAACATTGTCATAACATTGCCTCATGCTTGGCAGATAATGTCATATGCTTCACATCATAAGCCATTCCTTGCCTCCATACTTATGTCTTCCCATCATCCTGGTACAAGTTCATGTTGGTTTTGTCTGTCCAATATTTTTTTTCTGTCTAACATTTCTGTTCTTATGTGTAACCAGTGCTTTGCATGTTGTAAACAACTCTTTTTACATTCATGAAATCATTTCTTGATTGTATGCTTTGACAATAATATCCCTACAGTCTTGAGGTTGTTCTGAATTTGGCTTGATTTTCTAGAAGGTTTTTTCTTTTTACATCCTTTTGCTCGTCATATTGAGCATTCCAATGAGTTTCATCGATCATAATCAAGTTCAAAACTTGGGATCAACTCCTCTTAACTGTTGAATTTTTAATGGAATAATGAAGGCATTTTTTTTAATTTTACCTTTTATTTAACCAAGTAGGACACATTAAGAACACAATTCTTATTTACAACTGTGGCCTGGGGGCAAGGGGCATGGGACAACTGACATTCATACCTCCCCAGTTGATGCCAGTTAACCAAACCTGCATGTTTTTGGGCCCTGTGGGAGGAAACTGGAGATATCCCGGAGCAAACCCACGCACACAGGGAGAACATGCAAACTCCACATAGAAAGATTACCGTTGGCATGGGGTTCACCTAGCCATCAAGCTCCAGGTAATTTAATTGTCCAATTACTTTTTAGCCACAAAGAAGTATAAATAAAAGGTCTGTAAATCTATAGCTATATATGTAAAAGAGATTCTGCGGCATATGTATGTATGTCTATATGATCAGTGGGGAAAATAAGTATTGAACATGTCTACATTTTACTCATAAAACATATTTCTGATGGAGGGAGCACTGACCTGAGATTTTGACCAGGTATCAGTAACAACCCAAGTAATCCATACATACAACGAAATCAAGGCAACTGTGTTCACAAAACAAGTTATATTTAATAAAGTGGAATAACACAGGGAATAAGTATTGAACACATGAAGAAAAAAGGTGCAAAAAGGCATAGAAAGCCAAGAAACCAGCTGAAATCCATCAGAGTTTAGGAAGCCATCCCATCCCCCATCAGTGCAAATTAATTTCATCTAGTTAAGTCCTGACTGATAGCCTTTAAAAAGGTCTGTGAATATCAGATTGTCACACCACAAAGAACTCATGTTGGGTAGAAGCTAAGAGCTATCTCTAGACCTTCCCAATCTTATTGTTGCAAAACACAATGATAGGATTGGTTATAGGCACATTTCTAAACTGCTGAGTGTTCCAGTAAGCACTGTTGGAGCCATCATTCAGAAGTGAAAAGAATCAAGAAGATCCAAGAACTCTATTTGCCATTTGTACTCAAACATACAGTTCAGGCACATGGGAATTAGTTGTGCAAAGCTAAGGGGTCAATAAATAAATAATTAAGAAGAGGTAGACTACTTCAGTAAGAAACAATGTGTCATGTCATGTGTCATGTAGCAGTAGACTACATCATCCTAGGTGCGCAACCGAGAGGTTTTGCAGGTCCTTCCTACCTATGGCTGTCAGACTGTATAGCCTAAGCAGGGCTGCTCGCAGAGATAGCAAAAAAACATGACGACCTAATAGTATTGAATGCAAAAGACGCAACAGACTTACACAAATGGTCCCCTCCAGTATACAACTAGGACAATATCAGTTGCTACGGAGGGTGACAATATGTATGGGTACATATTTATACTATGTAGGATAACTAAGTAGACGGTTATGCTGTTTATTCCATCTTGCTACAATGCTCCGCACTTTGTATATATATTTATATATTTATGTGTACGTATGTGTGGTTATGTTATGGTTATGTGTGGTTCCAAGGTTGTCATAGCCAGGAGCGGCACTGGGGTTAAGCTCCCAGTGCTCATAAAATGCTCCTTATGGCGTGCGTCTCGAAAAGCCTCTGATAACTAAGTCCAACTCCTAGCCTGCCCATGTGGTTTAGTCTCTAAGCCCAGCGGAACTGCTTTTACTAATAGGAGAAGGGGTGAGGGCGGATCTCTGGCGCCTTAAAACCAGATGCTTCGGGTAGATGGTGGCTCATCAACCTGGGAAGGTAGCCCATCTAGGGGAAGGTAAACCCTGATTTCAAACCTCCGCTGCCTTGCAGCATACCCGGTCACGGGAAAGGCTTCGGGAGTCAACCCTGAGGAAAAATCCGGAGTCGGAGCCCCTAAGGCAGTTCTATGTTGTGCTCTACATCGTTCTGGCAGCTCCTGCAACGGCGCTGGTGCCAAACTGTAGCAGCCCTGCTGTTCCTTTGGATTCATCAGTGATGTGGAGAGGGGGGACATGCTGCATGGGCAACATCTTGTCCTCCATATCTTCCTGCCCTGGCTTGAATCCTTCCAACGCCCAACGCTGGAAGGTAGAACACCGGATCACTGGAGGGGACACTCCAGCTTCGCCCTTGGCGTAGACAAAACACGGGGAATGACAGTTACCGGTTATAAGCCACCGCTCAATTGGCGTAGAGCGCGGTGCCAGGGGTTGTTCCCGACGGTGGGAGGGATCATTGGATCTCACTGGACAGCTACCGCCAGCCTCAAGCTGGGCAGCCCCCAGCCAATAAGGTGTTGTCCCGCCATAGCTTGCTTTCCTCATTGGGTGCATGGGGATAAGGAGAAGTCCGAACAGCAGGCTGAGAACCTTCGCACCAGGCAAGACAATAAAACAAAAGAGACCAACTCTAAAACTGGGAACTTGGAACGTCCGCACTATGATGACAGGACTCGCTGCTAACCTCAAGGACATCAACGACACCAGGAAGACTGCCATCATCAATAATGAGCTGAAGAGACTGGGAGTGGATATCGCCACTCTCCAGGAAGCACGGTTGGCTGACGCAGGCACACTGAGAGAGAAGGACTACACGTTCTACTGGCAGGGAAAGGGCAGTGACGAACACAGGGAACACGGAGTGGGCTTCACAGTGAAGAACACCTTGCTGAAGATGGTGGAACCGGGCAGCACTGGCTCTGCACGACTCCTCACCCTCCGCCTTAACACCACTCAAGGCCCAGTCACCCTCGTCAGTGTGCATGCCCCAACACTGACAGCCACACCAGAGGCAAAAGACGAGTTCTACGAGAATCTCGCAACAACTGTCAGGATCATCCCCGACTGTGAACAACTCATTCTCCTTGGAGACTTCAATGCCAGAGTGGGTGCTGACCACGACTCCTGGCCCTCCTGTCTTGGACCTTTTGGCGTGGGCAGAATGAACGACAACGGACAGCGGCTGCTCGAGTTCTGCACATATCACGATCTGTGCATCACAAACTCGTTCTTCAAGACCAAGCCCCAACACAAGGTTTCCTGGCAACATCCGCGCTCAAAGCACTGGCACCAGCTGGACTTGATCCTGACCAGGCGCACCTCACTGAAGAACGTGCTAATCACCCGTTCGTTCCAGAGTGCAGATTGCGACACAGACCATTCATTGGTGTGTTGCAAGGTCAAGCTGCAGCTGAAGAAATTCCATCGTGCTAGACAGCCTGGAAAGGCACGGATTGACACCAGCAAGATGGCCCAACCAGAACTTGTTGAGCAGTTTGCCTCCACCTTTGAGAAGGAACTTGGTGTACCACAAGAAGGAGAATCTGCAAAGCAGAAGTGGGAAGAGCTGCGAAACACCATCCACCGCACAGCCTTGGCTACCTTTGGGAGGAAGACCTCGAAGTCACAGGACTGGTTTGATGCCAAGTTGACCGAGATGACCCCCGTCATTGAAGCCAAGCGCTCAGCACTTGCTGAGTACAAGAAGTACCCAAACGAGAAGAATCTCCAGATTCTCAGGGCTGCGAGAAGCAAAATTCAGCAGACTACTCAGCATTGTGCCAACGAGTACTGGACTCAGCTCAGCCAAGACATTCAAACCGCTGCCATAACAGGGAACATCCGTGGTATGTACGATGGCATCAAGAAAGCACTTGGTCCAGCTCAGAGCAAGACGGCCCCCCTCAAATCTTCCACTGGGGAGATGATCACAGAAAAGAACAAGCAGATGGAGAGATGGGTGGAACACTACTCCGACCTCTACTCTAGACAGAACACCGTGACACCGTCAGCCCTTGATGCCATCGACTACCTGCCATCCATGGACGAACTTGACGCCGAGCCAACCATCAACGAACTCAGTAAGGCCATTGATAGCTTGACCGCTGGCAAGGCACCCGGCAACGACGGCATACCCCCTGACCTGATCAAGCACTGCAAGACTGCCCTACTGCTGCCATTGCATGATGTCCTCTGCCAGTGCTGGAAGGAAGGTTCCGTACCACAGGACATGAGGGACGCCAAGATCATCACCCTCTACAAAAACAAAGGGGAGAGAAGCGACTGCAACAACTACAGGGGCATCTCCCTCCTCAGCGTTGTTGGCAAAGTCTACGCACGAGTTGTTCTCGTTCGTCTACAGAAGCTTGCCGAACATGTCTACCCCGAGTCTCAGTGTGGCTTCCGCGCTGAGCGATCGACGGTAGACATGATATTCTCCATCCGCCAACTCCAGGAGAAATGCAGAGAACAGAACATGCCTCTGTACGTCGCCTTCATCGACCTCACCAAAGCGTTCGATCTGGTCAGCAGAGAGGGCCTTTTCAAGATCCTGCCAAAGATAGCATGCCCAGCAAAGTTGCAAAGCCTCATCGAATCGTTTCACACCAACATGCAGGGGATAGTGCAGCACAATGGCGACGTCTCAGAGCCATTCAACATATGCAGCGGAGTGAAACAGGGCTGTGTACTTGCGCCAACCCTCTTTGGGATTTTCTTTGCTATGCTCCTGAGGCATGCCTTCAGCACAGCAACAGAGGGAATCTACCTGCACACAAGATCCGACGGCAGGCTTTTCAACCTCGCCCGCCTGAAAGCCAGAACCAAAGTACACGAGGCTCTAATCAGAGACATGCTGTTCGCAGACGATGCTGCAGTCGCAAACCACACACAGCAGGAGCTTCAGACCCTGATGGACCACTTCTCCCAGGCATGCAAGGACTTTGGGCTTACCATCAGCCTGAAGAAGACTAATGTCTTGGCGCAAGGCACGGAAGCACCACCAACCATCACCATCGACGACTACAAGCTGGAAGTCGTGAATCAGTTCACGTACCTGGGGTCCACGATCAGCAACAACCTCTCCCTTGATACAGAGATCAACAAGAGGATTGGAAAATCAGCCTTCACACTCGCTCGCCTCACCACACGAGTGTGGGAGAATCCCAAACCCTCTGTCAAGACGAAGATGGCAGTGTACAATGCCTGCATCATCAGCACACTGCTCTATGGGAGTGAGACGTGGACAACATAAGCCCGGCAGGAAAAGAGACTGAACTCCTTCCACTCGCGCTGCATTCGCCACATCCTGGACATATCCTGGCAGGACAAAGTGCCCAACACAGAAGTTCTGTCCCGTGCTGGCCTTCCCTCCATGTTCACTCTACTCAGGCAGCGCAGGCTCCGCTGGTTAGGCCACGTTCACCGTATGGAGGATGGCAGAATCCCCAAAGACGTCCTCTACGGAGAACTGGCAACTGGCAGGTGAGACGTTGGCCGCCCACAGCTGCACTTTAGAGACGTCTGCAAGAGAGACATGAAGGCCCTGGATATCAACACAGAGCGCTGGAAGGACCTTGCAACGGACCACTCCAAATGGAGAGGCACCCTGACCAGACAGCTCAAGGCAGGTGAAGAGAGACTGACTGCTGCAGCAGATGAAAAAAGGACCCGCAGGAAGAACCGCCACAGACCCAGCAGCACGGAGACCACCCACAAGTGCGACCTGTGTGACAGGGACTGTCATTCGCGCATCGGCCTGTTCAGCCACAGGCGGTGCTGTTCCAGCAGAGTAAACGTTTAGGATTCTCTTCCATGGTCATCATAGACCGACGGAGGCCGACGACGATATGTGTACGTATGTATATCCACTGCTCTTATTTATATTTTTCGTATCTTCTTAATTATTGCTCTGAGTGTTGTTATCCCTGTGCTGTTGCAATCCTGGAATTTCCCCATTGTGGGACTAATAAAGGCTTATCTTATCTTATCTTATCTTATCTTATGTTTGGGGTCGTTCATCCCGTCCATGATCTTTGGCTGTAGGTTTTGATTACATCTTATTAATTCCAGCTGGCAGATTGAGCCTTGCTCCCTGCCAGTCCTACAGTCACGCATCCTCCTCACCAGACATTCACTGGCTGCATGGTATCACCACACACACACACACACACACACACACACACACACATGCACACACACGCTTACACACATCCAATTAACTACACACCTGCTTGCCACATGGCTGTGCCCACTTGCCCTCGTTAGCATATTGTATTCTTATAGGGAGGCAGTGTGGCAGCTTAAGTCAGCAATGGACATCTTGACTCACCAATGTTTGGCTTTCTTCCCCTGGACGTAATGTGTTGTTTCCTTGAGCCTTTCCGCTCCAACATACAGTATGTGTAAGTCCTTATTTTTGTGCCTTTTTCCTCTGCTCCTGACTGTTCGGAGTGTGTTAGGCATTTCCTTTAAGCCTACGAGGTTTGCAGCGGGTTGTCTCCCCCATTCTCATCAATAGCTGTTATTTGGACACTTTCTTGTACATTTTTCCATTGTAAATAAACACATTACTTGCACTGCGTTTTGGGCTTGCTGCCAATTTATATGTTCGCTGCGAAATTACAGAGCAGACATGACACAATGCTATTCTAGTTTTAAGAACACACATAAGTACCCAATAAAATGCTATAAAAAGGAGGGTCACTGTGAGCTGCAGTGCTTTCCTATTTAGTGAAAAGAAAATCATTTTACCGTAAACTTGAGACGACCAGGAGCTCCTCGCAAGATTTCTGACAGAGGAGTCAAAAGAATTATCAGAAGAGTTATCCAAGAGCCAAAGACCACTGGTGGAGAGCTCCAGAAAGACCTGAAGTTAGCAGGTACTGCTGTTTCAAAGAAAACAGTAAAGCCGCTTTGCCACTAGCCCAGCTCGCCTTGCCTCATTTCGTTTCGCTACTACTCGGTTCGGCCGCGGTTGTGTCTCCATAGCAGCCGGGTAAAGCGGGGTTAAGCTGTGGTGGGCGGGATTTATTTTTTTACAGCAAGGCCGCGCCACACTCCCGTGACGTAAAACACGCGACCCAAGCCAAACATAACATGGCGGCTGTACAAGGCGACTCCTCGGTCTGTGGCTTTTTTCACCGTAAATGCCAAAAAGGACCGCCAGACAAGGGTACAAGCAGTGAGACGAAACACTCTGGAATAATTCTGCAGCTTCTGGGAGAGCCAAAGACGTGAGGATACAAACTAGGTCATATATGACGGTAAGCTAATGTTGCTAATGCTAGTTTGCTATAAGTACGTCGTACTACTCTGTAATGTCTGCAAGTTATCGCTGTTAGGTACTAAAATATGTATGCTGTGTGTGTTTCAGATGGCTTTGTTGTGGGAAAATTACCGCTTCAAACGGTCGGTCTGGCGTTCAGCACAACCTGTCACTGATGTCAACACAGCCTCACAAATGATCAGTGGTTGTAGAGCTTAAGAATGTCTGTAGAAACGTTTATTTCCTGTGCAACAAATTGCTCTGATCTGCGTGAAAATCATGGAGAGACTGTTGAGACATCATGGACGTACCTGCTCCAGCTGCACTGAGTCTGAGGTGGTGTCATAGCAAAAAATGATAAGCTGACACAACTTGATCGCCATGTTAATAACTATATTAGCCACAAAATATATATTCAAAAAGCCACAAAATATATATTCAAAAAGTAAACAGTACTGAGTTAGGTATAATAAGATATATTTGACAGTTATGATGCATTTTAGGCTAAAACAAACTTGATCTAGGATTAAAAGCAATTAAAATAATGCAGTCACAAGGTTACATGGAAAATGCTTGATTTACTAGATACATGTACTGTAGAAATATATATTCTCTGCATCAACAATGTACTATACATGCATTCATGTAGTATTGCACTGGGAATTGCACTGACAATAAACCTCTGAAGTTTTTGCAGATGTCTCTTTTTTATATGTGAAGGTTACCACCATGTGACATAAATTTAATACTGACAGATTGGAAAAGCTGTCTAAGAACAATCCAGCAGTTTGAGAAATCACTTTTGGTTTGGTGTAAGTCTGTCAACAGGATTATGAACCATAAAGCAGTTTGTGTTAAAATGTTAAATCCCATTAAACTCTAACCCACAGGTGTCCAATCATGTGTCATGGAGGGACAAGACCCCGCAGGTTCTTTCTTTTACCCAGTCTCTTCAGCAGGTGTTTTCACTGATCTGCAGTCAGTGGAAGAAGTTCAGTGGAATCTGCTGTTGAAGACACTGGTTGGAGGTAAAGCCTGCAGGGTCTTGGCCCTCCATGGCACATGATTGGACACCCCTGCCCAAACCCATTATGATGAAGAGTAGATGCTAATATGACCCAGAATTCCTCTATATACTGGTACTATCACTAAAGTATCAGAATCAGAATCAGAATCAGAATCAGCTTTATTGGCCAAGTATGCACAACACATACAAGGAATTTGACTTTGGCTAAAAACTTGCTCTCATTGTTCAGGTGGAGGATTTAAATAAGGATTCAATGACAACAGAGTATGTACAGTAAATTACAGTCTGTCCACGTTTCTATAAAAGGATGCAAATATATACAGGAATATATGCAGTTATTTACTCAGACTAATCACACTTTGCAGAAATATATGAAAAAATATACAGTCACACAGTATTTCAATGTGAACTCAGATTCAGTGATATAATGTGAATGAAGTAAAAAGCAGTGTGAGAGTTATGTGCAATGTAATAATGGATGAAAAGTCATGAGTACAGCAACAGGTAGGACTAGGTGAATGTTAGGAGTTCATCAGAGTGATGGCTTGAGGAAAGAAACTGTTCCTGTGGCGGGTGGTTTTGACCTTCAGTGATCTGTAACGACGACCAGAAGATAGAAGTTCAAACAGTTTGTGGCCGGGGTGTGATGGGTCAGCACAGATGTTTCCCGCCCGTTTCCTGGTTATGGACCGATATAAGTTCTCAATGGAGGGTAGGTCAGTACCAATGATCCTCTCCGCAGACTTAATGATCCGCTGCAGTCTGGTCTTGTCCTGTTTAGTCGCAGATCCAAACCAGACAGTGATGGAAAAGCAGAGGACAGATTGGATGATGGCGGTGTAGAAGACAACCAGCAGCTCCTGAGGCAAATCAAACTTCTTGAGCTGACGCAGAAAAAACAACCTCTGCTGGGCCTTTTTCCGGACAGTGTCTATATGGGAGGACCACTTCAGGTTCCGGGAGATTGTGGTACCCAGAAACTTGAAGGAGTCCACAGTGGACACTGTGCTGTTGAGGATGGTGAGTGGGGGGAATGAAGGGGGGTGTCACCTGAAATCCACAGTCATCTCCACCGTTTTGGCTGGGTTAAGTTCAAGATGGTTCTGGCTGCACCAGAGGATCAGCTGCTCCACCTCCCGCCTGTATGCAGACTCATCATCATCCCGGATCAAACCGATGACTGTGGTGTCGTCCGCAAACTTCAGGAGCTTCACCGAAGGGTCCTCTGAGGTGCAGTCATTGGAGTAGAGGGAGAAGAGCAGTGGGGAAAGGACACATCCTTGGGGGGCGCCAGTACTAATTTTTCGGGAGCTGGATGTAAATCTCCCTAGCTTCACCTGTTGCCACCTGTCAGTCAGAAAGCTGGAGATCCACTGGCAGGTGGAGGGGGGCACCTTGAGCTGGAGGAGTTTCTGATGAAGAATGCCTGGGATGATGGTGTTGAACGCTGAGCTGAAGTCGACAAACAGGATCCTGGCGTACGTCCCTGGGGAGTCGAGGTGTTGCAGGATGTAATGTAGTCCCATATTCACTGCATCATCCACTGACCTGTTTGACCGGTAGGCAAACTGCAGTGGGTCCATCAGGGGGCCTGTGATGACCTTCAGGTGGTTCAGCACCAATCTCTCCAAGGTTTTCATGACCACAGAGGTCAGGGCAACAGGTCTGTAGTCGTTTAATCCTGTAACAGAGGGTTTCTTGGGAACTGGAATGATGATGGAGCGTTTGAAGCAGGAAGGCACTTCACGCAGCTCCAGTGATCTGTTAAAGATCCGGGTGAAGATGGGGGCCAACTCGTTGGAGCAGACTCTCAGGCAGGACGGAGACACACCATCAGGTCCTGCAGCCTTCTTGATCTTTTGTCTCTGAAAGACCCGGCGCACCTCATCTTCACAGATCGTTAGTGATGGTGGGAGGTCAGAGTGGAGGAGGGAGGGAGTTCCTGGGGCTGCAGATAATCCTTTTGTGTGGGTGGGAGGTGAGAACTGTAGGTTCTTTTCAAACCTGCAGTAAAAGCTGTTTAGGTCGTTAGCCAGCTGGAGGTTTTCCACAGGGTGGGGGGATGGTCTCCTGTAGTTGGTGATATTCTGCAGGCCTCTCCAGACAGAAGCAGAGTTGTTGGCTGAGAAGTTTTTTTGTAACTTCACACTGTAGCTCCTCTTAGCAAGCCTGATCTCCTTCGTCAGCATGTTTCTGGCCCGCTTGTACAGAGTCCAGTCACCAGTCCTGTAGGCCTCCTCCTTGGTCTGACGTAGCTGCTTCAGTTTAGGAATGAACCAGGGTTTATTGTTGTTGTATGTGCAGAAGGTCTTGGTCTGCACACACATGTCCTCGCAGAAACAGATGTATGACGTCACAGTGTCAGTGAGTTCATTTAAGTTAATGCAGGGTCTTCTGCGGTGGCACATCCAACAATACAGTCTTCAGTTAATAAAATAATTGTTTTGGTTACTTTTCTTAATAATGAGCCATTATTTTCAAGGTCACCCATTAATGGTTTGTACTATTGACTCTTTTCCCACCAGTGTATTAACAGACATAAATAGAAATCATGATGCAAACACATAAGTCACTAAATTGTTTATTACAATCAGCAGCAAATTCCAGATTATTCAGAATGTGCAAAATTCAAACTGTAAGACTGGGTCACTCAGCAGCTGGGATGTGCAGCTCACACTGGTCCCAGATCAGCAGATCTTAGGCCTGCATCTCTGTAAATAGTGACGCAAGGTCCAGTTTGGGGTGGATCATTTACCTCTTGCCTAGACAAAAGACAGAAATGGGTGGTGGTTAAATAAAGGAAGTTTGGGAAATACACTTGTTGCTAAAAGCCAGTGGTGGAATGTGAATGAATGAATCTTTATTTCGGATAGATTAAAAGAAAATAGAATAATATAACAAAGGGGAAAAAAAATCTAACAAGGTCGAATTAAACAATAAGTCCTCTGATTATACAGCTCAACATAGGTTATCTGAAATGGGTGATGGCTGAAGCTGCAGCTTATATTGCCCACCCATATTCCATCCAAGAATTCAAAAGAAAAACAAAACAGGAGCGAATACAATTTGAATGTGACAATAAAGTACTTCGTTGTTGTATTTAACCACAATTTTCATGTAGCTGCACTGATGTAAAGTCGATTTTACAAGGGCTGCGTTACATTTAAAATCATCTGTTTTTACTGTGGCCTCAGCAATCAGAATGAATTAATACATTCACTTGAATGGAATATAGTACTTTAACTGAGGGTGTGCATCACCGAGTATGGAGTCGCTCAGTCAAAATATGGAGTTTTTATCAATAAAAGTTTGTCTTGAATGTAAAAGTGTCTCTTTTTGCCCTGGCTTCAAGTGTGGGCGGTGTTTTGTACTTTTATTGCTAAAAAGGATGCATAACAATGGGTCTCAAATATTTGTAATGTGTCCTGTTACTGCATGAGTTTATTGATGATAGACTATAAACTACACATATAAACTAAATTATATTGATGACTGAACAACTGCCAATCCCCACAAGATACAGTATCTGCACAGTATCTGCTGCTGGCTAATATATATTTTAACTGTTGACCAGTATCACTTAATCTTATCCTACACTTTATTACATGTATAGTTTATTTCTCTTATCTTATCATGTTTAATGTTGCAGCATTGTACCGAGACAAATTCCTAGTTTGTGTACTACATGAACAATGGCAATAAACCTGATTCTGATTCTGATTCTGATTCTGATACAGTTATGAACATAACTCACAAAGGATCACACAAGTGATCTGACAAAAAAAAAATAAATACATTAACAAGCGGTTTATTTTACAGTTGATGCACCATTCTTTTTCAATTATTCTGTAATTAATACTCACACAATCAAATAAATGTCAGTTCAGTCCCTTTTATATTAAGTGGAAATTGTACTACTTTGGTTTTGACATTTTACCTATAAAAGCGAAGGATTTCAGTACGTTCCACAGTGGCGAGGTCCGTTGAGGGGCGGCTGCTTTCCTCTTGCCTAGAAAAATGACAGCAATGGATGGTGGTTAGTTTCAAGCAAGTTCAACACTTATACAGGCACATCTCAAAAATTAGAGTATCATGAAAAAGTTCAATATTTTTGTCACTCATTTCAGAAAGTGAAACCCATATATAGATTTATTACAGGGACAGTGATATATTGATAGTGTTTATTTTAATATTGATGATTATGGCTACAGCCCATGTTAACCAACACCTCAGCGGCCAACATTTATATTTAAAAACTATTTTTTAAAGTTTATTTATGTAATATTCTAATTTTTTGCCAAATTGAATTTGGGGTTTTCAGGGGTTGTAAGCCATAATCATCCAAATTAAAATAAATAAACGCTTGAAATATATCACTGTCTGTGTAATGAATAGATATAATATATGGATTTCTCTTTCTGAAATGAGTGTCAAAAAATATTGATTTTTTTCATGACATTCTAATTTTTGGAGATGTACCTGTGTTAGGGAAATACACTTGTGAAAGTCAGTGGTGGGATGTGACAAAAATGCTTCGTTTCCCTGACAAGCACCGCAGGAGCCACTCTGTACATGTACAAGTACATTATCAATCCAGGGATTTATGGTGGAACAGCACAATACTGTTCCAGCACCTTTTATGGAAAATCCACAGAATAGGTGTGTGGGTCTATTCTGACGCTTTAGAAAATTATATGAATGACTTTATAAATCACTGGTTTGAAAAAGCACTTTTATATTGTTGAGATTTCGGCTCCTGGGCTCAACTTCACCTGTATCCACAATATAAACACTAAGGGAGGCTAAACCCTGGCATGTGGAAACACATTCTAGCATTAAATTGCACACAATTTAATGCGCAGCACCAAAGAGCAGCAAGTACACAAACCAGGACTTTAACCAGGATTAACACATTTCATCGTTTTGTTCTCATAAGCGAATACTTAGGAGAAAACAAGCGCGAATCAGCAGTTGGTACTAGCTAGCTACTAGCTAAAACTCGTTAGCCAGCACGCTCAAAAGAAGTGAGCTTACCACCAACAGGATAAATAAGCGAATAGATGCACAATATTACAAATCACTCACCATCGATGGTTCTCTCACATTCGTCTTCAGCTTGTCCGTGGTCCGGTTCTCTGCTGGGCTGCATCTGTATCGGTGCGGGTCGCTCCTCACTGTGGATCTGCCACTAAGCAGAGAAAACCCCGCGCCTCTTCGTTGGACCAGGGTGTAGATTTCCGCAAAACCTACAACGCTGTCTGTATTAATATCGTATTTACTCTGTGACTGAGTTAGTCCGTGAAATATTGCAAATGGCGGTCATATAGATTCCACTGAAGACGGACGCTTTCGTGACGTTACGCCCTGACCAATCAGCGGCTCGCAGTCTGTTGACGTCACATCTCGGCTCGCTTCAGCACGGTTGTACCCTGCCCTCGAACAGGCACGAAAATAGCGCCTGTTAAACTGTGCTGGGTACAGTGGAAAAGGCTAGAAAGCGAGTCGAGTAGAAGTGAGTAAGGCCAAAGAGATACTAATGGAAAAGGGCCAGTAATGAACTCAGCCAACATGGGCTCTATGCCCGTTCACCTTGCAAGACTCCATTGCTGAAGAAAAAGTATGTTGAAGCTCATTTAAAGTTTGCTGCACAGCATTTGGCCAAGACAGTAAATACTGGGAGAATACAGTCTGGTCAGATGAGACCAAAATTGAACTTTTTGGATGCCACAAAACATAGCATGTTTAGAGGAGAAATGGCACTGCACATCAGCCCCAAAACACCGTACCAACAGTGAAGTTTGGAGCTGGGAGCATCATGATGTGGGGGTTTTTTTCAGCACATGGTACAGACAAACTTCATATAGTTGAAGGAAAGATGACTGGACAAATGTGCAGAGACACCCTTGACAAGAACCTGTTGCCATCTGCCAAGATGTTGAAGATGAAACGAGAGTGGACATTTCAACAAGACAATGACCCCAAACCCACAGCCAAGTAAGCTCTCAACTGGATCCAGAGAAGGAAAATTCAATTCAATTCAATTCAATTCAATTCAATTCAATTCATTCATTCATTCATTCATTCATCTTCTTCCGCTTAATCCTTTTCGGGTCGCAGGGGGGCTGGAGCCTATCCCAGCATCTTTGGGCGAGAGGCAGGGTACACCCTGTACAGATCACCAGTCCATCGCAGGGCCAACACAGAGAGACAGACAACCATGGCTGCACGGTGGCGCAGTGGTTTAGCACTGCGGCAGCACAGTTTACCCTCGGCCGGGGGATCGCGGGGATCATGAGATCGTGGGTTCGATCCCAGCCCCCGACCAACAGTGAGCTGTGTGGAGTTTGCATGTTCTCCCCGTGTTGCGTGGGTTTACTCCGGGATTTCTCCGGGTTTCCTCCCACATACCAAAAACATGTAGGTTTAGGGCGCTCGCGCACGCAGCGACCGGCAGCCGGTGGCTTGTCACCAGGCTGCAAACCAAATCTACCTATGGGTACAAATAAGTAACAAAAAAAACCAAACAAAACAAAAAAACATTCACAGTCATACCTAAGGACAATTTAGAATCCCCAGTTTTTTGATGCCAATTAACCTAACTTGCATGTTTTTTTGGCATGTGGGAGGAAACCAGAGAAATCAATTCAGCTTTATTTATACTGCGCCACATCACAACAGAAGCCGTCTCGTGGTGCCACAGTGCAGAAAAAACCACACAGTCTCAGAAAAACCCAGCAATCAGACGATCCCCTATGAGCAAGCACTAAGCGACAGTGGAGAGGAAAAACTCCCATTTGGCAGGAAGAAACCTCTAGCAGAACCAGGCTCAGGGAGGGGCAGTCATCTGCTGCGACTGGCTGGGGGTGAGGGGATAGGGAGGATGGAGAGGACAGACATAAGGAACATAACAGTAAGATGCCAAGTACATTTTTGGAGGTCAACCAGCAGTATGGATCAAATAACAACAGAACAAAAGTGGGGTTAAGAGACACAAAATCCCTCCTTAAACATAAGCTATATTAAAAAGGAAGGACTTTATCCTTTTCTTAAAAACAGAGACCGAGTCTGACTCCCGGACCCAGAGTGGTAACTGGTTCCAGAGAGAAGGAGCTTGGTAGCAGAAGGCTCTGCCTCCCACTGTACTTCTGGAGATTCTGGGCACCACAAGTAAGGCAGCATTTTGGGAGCGTAATGCTCTATTAGGATAGTAAGGTAATATCAGATCTTTTATATATTGGGGGGCCTGATTATTAAGAGCTTTGAAAGTAAGAAGAAGGATTT
The DNA here is from genome assembly GCA_020510985.1 of Pholidichthys leucotaenia. Taxonomy (NCBI): domain Eukaryota; kingdom Metazoa; phylum Chordata; class Actinopteri; order Cichliformes; family Pholidichthyidae; genus Pholidichthys; species Pholidichthys leucotaenia. The sequence continues at coordinate 186,003,307 of CM035847.1, read as the reverse complement.
TAAACTTGATTCTAAATTCTATGGGAAGCCAATGAATGGAGGACAGAACTGGGGAGACAGAACACCCAGATGCTCTTCTCCTCATCTCAGGCGACTTCAACCATGTTTCACTGTCTCCCATTCTACCCATGTTCACCCAGTATGTCACATGCCACACTAGAGACAATAAAACACTGGACTTATTCTACGCAAACACTAAGGAGGCGTACACCTCATCACCACTCCCCCCACTCGGGAGATCGGATCACAACTTGGTTCATCTCCGGCCGGTGTACAAACCCCTAGTGCACAGACAACCTCCGGTCATGCGCACAGTGAAGTTATGGTCTGAGGAGGCAATGGACGCTCTAAAGGACTGTTTTGAAACCACTGCCTGGGAGCAGCTCTGCGATCCACATGGTGAGGACATCGATGGCCTCACTCACACCATCACGGACTACATCAGCTTCTGTGTGGACAACACCGTACCCACAAAGACCATACAGTGTTGCTCGAACAACAAACCCTGGATCAACCCTGAGATAAAAACACCTCTGAGAGAGAAGAAGAGGATCTTCAGGTCGGGGAATAGGGAGATGCTGAAGTCCGTACAGAGGGAGCTGAGGAGGAAGATCAGAGAAGGCAAGGACAGCTTCAGGAAGAAGATGGAGGAGAAGCTGCCACAGAGCGACATCGGTGGGGTCTGGAGAAACCTTAAAACCATCTCTGGGCTCCAGAATACCTCCCCCCAGGCCACGGGGGGCAGAGAGTGGGCAAACAATCTGAACCTGTTTTTTAATAGGTTTGACCAACCGCCCTCCCCCCCGACTGCATAACAACCACTGCTGCCTCTAAAGACACCGAGTCCTGCTGCCCACACCCCACTACACCATCACCCCCCCCCCCCACTCCCAACACACAGCCCCCCAACATGACCCTCACTAAGACCCAGGTGAGGACGGAGCTGAGGAAGATCAAGGCGAGGAAGGCGTCAGGACCGGACGGCATCAGCGCAAAGCTCCTCAAGTCCTGTGCAGACCAGCTGTGTGGGATTGTGGAGCACATCTTCAACCTGAGCCTGAAGCTGGGGAGGGTACCACAGTTGTGGAAAACATCTTGTGTGGTATCTGTACCAAAGACTTCCCACCCCAAAGATCTGAACAGCTACAGACCAGTCAACTTCATGTGTGCTTGTGTTTGTGTTTATGTTGAATGTAATTGAGGCTTGTAAATATGGATGTCACTAGACTGCAAAACAAATCTACCTACGGGTACAAATAAAGTAACCTGAACCTGAACCTGAGACCAGTGGCCCTGACGTCCCACATGATGAAGAGCCTGGAGAGACTGCTTCTTGCTCACCTCCGCCCCCTGGTGGGACCAGCGATGGATCCACTCCAGTTCGCCTACCAGCATGGTATTGGGGTGGAGGATGCAGTGATCTTCCTCCTTCACCATTCTCTGTCCCACCTGGAGAAGCCCGGGAATGTGGTGAGGATCATGTTCTTTGACTTCTCCAGTGCTTTCAACGCCATCCAACCGATGATCCTGAAGGACAAGCTGCTGTGCGCAGGGGTGGAACAGCACCTGTCATCATGGATCCTGGACTACCTCACGAACCGGCCACAGTTTGTGAGAACCCGGGACTGTGTGTCCGACATGATCATCGGTAGCACGGGGGCCCCCCCAGGGAACGGTTTTGGCTCACTTCCTGTTCACGCTTTATACTGCGGACTTCTCACACAACACAACACACTGCCATCTACAGAAGTTCTCTGATGACTCTGCGATCATTGGCCTCATCTCCAACGGAGATGAAGCTGAGTACAGAGGACTTATCCAGGACTTCGTGGACTAGTGCCATCGGAACTGCCTCCAGATCAACGCGAGGAAAACTAAGGAGCTGGTGGTGGACTGCCGCAGGCAAGGACAACCCCTCACTGCACCAGTAAACATACAGGGAACAGACATCGAGATGGTGACATCCTACAAGTACCTGGGTGTTCATCTGAACAATAAACTAGACTGGTCACACAATACTGACGCACTCTACAAGAAGGGACAGCGCAGGCCGTTCCTACTGAGGAGACTCAGGTCTTTTGGTGTACAAGGGGCGCTGCTGAAGACATTCTACGACACGGTGGTGGCATCAGCCATCACTTTTGGAGTGGTCTGCTGGGGCGGTGGCGTTACAGCAGCCAATAGGAAGAGACTGAACAAACTGATCAAGAAAGCTAGCTCTGTCCTGGGGAACGCCTTGACCCAGTGGAGGAGATGGGAGAGAGAAGGATGGTGGCTAAACTGTCATCTCTGCTGGAGTCCGAGTCCCACCCTATGCAGGACATACTGAAACCACTGAGGAGCTCATTTAGCAGCAGACTACATCATCCTAGGTGCACAACCGAGAGGTTTCGCAGGTCCTTCCTACCTACGGCTGTCAGACTGTATAACCTAAGCAGGGCTGCTCGCAGAGATAGCAAAAAAACCCAAAACGTGACAACCTAATAGTATTGAATGCAAAAGACACAATAGACTTACACAATGGTCCCCTCCGGTATACAACTAGGAAAATACCGGTCGCTATGGAGGGTGACAATATGTTTGGGTACATAATCATATCATGTAGGATAACTAAGTAGACAGTTATGCTGTTCATTCCATCTAGCTACAATGCTCCGCACTCTGTGTGTTTATATATTTAGATATTTATTCCAGCTAGCTACAATGCTCCGCACTGTGTGTTTATATATTTATATATTTATTCCATCTAGCTACAATGCTCCGCACTGTGTGTTTATATATTTATATGTACATATGTATATTCGCTGCTCTTGTTTTTTTTTTTTTTTTTTCTTGTCTTCTGATTGTTGCTCTGAGTGTTGCTATCCCTGTGCTGTTGCAATCCTGGATTTTCCCCATTGTGGGACTAATAAAGGCTTTCTGAGAGAGAAGAAGAAGAGGATCTTCAGGTCGGGGAACAGGGAGATGCTGAAGTCCGTACAGAGGGAGCTGAGGAGAAAGATCAGAGAAGGCAAGGACAGCTTCAGGAAGAAGATGGAGGACAAGCTGCAACAGAGCGACATCAGCGGGGTCTGGAGAAACCTCAAAACCATCTCGGGGCTCCAGAATACCTCCCCCCAGGCCACAGGGGGCAGGGAGTGGGCGAACAACCTGAATCTGTTTTTCAATAGATTTGACCAACCGCCCTCCCCCCTGACTGCACAACAACCACTGCTGCCTCTAAAGAAATCAAGTCCTGCTGCCCACTCCCCACTCTACCAACACCCCCCCACTCCCAACACACAACCCCCCATCCTGACCCTGACCAGGACCCAGGTGAGGACGGAGCTGAGGAAGATCAAGGCGAGGAAGGCGCCGGGACCGGACGGCATCAGCGCAAAGCTCCTCAAGTCCTGTGCAGACCAGCTGTGTGGGATTGTGACGTATATCTTCAACATGAGCCTGAAACTGGGGAGGGTACCACAGCTGTGGAAAACATCTTGTGTGGTACCTGTACCAAAAACTTCCCACCCCAAAGACCTGAACAGCTACAGACCGGTGGCCTTGACGTCCCACTTGATGAAGACCCTGGAGAGACTGCTCCTTGCTCACCTCCGCCCCCTGGTGGAACCAGCGATGGATCCACTCCAGTTCGCCTACCAGCATGGCATTGGGGTGGAGGATGCGGTGATCTTCCTCCTTCACCGTTCTCTGTCCCACCTGGAGAAGCCCGGGAATATGGTGAGGATCATGTTCTTTGACTTCTCCAGTGCTTTCAACACCATCCAACCGATGATCCTGAAGGACAAGCTGCTGCGCGCAGGGGTGGACCAGCACCTGTCATCATGGATCCTGGACTACCTCACGAACCGGCCTCAGTTTGTGAGAACCCGGGACTGTGTGTCCGACACGATCATCAGTAGCACGGGGGCCCCCCAGGGAACGGTGCTGGCTCCCTTCCTGTTCACTCTTTATACTGCGGACTTCTCACACAACACAACACACTGCCATCTACAGAAGTTCTCTGATGACTCTGCGATCGTTGGCCTCATCTCCAATGGAGATGAAGCTGAGTACAGAGGGCTTATCCAGGACTTCGTGGACTGGTGCCATCGGAACTGCCTCCAGATCAACGCGAGGAAAACTAAGGAGCTGGTGGTGGACTGCCGCAGGCATGGGCAGCCCCTCACAGTACCAGTAAATATACAGGGAACAGACATCGAGATGGTGACATCCTATAAGTACCTGGGTATTCATCTGAACAATAAACTAGACTGGTCACACAATACTGATGCACTCTACAAGAAGGGACAGCGCAGGCTGTTCCTGCTGAGGAGACTCAGGTCTTTTGGTGTACAAGGGGCGCTGCTGAAGTCATTCTATGACACGGTGGTGGCATCAGCCATCACTTTTGGAGTGGTCTGCTGGGGCAGTGGCATTACTGCAGCCGATAGGAAGAGACTGAACAAACTGATTAAGAAAGCTAGCTCTGTCCTGGGGCAGCGCCTTGATCCGATGGAGGAGATAGGAGAGAGAAGGACGGTGGCTAAACTGTCATCTCTGCTGGAGTCCGAGTTCCACCCTATGCAGGACATACTGAATGCACTGAGGAGCTCATTTAGCAGCAGACTACATCATCCCAGGTGCACAACCGAGAGGTTTCGTAGGTCCTTCCTACCAACGGCTGTCAGACTGTACAACCTAAGCAGGGCTGCTCGCAGAGATAGCAAAAAGACGTAACAAACTAATAGTTTTTTGAATGCAAAAGATGCAATAGACTTACACAATGGTCCTCTCCGGCATACAACTAGGAACATACCGGTCGCTATGGAGGGTGAGAATATGTATGGGCACATAATCATACCATGTAGGATAACTAAGTAGACGGTTATGCTGTTTCATTCCATCTAGCAACAATGCTCTGCACTGTGTGTGTTTACATATTTGCATATTTATTCCATCTAGCTACAATGCTCCGTACTGTGGGTGTTTATATATTTATATATCTACATATTATTCCATCTAGCTACATTGCTCCGCACTGTGTGTGTTTATATACTTGCATATTTATTCCACCTAGCTGCAATGCTCCGTACTGTGGGTGTTTATATATTTACATATTTATTCCATCTAGCTACAATGCTCTGCACTGTGTGTTCATATATTCATATATTTATTCCATCCAGCTACAATGCTCTGCACTGTGTGTCTGTGTGTGTGTGTATATATATATATTTTATAGTAATACGTACATATGTTTATTAGCTGCTCTTGCTTGCTTGTTTTTTTTTTTTTTCTTGCCTTCTGATTGTTGCTCTGAGTGTTGCTATCCCTGTGCTGTTGCAATCCTGGAATTTCCCCGTTGTGGGACTAATAAAGGCTTATCTTATCTTATCTTATCTTATCTTATCTTATCTTATCTTATATATCTTATATGTCTTCTAGACCCAGTTAAAACTCTAGCAGCAGCATTTTGAATCAACTGAAGATTTTTTTAAGGATATTCTAGGACAACCAGATAATAATGAATTATAATAATCTAATCAAGAGCTGACAAAGGCATGAATCAGTTTCTCAGCATCATTCAGGGACAAGATGCTCCTGATCTTGGCAATATTGCGTAGATGATAGAAGGCAGTCTTAGAAACAGTTTTAATATGTTAAATTAAGGACAAATCTTGATCAAAAATAAGCTCCAAGCCCTACTCTTTTTTTAGTTTATATATGCTCCCGTTAGGCAATATCATCAGAAAGCACTGTATACATTTTCACTGTTACGCAGACGACACACAACTATACCTGTCAATGAATCCCGATGATTGTAATCAATTAGCCAAGTTAGATGCCTGTCTTAAGGACATCAAAGCCTGGATGACTTGTAATTTTCTACTATTAAACTCTGATAAGACTGAAGTCATTCTTGTCGGCCCAAAACATCTTAGAAATTCCTTCTCAAATTATGCCTTTAATTTAGATGCCGCCACTCTCACTTTGAATAGTTCTGTGAGGAACCTTGGAGTTATTTTTGATCAAGATTTTTTCTTTAATTCACATATTAAAATTGTTTCTAAGACTGCCTTCTATCATCTCCGCAATATTGCCAAGATCAGGAGCATCTTGTCCCTGAATGATGCTGAGAAACTGATTCCCGCCTTTGTCAGCTCTCGATTACATTATTGTAATTTGTTATTATGTGGTTGTCCTAAAGTATCCTAAAAAAATCTTCAGTTGATTCAAAATGCTGCTGCTAGAGTTTTAACTGGTTCTAGAAAAAGAGATCATATCTCTCTGGTTCTGTCCTCCCTTCATTGGCTTCCCATAGAATTTAGAATCAAGTTTAAAATCCTTCTTCTTACTTTCAAAGCTCTTAATAATCAGGCCCCCCAATATATAAAAGATCTGATATTACCTTACCATCCTAATAGAGCATTACGCTCCCATAATGCTGGCTTACTTGTGGTGCCCAGAATCTCCAAAAGTACAGTGGGAGGCAGAGCCTTCTGTTACCAAGCTCCTTCTCTCTGGAACCAGTTACCACTATGGGTCCGGGAGTCAGACTCGGTCTCTGTTTTTAAGAACAGGGTAAAATCCTTCTTTTTTAACATAGCTTACGTTTAAGGAGGGATTTTGTGCCTTTTATCCCCACTTTTGTTCTGTTGTTATTTGATCCATACTGCTGGTTGACCTCCAATAGTATACTTGGCACCTTACTGTTATGTTTTTATGTCTGCCCTCTCCATCCTTCCTATCCCCTCACCCCCAGCCAGTCGCAGCAGATGACTGCCCCTCCCTGAGCCTGGTTCTGCTAGAGGTTTCTTCCTGCCAAATGGGAGTTTTTCCTCTCAACTGTCACTTAGTGCTTGCTCATAGGGGATCGTCTGATTGCTGGGTTTTTCTGAGACTGTGGGGTTTTTCTCTGTACTCTGGCGCCATGAGACGGCCTCTGTTGTGATGTGGTGCAGTATAAATAAAGCTGAATTGAATTGAATTGAATTGAACACAGACAGACAGACAGACAGACACACACACACACACACACACACACACACACACACACACACACACACACACACACACACACATATCTATCTATCTATCTATCTATCTATCTATCTATCTATCTATCTATCTATCTATATATATATATATATATATCTCGTATGTCGGCCTCCGTCGGTCTATGATGACCATGGAAGAGAATCCTAAACGTCTACTCTGCTGGAACAGCACCGCCTGTGGCTGAACAGGCCGATGCGCGAATGACAGTCCCTGTCACACAGGTCACACTTGTGGGTGGTCTCCGTGCTGCTGGGTCTGTGGCGGTTCTTCCTGCGGGTCCTTTTTTCATCTGCTGCAGCAGTCAGTCTCTCTTCACCCGCCTTGAGCTGTCTGGTCAGGGTGCCTCTCCATTTGGAGCGGTCCGTTGCAAGGTCCTCCCAGCGCTCTGTGTTGATATCCAGGGCCTTCATGTCTCTCTTGCAGACGTCTCTAAAGCGCAGCTGTGGGCGGCCAACGTCTCTCCTGCCAGTTGCCAGTTCTCCATAGAGGACATCTTTGGGGATTCTGCCATCCTCCATACGATGAACGTGGCCTAGCCAGCGAAGCCTGCGCTGCCTGAGTAGAGTGAACATGGAGGGAAGGCCGGCGCGGGACAGAACTTCTGTGTTGGGCACTTTGTCCTGCCAGGATATGTCCAGGATGTTGCGAATGCAGCGCAAGTGGAAGGAGTTCAGTCTCTTTTCCTGCCGGGCTTATGTTGTCCACGTCTCACTCCCATAGAGCAGTGTGCTGATGACGCAGGCGTTGTACACTGCCATCTTCGTCTTGACAGAGAGTTTGGGATTCTCCCACACTCGTGTGGTGAGGCGAGCGAGTGTGAAGGCTGATTTTCCAATCCTCTTGTTGATCTCTGTATCAAGGGAGAGGTTGTTGCTGATCGTGGACCCCAGGTACGTGAACTGATTCACAACCTCCAGCTTGTAGTCATCAATGGTGATGGTTGGTGGTGCTTCCGTGCCTTGCGCCAAGACGTTAGTCTTCTTCAGGCTGATGGTAAGCCCAAAGTCCTTGCATGCCTGGGAGAAGCGGTCCATCAGGGTCTGAAGCTCCTGCTGTGTGTGGGTTGCGACTGCAGCGTCGTCTGCGAACAGCATGTCTCTGATTAGAGCCTCGCGTACTTTGGTTCTACCTTTCAGGTGGGCGAGGTTGAAAAGCCTGCCGTCAGATCTTGTGTGCAGGTAGATTCCCTCTGTTGCTGTGCTGAAGGCATGCCTCAGGAGCATAGCAAAGAAAATCCCAAAGAGGGCTGGCGCAAGTACACAGCCCTGTTTCACTCCGCTGCGTATGTTGAATGGCTCTGAGACGTTGCCATCGTGCTGCACTATCCCCTGCATGTTGGTGTGAAACGATTCGATGAGGCTTTGCAACTTTGCTGGGCATGCTATCTTTGGCAGGATCTTGAAAAGGCCCTCTCTGCTGACCAGATCGAACGCTTTGGTGAGGTCGATGAAGGCGACGTACAGAGGCATGTTCTGTTCTCTGCATTTCTCCTGGAGTTGGCGGATGGAGAATATCATGTCTACCGTCGATCGCTCAGCGCGGAAGCCACACTGAGACTCGGGGTAGACACGTTCGGCAAGCTTCTGTAGACGAACGAGAACAACTCGTGCGTAGACTTTGCCAACAACGCTGAGGAGGGAAATGCCCCTGTAGTTGTTGCAGTCACTTCTCTCCCCTTTGTTTTTGTAGAGGGTGATGATCTTGGCGTCCCTCATGTCCTGTGGTACGGCACCTTCCTTCCAGCACTGGCAGAGGACGTCATGCAATGGCAGCAGTAGGGCGGTCTTGCAGTGCTTGATCAGGTCAGGGGGTATGCCGTCGTTGCCGGGTGCCTTGCCAGCGGCCAAGCTATCAATGGCCTTACTGAGTTCGTCGATGGTTGGCTCGGCGTCAAGTTCGTCCATGGATGGCAGGCAGTCGATGACATCAAGGGCTGACGGTGTCACGGTGTTCTGTCTAGAGTAGAGGTCGGAGTAGTGTTCCACCCATCTCTCCATCTGCTTGTTCTTCTCTATGATCATCTCCCCAGTGGAAGATTTGAGGGGGGCCGTCTTGCTCTGAGCCGGACCAAGTGCTTTCTTGATGCCATCGTACATACCACGGATGTTCCCTGTTATGGCAGCGGTTTGAATGTCTGGGCTGAGCTGAGTCCAGTACTCGTTGGCACAGCGCCGAGCAGTCTGCTGAACTTTGCTTCTCGCAGCCCTGAGAATCTGGAGATTCTTCTCGTTTGGGTACTTCTTGTACTCAGCAAGTGCTGAGCGCTTGGCTTCAATGACGGGGGTCATCTCGGTCAACTTGGCATCAAACCAGTCCTGTGACTTCGAGGTCTTCCTCCCAAAGGTAGCCAAGGCTGTGCGGTAGATGGTGTTTCGCAGCTCTTCCCACTTCTGCTTTGCAGATTCTCCTCCTTGTGGTACACCAAGTTCCTTCTCAAAGGTGGAGGCAAACTGCTCAACAAGTTCTGGTTGGGCCATCTTGCTGGTGTCAATCCGTGCCTTTCCAGGTTGTCTAGCACGATGGAATTTCTTCAGCTGCAGCTTGACCTTGCAACACACCAATGAATGGTCTGTGTCGCAATCTGCACTCTGGAACGAACGGGTGATTAGCACGTTCTTCAGTGAGGTGCGCCTGGTCAGGATCAAGTCTAGCTGGTGCCAGTGCTTTGAGCGCGGATGTTGCCAGGAAACCTTGTGTTGGGGCTTGGTCTTGAAGAACGAGTTTGTGATGCACAGATCGTGATATGTGCAGAACTCGAGCAGTCGCTGTCCGTTGTCGTTCATTCTGCCCACGCCAAAAGGTCCAAGACAGGAGGGCCAGGAGTCATGGTCAGCACCCACTCTGGCATTGAAGTCTCCAAGGAGAATGAGTTGTTCAGAGTTGGGAATGATCCTGACAGTTGTTGCGAGATTCTCGTAGAACTCGTCTTTTGCCTCTGGTGTGGCTGTCTGTGTTGGGGCATACACACTGACGAGGGTGACTGGGCCTTCAGTGGTGTTCAGGCGGAGGGTGAGGAGTCGTGCAGAGCCAGTGCTGCCCGGTTCCACCATCTTCAGCAAAGTGTTCTTCACTGCGAAGCCCACTCCGTGTTCCCTGTGTTCGTCACTGCCCTTTCCCTGCCAGTAGAACGTGTAGTCCTTCTCTCTCAGTGTGCCTGCATCAGCTAACCGTGTTTCCTGGAGAGTGGCGATATCCACTCCCAGTCTCTTCAGCTCATTATTGATGATGGCAGTCTTCCTGGTGTCGTTGATGTCCTTGAGGTTAGCAGCGAGTCCTGTCATCTATATCTATATCTATATATATAAATTATATATAATATTATATATATGTGGTGGACCCTCAGGTCCAGCAAAGTCTTCTTTGCTGGCCTAAACACTGTCACAATTACATTTACAACCTACATTCTTATATTTGTTCCATGAGGATGTATTAAATTAATCCAAATAGTCTATTCTCTTCATTTTGTAGCTTTTCTCTTGGTTGCACTCCTTCCAGTAGTGTAATGCATGTTAGAGGTATTTTGTCCAATCATATTTCAGCCATCTGTGTTGCCAGGGTCAAGCAAATCTGTCTTGGGCCTTCAGGAATTAACAGTGTGGCTCTGTAGGTTTAAGTAACTGTTAAACTTATCCTGTTGCTTTAACCAATCAGATGTCTTCTGTATGTCCAGCGGTACGTGTTATGTCCATAACTCACACTTCAATAATGAGGTCGGAGGTGCAGTAGAACGTAACTTTATTATATGAACCATAAGAAGGCAGGTGCTCCGTACAGGCAGATGGTCGTGGTCAAAACAGACAGAGCCTTCTTCTTCTTCTTCTCTCGGTTACTGGCGAATAGCATACAACTGAAAAGTGCATACCGCCACCTACTATACAAGAGTGTGTAACATTATGTCATCTGAGCCTGACCCCTATCTGCCACTGACTTGATTATCCTTGCTCTATTGCTTCTTCTTCTTCTTCATTTAGATTTGGCGGTTGGCAACCAGCCCACAGGTGCATTACCACCACGCACTTCACTTTATATCACCACTCTATCTGGTCAGGAGCTGTAGTCCTATCGTCATCACTCTATATCTTTGTACAAGGATCTCCCACAAGGAGTTCTGAACAACTCCCCATGCGCGAAAAAAAACCATCCGTCCTTGGACCGTGCCCTTCCGCCTATGCCCTTTATACCCCTGAGAGACGACGGAACCGGAAAGGCGGAGCCATCACCCCCAGTATACCCAGGGTACACCCAGCACCATATAACCATATATTTAATGTGCTACATCCCCCCTCCCCCGTAGAAAACCCAAAACACACAAATTAGGCCCTCCCAAATTTATAACCCGACTCACGCACTAACAATAACAGAAAATAGGCCTATCCATGCGCACAACACAACTAACCTAGAGGGGATCAGGTAGATTGCTGACCCACCTCTACACGGCTAGGGGGATTATTCTGCCGCCTTCAATACCATAAAGTCCATAAAACAAAACAGCCATGTTCCTAATAACTAAAATAATCCCAGAACCAATACATGCTTAACCAAATTCTATTTCACACAGCCACAGTTAATATATACATTCACATCCCGTTATACCAGCCCCTCTCCTAACACCTGGGCAGTTCATAGACCTTCATGCAATTAAATGCAACAAAACAGACAGTGTTGGCCTTTTTTTTTTTTTTTTTTACAAAACCGGCCCACTGTCAAACGAGTACACGTGAAACATATCAACTACGTGACATTGGGCAATCCAACATATTAACATTTCAACCCGCACATGTTAACACATCACTCCTTTGTCACCATACAGTCCCGATGGAAAGACCACCCCCTGGATTTCCGTCTGGTGGATCCCGCCCAGAGCACCTTCACCTCTTCATCTGTGGGGATGAGCCACATCGGCGTTTCTTCTCATCAATGCGCTGTAGCTTGTTGGGGTGTTTCCACGAGTCATCAGACAGTTTGAGATAGCCGTCCTCCCGAGCAGCCACCACCCGCAGCCGCCCCTGATCATCCCGTCGTTTCTTCTTTTCATGGACCCCCCTCAGCCGTGCCTGCCCCCTGGGCCGAACCTCTTCACTGACCCGCAGAGGAGCTCGACTCGGCTTCAAATGTCCATGCCGTTTAAACCGGGCTTCTCCTCTGGGTCGAACCGCTCCACTGACCCGATCCGTAGCCCGCCTCGGCCTCCAGTGTTGCTGGGTGGCACATCTTTCTACCATGCCAGCCGATCCTGCCCTGCTCTCTTTCATTTGAAATACTGGCAAAGCCACTGCAGCTCCCTGCTCCATGGTATCTCCAGGCCGAACTCCGGAAGCAGAGGGGGCTATCGTTCTGGCTCCATCAGCCGTCACGGGTGCTCCACCGTGCCATCCAGTTCCCACATCCAGGGCAACTTGGACACTGGCACCAGAACCCTCCTGCGATGGCACTTTACGGCACTGGTCCTGATCCTCTCCCAGAATACTAGGCCAGTCACTGCTCCAAACCGCTTCATCATCCACGTACGGAACCGGTCAGTCCCACAAACCACAGCCCGACCATTCTTCTCCGATGCCACTAATGATCGTGAATCCCAGGCTGTTGAACATATCACATCCCATACTGTTCGAGCCACTAGCGGTCACCACGAATTGGACGTTGGACATCATTGCCGACTTGTACCTTGCTGTCAACTCCAGCGAACCCACAATGGCTAACCTGTTTCCTCCATAGCCAAAGTATGACGTTGACAGTCCTCTCACACGGTAATGCGGGAACAAGCTCTTCACAGTAGGCCAGTTCAACACAGAAGCAGCCGCTTCCGTGTCCACCAACAACGGCAATTCCACGCCATCCAGCAAAACGTTGCAATAAATCCGGCCATCTGTGCTCGGGGAGACGGTTATGAACAACCGTAGGAGTCGTGGCGGGGGAATCCACTCCATGTCAGCAGTCCCCTCACTCAAAATCTTTGCAGGCCCTGGCAAAATGATGCAGGAGTCCACACTTGCCACAGCGTTTGCCTTTCGCCGGACACTCTCTTGCCTTATACTGGTGCCTGGTGGACCCACAGCCGTTACACTTTGGCCTACCCGGGGCAGACCTAATTTTTATAGCGGCAGAGTATTTTTCTTCATCATCCACGCTATCTTCGCTATCTGGGTCCACAGCCAGAGCCTTCGATCATGGTTCGATGTGCCCCAGCGTGGTTCTCTCACCAAGGTCCTTGGATAGTCTTCCGGCTGCTTCAAACTGCTGTACTATCTCAACTGCTGGGGCTAACATCAGTTCACCAGAGTATGTTAGGAGCCTTGACTGTGCCGCTGAACAAAGTGTGTGTTCCGCCAATTGATCACGGGCCATTTCTTCCTCTAAAGCTCCAAACTGGCACACCCCCACCAGCTGACACAGGTCTGTGACGTATTGCTGCACCGACTCTCCAGTCTGCTGGTGGCGCTGTCGAAACTGAATCCTCCAGACTATGACGTTTTCCGGAGAGCGAAAATAGCATGCCATTAGCCCGACCATGTCATCAAAACTATCACTCTCTCTCAATGTGCTGAGAATACGTTGTCCCTCCATGCCAAGATTATGGACTAAAATAGCTCTCGCACGCAGTTTCTTCAATTTGCCGAGGTTCAGGGCCACCAAGTAGTTCTGGATGTCACGGCTGGCCCTCACGAGCCAGCATAAGATGCCACAGTCCAGTGAAATTGCACAGAAGTTTATTCACAGTTCAAGGCAAAGGAAGGACAAGATAACTAGCTGCGTGGGCTGAGCAACAAGATTACCTAGTAGCATAATCAATGATCATTGACGGCTGAGACGAGGAATGCTCGCTCACCGTCAGACAAAGGAAAAGGGCAGGAATACGAACGATAACCTCAACAACAGACACACTTACATGAGAGGAGAATCGTGGATGAACATTAGGAGAATGTTGACGAGACAGCTGCAAGATGCAGCCACTGGCGCCGGCATTTAAAGCCGGCTGCTAACGATCGCAAATGCAGCGCAGCTGCTCAGACTCTGACAGCAGGAAACTTCCGAGCGTTTGACCAATCAGAGCCCGGGGAGCCAGAATGACAACACCGCTGTCAAAGCCTGACAGGAATGATGTGTAGCCCGAGCGCGGACAAAATAGCGCTCAGGTTATGACAGGACCCCCACCTCAAGGGCGGACTCCCAGACGCCTGTAAACATCCACACCCCCCCACCCCACCCCAGGGCGGGTGGATGGGGAAGCAGGTAGAGGGGGGACAGAATCAACCTCATAGAAAAAGACACGATAACCTACCACACAAGTCACAATAAAGACAAGGCAGGGGCAGAAAACAAACAGGGGATAAATTCACAGGGGAGGGGGAAAAAAAACTAAACTGTACAATACAAGAACACATATCATAAGGAAAAAACAGCTTAACAATGTACAAATGTTGTGACAAAGCTGGATCACCGGACCGTTACAGAGAGAGAAAAAAACAAACAAAAAAAACAAAAAAAACCCAAAAAACTCAACTCTCATGAATTAGCAGCAAACCAAAAGAAAGACCCTCAACAATTCTGAACCTAACACTGATGTGGCTAAACAGTGGCCAAACTTCTGAATGCAGAAGCTGAACAAGTTCATGTTCTTGGCATCTGAATCAGGCCAACTAGACCCTATTTGGCAGAATAAAGATCTACTGTAGATGTTACAGCAAGTGTTTAGCAACGGCCAGCAAGAAAATAATCATGATGGCATTATGTCTGATGAAGAAAAGGTGTGCTCTGCGGACTCTTTGATCAGAGATGCAATAGACAGACAACATCTTACTAACCAGTAACTCAAAAACATGTGAATTGCCATGACACGGGTACATATATTTATTAAACAAAAAATAGGAGTGATATAAACGATGTTCAATAACCATAGTAGATCCAAAAATTGAGGAAAAATGCTAACAAAATCAGATTAACTCGGCTATCTTCAAAGCCAAAGGATCAAAGTAACACATCGGAGTACACCATTAGACCTTGCCTGTGGAGAATTTCAGCCAAAAAAACCTCAAAATCACAAAAACTACAGAGGGGCGAAAGAAGGGAAAAAAGGCACACCAGGATGACAGGCATAATACACAATTGAGGGGGCCTCCCAGCCCCCAGCATCCAAACCGCTAACAGGGGTAGCGGGACGTGTTCTGGCGGCCTACCCGAATCCCGGGCGGAGGATGACCATGCCTCCGGCGGCCGGACCAGGGTGCCAAATATACAGTTCTGTTTATCGGGAGGCCGGCTCCGGACGCCAAACGGGAAGAGCAGGTTTCCAGGTGGTCGACCCGCATCAACCTGCCAACAAGACCGCTGGAGAGAGATCGGCGACGGTCTCCCAACGGCGGAGAGAAGCCAGGGAGAACAGGGCCAACTATGGTTAATCCCCATGGTTCCAGATGCGGGGGAGGGAGGAACGTGACGAGGGTAGGGAATTAGTTTGGGGTTATTCAGCGGTGGGTCTGCAGCACCATCTCCGGATCCCACCCAAACAGGCGCTGACAGGGCCGGAACTAATCCGGTAGAGAATCCTGACTGGACCGGCGCTGCACCCACGGTGGGCCCGGATTGGGCCAGAACCCCTCCGGGGACGAACTCGGACTGGGCCAATGTTGCACCCGCGATGGACCCCGATTGGGTCTGAACCACTTGGGTGACGAACTCCGACTGAGCGGACGCTGCACCCATGTCGGACCCTGATTTCAGAACCACTTCGGTGACAAACTCTGGTTGAGCTGACGCTGCACCCGCGTCGGACCCCGATTGGGTCAGAACCACTTCGGTGACGAACTCTCGTTGAGCTGACGCTGCACCCGCGTCGGACCCCGATTGGGTCAGAACCATTCCGGTGATGAACTCAGACTGAGCCGACGCAGCACCCGCGTCGGACCCCGATTGAGTCAGGGCCGCACCAGTACCAACCTCCAACTCCGAACCCGGAACCTCTGGTGAAGCGATTGACGTCTGCTCTGCACTGGCAACCTTGAGCGAAGGCTCAGAAGGAGAAGAAGAAGAAGAACCGGGATCAGGGACACCGGCAGCGCCAGAACCCGGCGAGACAAGCTCGGATGCAGTGGACGGCTGCACCCGGCTCGCCTCCCCAAGAGACAGGCAAAAATGCTCAATAATAGAAAAGATAAAGACAACACTGAGCACTTGCCTGATCTCAAGTTCGGACGCCGTCCAGGACTTCAACGATCCGGGCTCAGAAGGGAAGAGGTCGTCTTCTGGCTCCCACTCAGCCATGTCGTAATCTGCCACTGGCAAAAAGGCTTCTGCAGCCTGAGGACCCTCCAACACCATCATCCACGCTGGCAACTCATACAGCGTGGTGGCTGGGGGCTCCTGGCCCGCTGGGTCGGACTGCCCATCTGTGGAGACCCGGGGATGCTCCGTTGTTGGCGCAGGCTCCAAACAGTAGTCCGATCCCCTCCTCCGTCCTTGATGCGGCTGCGGAGCTGGGATCTTCTGCTCCAGGACCTCAGGCCCCCTCCTCATCTGATGACGCTCAGCTGACGTCGATGAATGCTCAGCAGGGGGAGACACAGAGGCAGTGGGTTTAGTAATTACCTCAGCAGGTGGTGGAGGCTCGGGGGGCTGTGAACCCCGAACCTCACCCCCAGGAATCAGACAAGACAAATCACTATTAGGAGAAAAAGAGTGAACTTATACTCGCCTGTCTCCCGGAGGAAGGATGGAGCCTGCTGCAGGGAACGTTGCTCCTTTCTCTTCCCGTCGGATGGTGGCAGAGGGCTCCCTGGAAGGACGAGGGGGGGCCACTCGAGATGGAATCGACGCGGGGCTCGCCGGAGCAGAACTCCTCATACACCCAGCAGCTGGAGAAGGCGTCGAAGAGGAGGGGGCGACAGCCGAGATGGGCCGGGCACGACGCGCTGAGGGGACTGCGGGGGAAGACGGCCCAGGGAGAGAGGCTGCGGGGGTTCCCTCCTGGTGAAATGCTGAAGAGACAGCTGTCTGGTTAAAGGGGTCATACCAGCGACCTGGAGCAGGATCCGGACGGGACTCTTGCTGAGGATGTCTCTGGCCGCGGCGCTGACATCTTCGACGGGCCCCAGGTGGTGCGAACTCCTGGCCTGGATCGCGGAAGGGATCGGGATCCCAAAGCGAGAAGCGGGGATGCCGTCTCCTCCGCCTCAGGTCTTCTTCTTCCTCGTGCATCCGGAGTATCTCGCTTTGGGCGGCGATGTCTAGTCTCCTCACGTCGACTTCTGGGTGGTCGTCATAGCGGGGAGAAAGTTTGTTGAGCACGTCCTCAGCGCAGTCCAGGTAACAGCGGATCTCGAAATCAAAGTCGAGGAGGGAGGCAGCGATGAGAATTTCATCAACTTCATCCAGCGCCTCGGTCAGCTGGTGGCTGGAACCCCGAGTGTGACCCCTCTGCGACGCCATAATTCCAGTACACCGTACCCAGACAGGAAAGAGCAGAGTTCTCCTTAATGCAACTTCACTGCGAACAACGTCTCCTTCTGGCGGCTGTCTACTGTCACGGCTGGCCCTCACGAGCCAGCATAAGACGCCACAGTCCAGTGAAATTGCACAGAAGTTTATTCACAGTTCAAGGCAAAGGAAGGACAAGATAACTAGCCGCGTGGGCTGAGCAACAAGATTACCTATTAGCATAATCAACTATCATTGACGGCTACCGCCCAATCTCCCTACTCAGCGTTCCTTACAAAATCATGGAGCGCCTAATACTGCAACGTATTTCCCCAGAAATAGAGGATATTCTAAGTGTGGATCAAGCAGGTTTCCGCAAGGACCGCAGTACAGGAGAACAAGTACTGGCCCTAACCACCTTCATTGAAAATGGCTTCGAGAGCAGACTGAAGACAGGGGCTGTGTTTCTCGATCTTACAGCCGCCTATGATACGGTCTGGCACAAAGGCCTCCTCCTGAAACTTATAAAGGCGATCCCTGCTTGGGCAACAGCAATTATAAAAACCCTGCTGACCAACCGAAGGTTCAGAGTCCACCTCAGTCAGAACACAAGTGCATGGAGAATGCAGAAAAACGGACTCCCACAAGGCTCAGTTCTAGCTCCAACTCTGTTCAACCTCTACATAAACGACCTGCCTACTACAAAATCCCGCAAATTCATCTATGCAGACGACATCTGTTTG
Source organism: Pholidichthys leucotaenia (assembly GCA_020510985.1). Lineage (NCBI taxonomy): Eukaryota > Metazoa > Chordata > Actinopteri > Cichliformes > Pholidichthyidae > Pholidichthys > Pholidichthys leucotaenia. Next base: position 185,985,116 of record CM035847.1, on the reverse strand, counting down.
GCATTCCAAGCACCAGACTTTGAACCACTGGAACGGGTGCTCACGGAAGATCTTGCTAAACTGGACCAGTTCTGCAAAATCTGGCACCTAAAACCAAGCCCAGCAAAAACCGTCTCCAGTGTATTTCATCTCCACAATGCAAAAGCTGCCAGAGAACTAAACATCCACCTGAGCGGACTCAAGCTTAAGCATGCCCCAAATCCAACTTATCTTGGAGTGACCCTTGATAGGACCTTATCCTTCAAGGAACATCTAAAGGGGACGGCTGCTAAGGTGAAAGTACGAAACAACCTGCTCTGCAAGCTCGCTGGTGCAAAATGGGGGGCGGCAGTCTCCACCCTGCGCACCTCAGCACTGGCCCTTTCATACTCTGTAGCAGAATATTGTGCCCCTGTCTGGTCCAGGTCATCTTACACACACCATGTAGACACCCAGCTCAACTCAACCATGAGAACTATAACTGGAACAATCCGCTCAACACCACTCCCCTGGCTCTCTGTACTGTCAAACATAGCCCCTCCACACATCCGGCGAGCAGCATTAACTCAAAGGATGCTCCAAAAAGTTAAAGATTTTCCTCACTTACCAATCCATGCAGATATCTACACCCCACCCACTGCCCGACTTTCATCCAGACGGCCGATTTGGAAAAACCCTCCCCCAGCTGACTTTACCATCCAGACAGCTTGGCAAGAGGAATGGGAGACCAAGGAGGTCCCAAACAAACAGCTGGTGATAAACCCCAACCAACAGGTCCCGGGCACCAACCTCCCAAGGAGACAGTGGTCTACACTCAATCGCTTCAGGACTGGACATGGCCCCTGCTTAGCCAGCCTTCACAGATGGGGCAGTAGCCCTAGCCCACTGTGCGCATGCGGAGAGGAGCAAACTATGGAACACATCATAGAGGCTTGCCCGCTCCAAAGACTGGAAGGAGGATTACACACCCTCCATACAGCAAACCAGGAGGCAACTGCTTGGCTTAAGGACTTTGCATTCGCTAAATAAATAAATTGACGGCTGAGACGAGGAACGCTCGCTCACCGTCAGACAAAGGAAAAGGGCAGGAATACGAACGATAACCTCAACAATAGACACACTTACATGAGAGGAGAATCGTGGATGAACATTAGGAGAATGTTGACGAGACAGCCGCAAGATGCAGCTGCTGGCGCCTGCAATTAAAGCCGGCTGCTAATGACCGCAAATGCAGCGCAGCTGCTCAGACTCTGACAGCAGGGAACTCCAGAGCGTTTGACCAATCAGAGCCCAGGGAGCCAGAATGACAACACCGCTGTCAAAGCCTGACAGGAATGATGTGTAGCCCAAGCGCGGACAAAATAGCGCTCGGGTTATGACACTGGAAGGCTGCATACCACCTCTCCCAGGGAACAGGCGATTTGCCCAGGACCTCCAAAAACAGTTGAATACCAGAAACAGCTTTCTCCATACCTTTATCCTCATCGCCAAATGTTATTTCCATAACTCACACTTCAATAATGAGGCCGGTGATGCAGTAGAACGTAACTTTATTATGTGAACCACAAGAACGCAGGTGCTTCATACAGGCATATGGTCATGATCGAAAGAGACAGAGTCTCTTCCTCCTATGCCCTTTATACCCCTGAGTGATGGTGGAACCGGAAAGGCGGCGCTGTCTCACCCAGTACACCCAGGATACACTCAGCATCATATAACCATATATTTAATATACTACACTACGCATAGAAGTCATTCGAGAATGTCAGAATTTTCACGTCTTTTAATTGGATGGTTAGACTCCTCCACCCACAATGCAGAGGATCCAAGCTAGCAAAACGCCAGTGCAAGGACTTGCTTAAGCAGCTACAATATACTGTATCTCTAAATATAATAACTGTTTTTCCATCCATAATGGCTAACGGGAGAGGAAAATGATTTGGGCGCTGATATTTTTAAAAAAAATCAATTTTCCAGACGGACTTTTCAAGAAAAGCTGGTCATTGTGAAGAGAGGTGACCCAACCCCCAAGCTAGCAGGCCCATCTCAGTGGGGAAAGGATTTGTCACTTCAGTATTAGCAACGAGTGGTATCCTTGGATTACAGGCTCCAAGGAGTGCTGCAAATTATCTTGCTGGGAATGTCTGCTGTTTACAACTAATCAAGTAGATACTTGGAGCCAAACAGGGTTTGCAAACTTGAGCTGTCTGACGATTTAAGCAGCATTCGCCAAACATAAAAAAATTTGTCTAAAACGCTGGGATATGCCGAAATTTTCACTTTTGGCCGTATGCATTGCGTATCCATAACGATTTGGACATATACAGGTACATAACATATTAGTAACTTATTTAGAATATTTCCATAACTTATAAGTAACCAACTAATGCTTTGGATGTTGCTGACATTCACAACTTATGCGCAGCAATAGTTTAACTTCTGCATAGTGCAGTCATGCCAAACTGCCGTTGCCTCCCAATCCATGAATCCTAGGTGTGCGAGAGATCATCTCTGCTCAACCGAAATGATTCTCCCCAAAGACCAAGTGGGGTACGTGACCAACCTAGCAGAGCTGGCAAATCTGTCACATCAGTCACACCTGTTAGATGACAGTTGCCACAACCTGACTCAAAGGCACGCTAACCGATGGCGATAAAAAAGTTTATTTTCAATAAAGTGAAAAAACCCCTACAAGATAATGCATGGAGTGAGTTTTTGCTGGGAGGCACAACCAACAGCAAAGTGTGATTTATCATGGAAAACAGCTGCGCTCTGCGCTTCAGGCAATCAGCTGATTGGATCCTCCTCCTTCAGTGTTCTGACATTTTGGCATATCTATTAGAACAACACTGGACAGCTGATGGTACAGACTTCAGTCAAAGGTAAAAAAAAACATGGGAGAGGGCTAAACAGCGATTTGGATCTTAAATTCTGTAGCTTGAAAGTGCTCAGACACGTGTGTGTGTGTGTGTGTGTGTGTGTGTGTGTGTGTGTGTGTGCGCGCGCGCGCGCGCGCGTGCGCGCGCGCATGCGTGCATCTGTGTGTGTGTCTGTCTGTATGTGTGCAGCAGGCAGAGCTCTGTACGGGTTTTTCCTGTGAACCGACGCTACAAATGCACCATTACGCCAGGGTAGCTGTAAGTTAGAAACCCATTCAATAAGTTACACATAGGTTCACCTGTTACCGGAGTGGTGGCCTAGTTGGTAGAGCATCCGCCTCACACCCGGGAGGCCTGGGTTCAAATCCCGGCCAGGTCATGCCAAAGACCATATAAAAGTGGAACTTCCTGTCATCCAGCTTGGTGCTCAGCATTAATGGAACAAAGGAGGGAAATTTGTGGTGGCGCCTTGCATGGCAGCAACCCCTCTGAGTCTAAATGTGATCAACATTGTAGATAAGAGAAATGTAATATCGTTCTACTGTACATGATTGGCTGTATGGATTGAATGACAATAAAGTTCGCTTTACCTTTACTCATATAAATACGTTTTAGGTAGGCTAGACATTAATCTCGACGTATTTCAACTTTTGAGTAACTATGAGTCGCTGACAAGTAACGTGTGTGAACGAATGCATAACTTCCCAACAACCTTTGCTTCGCGAATGCAGGATGTATCAGACATATGCTGGATATGTCGGGAAATTTTCAGCATACTGAAATTTAATTTCAGAGGAGCTCAGCAAACAATGCCTTATACCACTGTGCTTCAGCATTCTTCAGTGTGCTCTTAACTCAGACAAAACTTAGCCATAACTGATTTGACGTACGCAAGTGTATTTTCCAAATTTTTCATACATTTTCCAAATGCTACCTAAATTGTCTAGGTGTGACAGGGCCTTAACCAAGGCAGCAGTGAGACACGAAAGCACAACCACCAGCAGGACACTTACAAGCATCAGTTCTTTTAAACCTTTGGGGAAAAAAGAGTGGATCTGCTGCTCAACGAACAAGTGCACAGGGAAGTGGAGCTCTACAATGAAAAGGTAAAGATTTTTTTAAAGTATTTTTATTGAATTTTGTTAGTTGTACATACAGGATTAGTACTATAAATTCATATGGCAAATATACAGCCTGAATATAAAACAAAGAATCCACAGTGTATCAACACCCCAAACATTGGTAAACCCTGAACAAAACAGAGAAAAAAATAATAAAATTAAAGAAAAACAACAACAAAAAAATAATGACAAAAAACAAAACCACTGTACACACCACTCATTCATCAAAACAATCAACACTACAAAATACAGGACACATGGGGGGGGGGGTCACCAGTTGCATGAACAAAGGTAAAATAATGTCAACCAGAGCATATCAGAGTAAACAGACTGCTGAATGTCCTTCAGTCTACACCATCCAGCTCCTTCACAAGGTTTATAAAGCTGTCCCAGATGCTGTGAAAGTCCTGAAGGGCACCATTTACAGTGTGTATCAAATATTTTCTACTTTCAGATTAGACATAATATTACAGACGAGGTGAGTGTGGGCGGGCGGGGCAGCATTTTTCCAATTCAACAATATTAATCTTCATGCTAGTAAGGATGCAACAGCAAGAGCCTTATTCTGTCGGAGAGTTGTAGATGTGTTTGTTGGGGTTACACCAAAAATAGCAGTTGGGGGGGAAGGAGAGATATTTTTCTTAAATATTCTAGACAATAAACTAAAGAATGAGGACCAGAAATGATCTAGCTCAGAACATCCCCTCCTTCCTGGCAGTCTGGGGAGACTATGGATCTGCGCCTTGAGTTGGAATAAGGGGGTTACGGCAGCATTGCTTGTGGCTGTGTAAGCCGATACGTGAGTGACAGTCACGGTTGCAGTGGTCGCTGATGTAGGCGCTTGTCCCAACAAGACGTGTCCCAACCAGTGGAGACGACATTCGCGAAGCAAGGTGAACAGGCTTGGTAAGCTCACGCGGGAAAGTATCTCATTGTTTGTGATATGGTCGCTCCATTTAACGTTAAGAATACTTCTCAGCATGCGGAGATGAAAGGCATTGAGCCATCGCTCTTGCGAGGCATATAGACACCATGTCTCACTGCCATATAGCAAGGTACTGAGGACGCATGCCCTGTAAACAGTGATCTTCGTGTGCCTCGACAATTTTTGGTTCAGCCATACCTTCTGTGATAATTTTCCAAAGGTTGTTGCAGCAAGGCCGATTCTTCTACTGAGCTCGTTGTCGAGTGAGTGGTCGTCCGATATTTTGGATCCGAGGTATGTAAACTCATGAACCACATCCAGTGGGTGGTTTTTGATATTTATTGTAGGAGGGTTCGAGACACCTTGGTCCATTACTTTGGTCTTCTGCTGACTGATGGTCAGACTGAAGTCGTTGCAGGCTTTATTGAGTGTGTTGATCATTGATTGTAATTCCAGTTCCGAGTGAGCTATCGGTGCTGCATCGTTGGCAAACAGCATCTCACTGATGGATACTTTTCGGATCTTGGATTTTGCACTCATTCATGATAGGTTGAACAGTTTGCCATCAGACCTTGTGTGGAAGCAGACACAATCACTCCGAGTACCAAATGCATACGGCAAAGTATACGTTAAACAGGGTAGGAGCAACCACGCAGCCCTGTTTTACTCCACCGCGGATGTTGAATGGTGCTGAAAAGCTCCCATCAAACTGGATAATAGCTTTCATGTTGGTATGGAAGGATTCAATAATTTGCAGCAGTTGGGGGGGACACCCGATCTTCTTGAGAACTTGGAACAGTCCTTCACGGCTAACTGTATTGAAGGCTTTTGTCAGGTCAATGAATGCGACATAAAGTGGTTTATTTTGCTCCCTGCATTTCTCCCATAGCTGTCTGAGAGAAAAGATCATATCAGTCGTGGAGTGCCCAGATCTGAAACCACTTTGAGATTCAGGATAAATTCTTTCTGCGAGTTTCTGAAGACGGCTGAGAACCACACGCGCGAATGCCTTCCTGGTGACACTAAGCAATGACATCCCTCAATAACTGTTGCAGTCGCTTCGGCTACCTTTGTTTTTATACAGCGTCACTATTTTGCAGTCCTTCATGTCTTGAGGCACCTCTCCTTCCTCCCAGCAGCAAGACAGGATCTCATGTAGTTGTTTAAGGGTGACATTCTTTGAGCACTTTATAACTTCTGCTGGGATCCTATCGAGGCCAGGCGCTTTCCCAATTGGCAGAGAGTCTAGTGCTTCTTCCAATTCCTCCATGGCTGAAGGTGAGTCCAGCTCTTCCATGATCGGTAGGTCCTTCAAATTATTCAGTGCTTCCTCCGAAATCGAGCTGTCTTGGGAGTAGAGTTCAGACGTAGTGCTCTACCCACCTCTCCATCTGCTCCATTTGGTTTGTGATGGTAGTTCCGGTCTTGGTTTTTAGCAGTGCTGTCTTGCGTTGAGTTGGCCCAATTGCTTTCTTGATTCTGTCGTACATTCCATGTATGTCTCCTGTGTCAGCTGCCATTTGGATACTCTCAGAGTTTCAACCAGTAATCGTTTGCGTAGTGTCTGGCTGTCCTTTGAGTCTTGCTCCTGGCTGCTTGCAGAGCTTCCTGTGATTTGCGGGTGGGGTGATCCTTGTATTTCATTAGAGCAGCTCTCTTTTCTGCGAGGATGGCGGCCAGCTCGCTGGAGTTCGCCTCGAACCAATAGGGTGTGTTTCCTCGTTTTTTACCAAATGTACCGAGAGCAACACTGTGGATGTGATCTCTGAGGGTGTTCCATCTCTCTGCGGCATCTGCTTCAGGTGTGACTGTGATGGACTTCTTGAGATTTTCAGTGAATTCAATGACTTTGTCTGGTTGTTGCATCATCCTGGCATCAATGTGCTGTCTTCCAGGAGGTTTGTTGTAATGCAGGGCCTTGGGAACAAGCCTGACCTTACAGCATACCAGTGAGTGATCTGTGTTGCAGTCAGCACTCTGGTATGAGCGGGTGATCTGTACATTCCGCAGATGGTGTTGACGTGTCAGTATCAGGTCCAGTTGGTGCCAGTGCTTAGAGTGCGGGTGCATCCAAGAAACTTTATGCTGTTGCTTTAGCTGAAAATAGGCGTTCGCTATGCAGAGTCCTTGGAGTGAGCACAGTTCCAGCAGGCGTTGTCCATTTTCATTCATCTTACCGGTTCTGTGCTTCCCCATACATGTTGGCCAGGATCCTGAGTCAGCACCCATTCTAGCGTTGAACTCTCCCAATAAGATCAGGTGTTCTCTGGAAGGTATCTTTTGTTTTGAATATTTATCTTTTGTTTTTAAATATTCTAGAGAATAAACTAAAGAATGAGGACCAGAAATGATCTGGCTCAGAACATCCCCAAAATATATGATAAAGGGTCGCAGGCACTAGTTTGCATCTATCACACAGGGGGTGTGTGTTTGGATATATTTTAGCTAGGGCAGATTTGGAGTAATGGAGATGATGCAATACTTTAAACTGGATCAAACTGTGATGTGCACAAATTGACGAAGAGTGTACACATTTAAGGACCGTGTGCCAAATATCATCCTCAATGTCAAAACCATGCTCATCTTCCCAGTGTTGTTTAATGATAGCTAACGAAGGTGTATTAATTGAAATACTATATTCACATATTTTAGCGAGCCTCCCCCTCTGAGACTGCAAGTACTTGGTCATGATATGGTCCAGGTGAGTTTCAGGTGGGTAGAGTGGGAAATTGGGAAACTCCTTTCTGACCAAGTCCCTTATCTGAAGATATTGAAAGAAGTGACTGCACAACAAGTTAAATTTGACTGCAAGTTGGATGAAATTGGTGAAAGTATTATTTACACTACCGTTCAAAAGTTTGGGGTCACCCAGACAATTATTTTGTGTTTTCCATGAAAAGTCACACTTATTTACCACCATGAGTTGTAAAATGAATAGAAAATATAGTCAAGACATTGACAAGGTTAGAAATAATGATTTGTATTTGAAATAATAATTTTTTCCTTCAAACTTTGCTTTCGTCAAAGAATCCTCCATTTGCAGCAATTACAGCATTGCAGACCTAACATGATTGCACAAGGGTTTTCTAATCATCCATTAGCCTTCTGACGCAATGAGCAAACACATTGTACCATTAGAACGCTGGAGTGATAGTTGCTGGAAATGGGCCTCTATACACCTATGTAGATATTGCACCAAAAACGAGACATTTGCAGCTAGAATAGTCATTTACCACATTAGCAATGTATAGAGTGTATTTCTGATTAGTTTAAAGTTATCTTCATTGAAAAAAAGTGCTTTTCTTTCAAAAATAAGGACATTTCTAAGTGACCCCAAACTTTTGAACGGTAGTGTATGTACAAGTGTTGGAGATTCTGTATGCCCCTGGCAGCCCAGCTAAAAAAAAAAGAAGAGGAATGAGTGGCAGGAGGGAATAAGGAGTTATCCAGAATAGAGGAGAATAGAGAAATGCCATGTATACCAAGGGTCAACTTAAACTGCCTCAAAATCTTTAACGAATGCCACACCACCACGTTCTTTTTGGAAATGGAGACCAGAAGAGGAAGCAACACTCTGAGGAGAGCCGCTGGCGAGTAGGGATGACACAGTGAGGGCTCAATGTTAACCCACGCGGGACGGTTTGTATTATCTGGAGGAAGAAGCCAGAAAGACATGTTACTCAGAATAACAGCCCAATAGTAGTATTAAAAATTAGGTGAGGAAAGACCTCCCAGATGTTTAGGCCTGTCAAGAAATTCTTTATGTATCCTTGCTGCCCCCCCATCCCCCCAAAAAAATAAAACCAGAGATTAATTGTTGCAGTGTTTTAAAAAATGAGCGCAGAATGAAGATAGGAAGACATTGAAACAGGTAAAGAAATTTGGGGAGGGTATTCATTTTCACTGAATTAAGTTTGCCAATTAAAGAAAACGGAAGAGCAGCCCATCTTGCAAAGTCAGATTTATAGAGTTCAAGAAGCGGGTGAAATTAGCTTGGAAAAGTTTTGAATACGACCTAGTAATAGTTTTGCCAAGGTAATGAAAAGAATCCTTCACAATTTTAAAAGGTACATGATTAGGAGAGTGGAGGAAGAAATTAAAGAGAAATACTCATTTTTCTGCAAATTAAGCTTATAGCCAGAAATGGCTCCAAAAGCACTGAGTGTCAAAAAGACATGGGGGAGAGTCGTGGTAGGGTTTGCAATAAAAAGAAGGAGGTCATCCGCATAAAGACAGACTGTATGAACCTGACCACCCCGGACAATTCCCTCTGTTCTATTGTGCTGTCTCAAAGCTATAGCAAGAGGTTCTACAGCAATAGCAAACAAGAGGGGGCTCAGAGTGCACCCCTGTCTCGTGCCTCTATGTAAGTGGAAATGGTCAGACATTAGTTTGTTGGTAAGAATGGAGGCCATCGGTGATGCATATAACAGCTTAACCCATGAGATGAAATTAGGGCCAAAGCCAAATTTGCCCAATGTGAAGAAGAGGTAATTTCACTCGACACGGTCAAAGGCCTTTTCCGCATCGAGTGAAATGACAGCCTCATGAGCAGAGTGCACAGAGGGAGCATGTACAATGTTGAGTAGTCTGCGCACATTAGAAAATAACTGTCTGTTACGGATGAAGCCAGTCTGATGGTCAGAGATAATAGAGGGGAGGATTAATTCTAAACTCTGACCAAGAGCTTTGGCCAGAATTTTGAAGTCCTGATTCAATTCAATTTCAATTCAACTTTATTTATATAGCGCCATTTCACAACAACAGTCATCTCGTAGCACTATCAACTGTAGGGGGGAACCCCCACAGTTGCAGAAAGACCCCAGCAATCAGGCGATCCCCTGTGAGCAAGCACTTGGCGACGGTGGAGAGGAAAAACTCCCTTTTAACAGGAAGAAACCTCCAGCTGAACCAGGCTGAACCAGGCAGGAGGGGCAGTCATCTGCTGCGACTGGCTGGGGGGTGAGGGGATAGAGAAAAAGAAAAGAACAGACATGTAGAGAGCAAACAGCACGATAGGGACTCAATCTATGGGAGAGAACAAACAAATGTTAATGACCAGAAAAAAAAAAATATTTCATAGAGAGTGAGGAAAGGAGTGAGGCCCAGTGCATTACTGGAGGTCCCCCGGCTGACTAAACCTATTAGCATCATAACAAAGGGAGGGTTCAGAAACACATGATCCCTCCCTAATTGTAGGCTATATCAAAAAGGTAGGTTTTAGCCCTATTCTTAAAAACAGAGATCGAGTCTGACTCCCGAATCCAGATTGGCAGCTGATTCCACAGGAGAGGAGCTTGATAACTGAAGGCTCTGCCTCCCATTGTACTTTTGGAGATTCTAGGTATTACAAGTAATCCTGCATTTTGGAAGCGTAGTGCTCTGTTAGGATAATACGGTAGTATCAGATCTTTTAAATAAAAAGGAGCCTGATTGTTTAGAGCTTTGTAAGTAAGAAGAAGGATTTTAAACTTAATTCTAAACTCTATGGGAAGCCAATGAAGGGAGGCCAGAACCGGAGAGATATGATCTCTCTTTCTAGTACCTGTTAAAACTCTTGCTGCAGCATTTTGGATCAACTGAAGACTTTTTAAAGATGTTTTAGGACAGCCTGATAATAAAGAATTACAATCTAATCTCGAGCTAACAAAAGCGTGGATCAGTTTCTCAGCATCACTCTGAGACAAGATGCTCCTAATCTTGGCAATATTATGCAAATGATAGAAGGCAGTCTTAGAAACAAATTTAATATGTGAATTGAAGGACAAATCCTGATCAAAAATAACTCCAAGGTTCCTCACAGAGCTATTAAGAGAAAGAGTAACCACATCCAAACTGAAAGTTTGATTTGGAAAGGAATTTCTAAGGTTTTTTGGACCAACAAGAATGACTTCAGTCTTATCTGAATTTAATAGCAGGAAATTACAAGTCATCCAAGCTTTGATTTCCTTAAGACAGGCTTCTAACTTGGCTAATTGATTACTATCATCTGGCTTCATTGACAGGTATAATTGTGTGTCATCCGCATAACAAAGAAAATGTATACAGTGCTTTCTAATAATGTTGCCTAACAGAAGCATATATAAACTAAAAAGAGTAGGGCCTAGCACAGATCCCTGTGGAACTCCATGACTAAGCTTTGAGTTGAAAGAAAACTCATTATTTACATGAACAAACTGGAACCTATCAGATAAATAAGATCTAAACCATTGCAACGAAGTTCCATTAAGTCCAACATAGTGTTCTAATCTATCAAGTAGAATATTATGATCGATAGTATCAAAAGCTGCACTAAGGTCTAAAAGGACAAGTACAGAAACTAGTCCATTATCAGATGCAATGAGGAGGTCGTTAGTGACCTTCGCTAAGGCTGTTTCAGTACTATGATGGATTCTAAACCCAGATTGAAACTCTTCAAGTAAACCATTTCCCTGCAGGTGCTCAAATAATTGCGTAGCAACAACTCTTTCTAAGATTTTTGAAATGAAAGGGAGATTAGAGATTGGTCTATAGTTAGCTAAAGCTCCTGGATCTAGCGTTGGCTTTTTGAGTAAGGGTTTAATTACAGCCGTTTTAAAAGCCTGCGGTACATGGCTTAAAGTTAATGAAGAATTGATTATATGAAGAATAAAGCTACCAATAAGTGGGAAGACTTCTTTAAATAACCTGGTAGGAATAGGGTCTAAAAGACAAGTTGAAGGTTTGGATGAGGAAACTATTTTGTCTAACTCACAAAGGTCGATTGGAGTAAACTCATCAAGACAGAGATCAATAGAAGGAGTTGTAGTAGTTACAGTATTTAAGTTAACTGTGGGAAGAATCTGATTGATTTTATCTCTGATGGATGAAATTTTATTATTGAAAAAGTTCATAAAGTCCTGACTAGTAAGCTCTAAGGGAATGCTAGGATTGACAGAGTCCTGACTCTTTGTCAACCTGGCTACAGTACTGAAAAGAAACCTGGGATTATTCTTGTTCTCTTCTATTAATGCAGAGTAATAACTCATTCTAGCTTTTCTAAGAGATTTTTTATAAATTAAAAGATGATTTCTCCAAGCTAAATAGATTTCATCTAAATTAGTAGAGCGCCATTTTCTTTCTAATTGACGAGTCTTCTGTTTTAAGGTACGAGTTTCTGTGTTGAACCAAGGAGTTAGAAATCTCTGATTAGACTTTTTCTTTTTTAAGGGGGCCACCAAGTCTAGAGTCTGATGCAGAGAAGCTGAAACACTATCCACCATGTTATCAATTACAGAAGGAGCAAGCTGTCTATAGCTTATTTCTGTTGTGTTGACACATGGCATAGAGGAAACAATCTGCATAAATTTGGAAACAGCATCATCTGAGAGGCATCTACTGTAATAATATTTTTCTTTAGGAGCCAAATAGTCAGAAATAGTAAAATCAAAGGTTAACAGACAATGGTCTGACAGTGCAGGGTTATGAGGAGACACTACAAGATTTTCTATTTCTATGCCATATGTCAAAACAAGGTCCAATGTATGGTGGAGGTAATGAGTAGAATTTCCTACTTTCTGAGAAAACCCAATTGAATCTAATATTGAATTGAATGCCACATTAAGGCAGTCACTATCTACATCCACATGTATATTAAAGTCCCCTACTATAATTATTCTATCAGATTTCAGCACTAAATCAGCTAAGAAATCAGCAAATTCGGATAAAAATTCTGAGTAGGTTGATGGGGGACGATAAACTATGGCAAATAAAATTGGGTTTAACCTAAAATTGCTAAAGTGCCCAATACTGAGGACCAGGCCCTCAAAGGAATTATAACATGTTTTTTGCTTTACATTAACTAGTAATTTGGAATGGTAAATTGTTGCTACTCCTCCTCCACGACCAGAACTTCTGGGATTTTGACAGTTTAAATAACCAGAGGGAGTTGATTCATTTAAACCAACATAATCCTCATGTCCTAACCAAGTCTCTGTAAGGGAAATTAAATCAATCTGATGATCAATTAACAAATCATGGACTAACCGAGACTTGGGAGTTAGAGACCTAATATTTAATAAACCACATTTAATTTTTAAATTATGAGGAGGAACAGAGGCCAAATCATTCAATTTAGAGGCTTTATGTTTAATTTGAGTTTTACCAATATTTTGCTTTATCACTTTGGGATGCTTATACATTATATTTTTATCCACTTTGGAGGGAGCAGACAACGATTCTCTGATGGGGAAGTCAGGGGCTAAGCTGAGGGGTGGCGGATGAAGAGGAGCTGCAGAGAGGCGTGTAAGACTGCGACTCTGCTTCCTCGTCCCCACTCTGATGGTTTTGGAAATTTGGATAAAAAAGATGCCAGATTGTTAGATAAATGAGAAGCACCATCCAAAGTGGGATGAATGCTGTCTCGTCTCATAAGACCAGGTTTTCCCCAAAAAGAGCTCCAATTGTCAATGTAGCCCACGTCATTTTTAGGACACCACACAGACAGCCAGCGGTTCAAGGATGACGAGCGGCTAAACATGTCATCACTGGTCAGATTGGGGAGGGGCCCAGAGAATACTACAGTGGCAGACATTGTTTTTGCAAAGTCACACACCGATTCTATATTAAGTTTCGTGACTTCCGACTGCCGGAGACGGATGTCATTAATGCCGGCGTGAATAACAATTGTGGAATATTTACAGTTACTTTTAGCCAGCATTTTCAAATTTGACTCGATGTCGCCTGCTCTGGCCCCAGGAATGCATTGGACTATGGCCGCTGGAGTCTCTAGGTTCACGTTTCTGACTACAGAGTCGCCAATGATCAGAGTTTTTTCCTCAGCGGGTGTATCGCTGAGCGGGGAAAAATGATTAGAAACGTGAACAGGTTGGTGGTGTACCGAGGCTTTGCGACTAGGCTTCCTTCTCACCATCACCCACCCAGTCTCCTCGCTGCTGAGGAGAGCCGAGGGACCGCTGACAGTGGGACCTAAGCTAGCTAGCTCCGCTGCAGCTAATGGGCGTCCGTCAAGATTAACTGGCGCAGACGGTGTTTCAATGCAGCGGAGCCGGGATTCCAAATCAGACAACCTCGCCTCGAGCGCCTCAAAAAGACAATATTTATTACATTTACCGTTATCGCTAAAAGAGGCAGAGGTGTAGCTAAACATCTGACAGAGAGAGCACACCAGAGGAGGAGAGGAAAGAGAGCTAGTAGCCATAGCTAGTGGCTAGAGAGCAAACCACAAAGCAAACCACACAGGCAGACAGCAAAACAGGAAGTGACGATACATTACCACAAGGAAGTGACGATCCAATCCCAATGATTAAGAAGGCTTATTGGTTGATAAGAAGAACAGTACGGGGGGGGGGGGGGTTATCCTTTTTTAATAAAAGCGAAATGGTGGCTTGATATAAAGTTGGAGGGAGCACTTTTACCTGAAATGACTCCATATACATTGTGTGTAGGAGAGGCACAAGCTTGTTACAAAATTTCTTATAGAATTCGGCTGGGAAGCCATCAGGCCCCGCAGTCTTCCTACGCTGCAAAGATAAAATTGAAGTTTTTATTGTTTCAGGGGTGACCGTTTCTTCAAGTGATGCAACATCATCTGGATTAAGTTGAGGAATGTTCAAATTATTAAAAAAGTTAGTAAATAGATTTCGGTCATGTTGAGAATCAGATGTATATAACTTAGAGTAAAAACTTTTAAACTCATTATTGATAAGCCTGTGGTCTGAGGTAGTAGGGCCAGAGGAAGTTTTAATTGCCGAAATAATTCTTGAAGCAGTTTTTTTGCGAAGTTGTTGAGCTAAGAGCCTGGTAGGTTTATCCCCATCTTCAAATATTTTTTGCCGAGATTTAAGAAGAGATTCCTCTGCGCGTTGAGTTGTTAAGAGGTCAAATTCAGTCTTTAAAATTGTCCTTTCTTTAAGGAGCCCCGGTGCGGGGCTTACTGCATGCTGATGGTCCAGGTGGAGAATAGAGGAGGTGAGCTCAGAAATTTTACTTTTGCGATGCTTATTAGTGTGAGACGTAAAGGAGATTATCTGTCCACGCAAATAAGCCTTTAATGCTTCCCAGCGAGTAGATGCTGAAGTGTCCAAAATAGAATTAGTTTCAAGAAATAAATCAATTTTGCCTGTTAAATAAGATACAAAATTAGGGTCTGAAAGAAGAAGAGGGTTGAAGCGCCAAGGTCTAGGTGACATATTTTCCTGTATAGCAAGCTGAAGTTTAAGTGGTGCATGGTCTGAGATAACAATACCTTCATAGTCACAGGCTTTCATTGAACCAAGTAAAAAGACGTCAATAAAAAAATGATCTATTTGGGAAAAAGAATTATGTACAGGTGAAAAGAAAGAATAGGATTTTGAGGATGGGAATTTAAAACGCCAAGGGTCAACATATTCATGATCATTCATAAATAATTTAGTTGCTTCGGGTGATTTTGAGATGGGACAGGGTTTATTAGAAGAACGGTCTAGACTAGGATCTAAAACTAGGTTAAAGTCACCACCAAGAATTAGGTGATGTCTGTCTAAATTTGGGATGAAGCTGAAAAGATGGCTCAACAAATTGATGTCATCTCAGTTTGGAGCATAAATGTTAACAAGTGCCAGGGCAGTATTATAAAGAGTACCAAAGACCATAACGTAATGACCACTAGGGTCTAAAATAGAGTTGGAGACAAGAAAGGGAACATCTTTATGGATGAGGATAGCAGTGCCTCTGCTTTTGGAGTGGAAGTTTGAATGGAAGATGCTGCCCCACCCATTCTTTCCTGATCCTAAAGTGGTCAAGAGTGCGAAGGTGCGTCTCCTGCAAAAAGGCAATGCCCACATTCAGATGATGAAGACGGTCAAGAACTCGCTTTCTTTTCACAGGATTATTTAGACCATTAACATTCCAGTTGATAAAATTTGTATAAAAGTTACTTATGGGGGTGCTAATTGACATTTTTGCCTCTCACCAGGGAAAAGCAGGAATAACAACTGGGGATTGGGGATGGGGGGGAGGCACATGCATGCGCAGGCACACACACACACACACACACACACACACACACACACACACACACACACACACACACACACACACACACAGAGTCAAAGAAGTGAGAAAAAAACCCCAACAAAAATAGAACCTCTAAGCCATTCACCTCCTTCAGTGAGGTGAAGGTGACCCACCCTGTAAAAAAACACAGTAGTTGTATGCTTGTGTATAGTAGGATGTGTGTTTAACAGCATCCTGCTGAATAATATTTTTTTTTAAAGGATGAAAACTCATGCAAATCTATGAACAGTAACAGAAAGTACAGACAATTATAAAGAAATTAAAAATAAAAGAATTCGGAAAGAAAACTTGACTGATTAGATTACAAGTCATTCTGGTGATCAAACAAAATAATTACACAAGAAGCACAATGAGGGGGAAAAAAAGGGAAAAAAAACAAAAACAAAAACAAAAAAAACGATTAAGAACAATGGGGGGTGGAAAACTAAAAGTGAAGCCAGGACACCCTCAAAGACGATCCTGTAATAGTTATGAACTAGAGAAAGAGAGAGGGTGAAAAATCTCAAAATAATCCAAACCCCAAATAATTTGGGATAAGTGGCAGCACATTAACAATATTCCAGTTAGTGTAATTATCGATGGACACCATTACAATAAAATGTGCAATAAAATCACATGAACAATCAGAGCATTGAAGCTTAACACATTTAACGTTTAACAATAACTCTAGGCTCAAAACACTTTGAACTTATGGTGTAAAAAGTATCTGTAGTACCTGAGAGTCAATCATCTGCAGTACCGGCGGAGTACCCCGTGGTTGTCAAAGTCGGTATATGTTCATTAATGAACACAAGCGCTTCTGAAGGGCTTGTAAAGCTGACCCGATCGTTGTTCCACATGAAAACCAGACGAGCGGGGTGATAAAGACGAAAGGGGATGTTAGCTTGATGGAGCCTGCGCTTCACTGTGTTAATGGAGGAGCAGAGCCGGGCCACCTCTGGGCTGACGTCTGGGAAGAATTGGATTTGCTTGCCTCAGTACAAAATCGGTCCATCGTGGCGGCTGGCGAGACACAGTATTAGATCTTGGACCCTGTAGCTGTGCTTTCTGACCAGAAGTGGCCTTGGCCTGTCCCCCGCCGCTGAAGATCTGGGTACAGCAGTCCAGTGGACGCAGTCAATGATAATTGGCATCTCAAAAGCAGGTGGATCAAAAACTTTACGAAGCAGACCACTGATAAAGTTAGCTGGATCAGGCAACTCCGCAGACTTGGGTAAGCTAACAATGCGGATATTCTCTCTTTGTGTGTAGTTGCTCAAGTAGTCCAGTTGTTTCTTAAGGCTTTGAGTGTGACTGTCGCCAAATTGCGACATAACCCCTAGTGGTAAAGAGTGGTAAATATTTTTTGTCAATAAAATAATTCAGATTTCAAAGGATATAACTTGAAGGTGGTAAGAGATAATGGCTTACTGTCAATTAGAAAGATGTAAAATATGATCCAAAGTTTCAGATAGGAGTGATTTTATGCATTTAATTTGCATAATGCCACGTCAGCTATATTGAATTACATAACTCAGTCAAAAGCGGACTTTGGACATATTAACACAAAGAATGGTTCAGTCTTTTGACACCGTTTTTTGTACAGGGATACGTTATCATCTTATCTTCAAAGTATATGAACAAGAAATCAGTACAATGTAAAAAAAAAAACCAAAGAAATTCGTCACTTACCGGCGGCTAAGGGGACTCGCTCGCTGCCATGGTGGGTGCGTTTTCGTCCATCATGGTTGTTATTTTGCGTTCTGTCGTTTCGGTCATTTACACTCTCTACTACATCTACAAAGTCTTATGATTATCCCACATAAATTTCGCTTGTATTGCGCGGCTATTTTCCGTGTACGAAGCCATCTAAGTGACGGTGCACGACGATGGATGGTGGCCATATTAGCTTTCTGAGCTAAAAGAAGGGAATACAGGAAAAGGAAATTAGGAGTTCTTCTTCTTTGGTGTATTACATGTCAGCCATGATTCCTCCAACGTGTGTCTGCCACCTTCTGAACTGCCAGTACAAGTCGTCAGTATAGCTGGGGAGTACAGGGATGTCAGAATTAGTTGACAGGCACAGTGCCGCACTCTGCCACTAGGGGCACGCAAAATCTCACACTCAAAGGGTTAATTGGCTCATTTTCCTTCATAAGCCGAGTCACCGTCTTGTCTAGCCCCGTGAGACTGTCACAGGTGTCGGTGACGGATTCCTCCATGTCTTGAATTTTTCTCCCATCCATCAACAACTTGCTACAGAGCTGAAATAGCTGCCCCACATTCTTTCTGAAAATTTGCCAGCGACTCAAGATTTTTATTTATTTATTTATTTATTTGAACATCTAGACAAAAAGAAAAAAAATTAAAACAAAAAATCAAAAAAAAAAAAATTAAAATGTTCAAAAGGAGTGGGAAGAAGCCAACACTTATATAGTCCTACCCCTTCTCCATACCAAATAAATTATAATAACATTCTAGTCATTATTCATCCCACAATTACATTCATAATATAATACCATGATATATAATACACCTTATAATTAAATTATGCTATAGAAACGATACAACAATAATAGTTTATATTGACAATAATACCAACATCTAATAATAATTGTAATAATAATAAATAAATACTTCTGGTATGTGTCATGCTGCCCGAGCGGTCAAGGCACACCAGAGAAGGAACGGAGGCTTCCAAACAGTTTTGCAATCAGCAATTTTTCTTTATTACAAAAGATACTTCGCAGGCAACAACTCACGTGAACATCCAACACCCACCCCAAACCAAATGACAAACACCTGTTATATACTTAGTGAGATAATTAGACTTAATTGGAACATACCAAAATCCCAAGCAAAACAATAAACATTTTCATATTTCTACATACCCAATAACATCTAAAAGAGACAACTACATAAATAATTTCCCACCTATTTACAGAATAAATACCACACCATAAATAATACAATAAATAGTTTAAACCCTTATTTACATATTAAATTACCCCTTACTCAACCATCACATGCCTCCTTCCTCCTGGCATCCTTTAAAAGGCACTCAAACCCTTAAGGAGTCTTTTGCCTGGATACCACCAGGAAGCATGCAGGCAAAGATACGTGGTCTTATTCAATCGCCCCACCCCAATTAATATAATTAACCTTAACATTTATCTCACAAAAGGAATTCATTTCAGTCAAAACAGATCTCCAATTATATGTGCACTTTAACAATATAATCCATGTTAACATTTACAAATTCTACACATATAATATAATTCTCAGTTACAGAAGACTGTAGCAGTGGCGACACTCCGTCGTCACATTTCCTCCCCCCCCCCTCCCAAGAGTACAGTACTCTATGAGTCATGTACTCTGGAGAGGCTGTCTGCCACAATGTTGGTTTTCCCTGCCATATACCGAACAGTAAAGTTATAAGGCTGAAGGGACAAATACCACCCTGTAAGACGACTATTCGTGTCCTTCATCCTATTCAGCCACTGTAGGGCCCGATGATCTGTCTCCAACGTGAAATGATGCCCAAGTAAATAGTATTTAAGAGACCCTATTGCCCATTTCATGGCAAGACACTCTTTCTCTACTGTAGACTATCTTGTCTCCCGGTCCAACAACTTACGGCTCAAGAACAGTACTGGGTGTCTCTCTCCCTTCACCTTCTGAAGAAGTACTGCTCCGATGCCAACTCCTGAAGCATCTGTCTGTAGAATAAATTGACGGACGAAATCCAGACTGTAGAGAACCTTCTCACCAGAAATAGCACCCTTCAGATCTTCAAAGGCTCTACCACACTCCTCTGTCCATTTTACCCTATTTGGTGCTGAAGCCTTAGTGAGGTCAGTCAGGATTGCTGCTCTTTCAGCAAAATGGGGAATGAATTTACTATACCATCCTACCATTCCCATAAACGACCGTACCTTCTTCTTGGTAGTAGCCACAGGATAGGTCCGAATGGCATCCACTTTACCCACTAGTGGTCTAATGACCCCCTGACCAACCACATGTCCCATGTACTCCACCTGCTGCTGTCCAAACGCACATTTGCGTGGATTGATAGTCAGTCCTGCCCTCTTAATCAAATGAAGGACCTGCCTAAGATGTAGCAAATGTTCCTTCCAGGTCTGACTATAGATGACTACGTCATCTAAATAGGCAGCCGCAAAGTCTGATACTTCTCTTAATACCTGGTCCATGAGCCGCTGGAAAGTTGCAGGCTCCCCCTGGAGGCCAAATGGCATAACCTTGAACTGAAAATTGCCATAAGGTGTTTTAAAGGCTTTAAATTCTTTCGTTTCAGGTGCCAAGGCCACCTGCTAATATCCCTTGCTTAGGTCTAGCTTGGAAATAAACCTAGCCCTGCCCACCTTCTCTAATAACTCGTCAATACGGGGCATGGGGTACGACTCAAACTTAGAGACTGCATTCAATTCAATTCGATTCAATTCAACTTTATTTATATAGCGCCATTTCACAACAACAGTCATCTCATAGCACTATCAACTGTAGGGGGGGAACCCCCACAGTTGCAGAAAGACCCCAGCAATCAGGCGATCCCCTGTGAGCAAGCACTTGGCGACGGTGGAGAGGAAAAACTCCCTTTTAACAGGAAGAAACCTCCAGCTGAACCAGGCTCAGGGAGGGGCAGTCATCTGCTGCGACTGGCTGGGGGGTGAGGGGATAGAGAAGAAGAAAAGAACAGACATGTAGAGAGCAAACAGCACGATGGGGACTCAATCTATGGGAGAGAACAAACAGATGTTAATGACCAGAAAAAAAAAAAAAAAAATTCATAGAGAGTGAGGAAAGGAGTGAGGCCCAGTGCATTACTGGAGGTCCCCCGGCTGACTAAACCTATTAGCAGCATAACTAAGGGAGGGTTCAGAAACACATGATCCCTCCCTAATTGTAGGCTATATCAAAAAGGTAGGTTTTAGCCCTATTCTTAAAAACAGAGATCGAGTCTGACTCCCGAATCCAGATTGGCAGCTGATTCCACAGGAGAGGAGCTTGATAACTGAAGGCTCTGCCTCCCATTGTACTTTTGGAGATTCTAGGTATTACAAGTAATCCTGCATTTTGGGAGCGTAGTGCTCTGTTAGGATAATACGGTAGTATCAAATCTTTTAAATAAAAAGGAGCCTGATTGTTTAGAGCTTTGTAAGTAAGAAGAAGGATTTTAAACTTAATTCTAAACTCTATGGGAAGCCAATGAAGGGAGGCCAGAACCGGAGAGATATGATCTCTCTTTCTAGTACCTGTTAAAACTCTTGCTGCAGCATTTTGGATCAGCTAAAGACTTTTTAAAGATGTTTTAGGACAGCCTGATAATAAAGAATTACAATAATCTAATCTCAAGCTAACAAAAGCGTGGATCAGTTTCTCAGCATCACTCTGAGACAAGATGCTCCTAATCTTGGCAATATTACGCAAATGATAGAAGGCAGTCTTAGAAACAAATTTAATATGTGAATTGAAGGACAAATCCTGATCAAAAATAACTCCAAGGTTCCTCACAGAGCTATTAAGAGAAAGAGTAACCGCATCCAAACTGAAAGTTTGATTTGGAAAGGAATTTCTAAGGTTTTTTGGACCAACAAGAATGACTTCAGTCTTATCTGAATTTAATAGCAGGAAATTACAAGTCATCCAAGCTTTGATTTCCTTAAGACAGGCTTCTAACTTGGCTAATTGATTACTATCATCTGGCTTCATTGACAGGTATAATTGTGTGTCATCTGCATAACAATGAAAATGTATACGGTGCTTTCTAATAATGTTGCCTAACGGAAGCATATATAAACTAAAAAGAGTAGGGCCTAGCACAGATCCCTGTGGAACTCCATGACTAAGCTTTGAGTTGAAAGAAAACTCATTATTTACATGTACAAACTGGAACCTATCAGATAAATAAGATCGAAACCATTGCAACGAAGTTCCATTAAGTCCAACATAGTGTTCTAATCTATCAAGTAGAATATTATGATCGATAGTATCAAAAGCTGCATTAAGGTCTAAAAGGACAAGTACAGAAACTAGTCCATTATCAAATGCAATGAGGAGGTCGTTAGTGACCTTCGCTAAGGCTGTTTCAGTACTATGATGGATTCTAAACCCAGATTGAAACTCTTCAAGTAAACTATTTCCCTGCAGGTGGTCAAATAATTGCGTAGCAACAACTCTTTCTAAGATTTTTGAAATGAAAGGGAGATTAGAGATTGGTCTATAGTTAGCTAAAGCTCCTGGATCTAGCGTTGGCTTTTTGAGTAAGGGTTTAATTACAGCCGTTTTAAAAGCCTGCGGTACATGGCCTAAAGTTAATGAAGAATTGATTATATGAAGAATAAAGCTACCAATAAGTGGGAAGACTTCTTTAAATAACCTGGTAGGAATAGGGTCCAAAAGACAAGTTGAAGGTTTGGATGAGGAAACTATTTTGTCTAACTCACAAAGGTCGATTGGAGTAAACTCATCAAGACAGAGATCAATAGAAGGAGTTGTAGTAGTTACAGTATTTAAGTTAACTGTGGGAAGAATCTGATTGATTTTATCTCTGATGGATGAAATTTTATTATTGAAAAAGTTCATAAAGTCCTGACTAGTAAGCTCTAAGGGAATGCTAGGATTGACAGAGTCCTGACTCTTTGTCAACCTGGCTACAGTACTGAAAAGAAACCTGGGATTATTCTTGTTCTCTTCTATTAATGCAGAGTAATAACTCATTCTAGCTTTTCTAAGAGATTTTTTATAAATTAAAAGATGATTTCTCCAAGCTAAATAGATTTCATCTAAATTAGTAGAGCGCCATTTTCTTTCTAATTGACGAGTCTTCTGTTTTAAGGTACGAGTTTCTGTGTTGAACCAAGGAGTTAGAAATCTCTGATTAGACTTTTTCTTTTTTAAGGGGGCCACCAAGTCTAGAGTCTGATGCAGAGAAGCTGAAACACTATCCACCATGTTATCAATTACAGAAGGAGCAAGCTGTCTATAGCTTATTTCTGTTGTGTTGACACATGGCATAGAGGAAACAATCTGCATAAATTTGGAAACAGCATCATCTGAGAGGCATCTACTGTAATAATATTTTTTCTTTAGGAGCCAAATAGTCAGAAATAGTAAAATCAAAGGTTAACAGACAATGGTCTGACAGTACAGGGTTATGAGGAGACACTACAAGATTTTCTATTTCTATGCCATATGTCAAAACAAGGTCCAATGTATGGTGGAGGTAATGAGTAGAATTTCCTACTTTCTGAGAAAACCCAATCAAGTTAAGGTATCTGAAGTGGATGCAGAACCTCAGAGAGCCATCTTTTTTGGGGACCAGCACAATCGGGCTACACTACTCACTGACTGAATCCTCAATCACTCCCAGCTGCAACATCAGGTCAATTTCCTGCTTCAGTTTCGGGACCAACCGCTCAGGGATCCTATAAGACTTTCTACAGGGAACAGCCTCTTCCTTTAAATGAACCTTATGGTGAACAAATGTGGTGAAACCAGGTCTCTCCTGAAACAGTTCTGGATCTAATTGTGCCTCTAACTCTCTCCGCTGATTAACCTGCAAATGAGACACCTGAAATGAACAAGGCTCTGTGACATTTGTGGGAAAGGACTGTTGTCTCTCCTCATCCACTTCCGTTGCACAAATGAGGAGCTGATGATGCATCTGCTGAAGAACAGGCTGCTGCTGCTGATGCCCAGGCTGCTGAAATTCCTTTAACAAGTTAACATGGAAGCACTGATGTTTTGACTTCCTGTCAGGCATATGTAGTTCATATGTCACTGCACTTAGTTTCTTAGAAATTTCATACGGCTCCTGCCATCAAGCCAACAGCTTACTGTCACAAGAGGGCAGCAGTAACAACGCCTGCTGACCTGGGTGAAAAACCATCTTTCTGGCCTTCTTATCATACCAAGTCTTTTGTTTGGCCTGCGCCGTCCTCATGTGCTCCTGAGCCAAAGCAGTCATTCGATCCAGTTTTTCTCTCATTTTAATGACATATGAGACCACATTGTCCTGATCACTCAGTGGACTCTCCCAGTGCTCCTTTATTAAATCCAGTGGGCCCCTCACCTGATGGCCATATAGTAGTTCAAAAGGTGAGAACCCTGTTGAAGCCTGGGGCACCTCTCAATAAGCAAATAACAAGTACGGCACCCATTGGTCCCAATCCGAGCCCGTATCGGAAACAAATTTTCACAGCATGTTCTTCAAAGTCTGGTTAAATCACTCAACCAGTCCGTCTGTCTGAGGGTAATATGGGGTGGTCTTAATTCCCTTAATACCCAACAGCTTATATACCTGCTGCAACAGTTTTGATAAGAAATTTGTTCCACAGTCCATTAGGACCTCTCTGGGTATGCCTACCCTCGAAAATAACTGAATGAGGCAGTTGGCAACCTGCCTAGCCTTAATAGATTTTAATGGGAAGGCTTCCGGGTACCGAGTAGCATAGTCACATATCACCAGAATGTATCTATTACCCAAGGAGCTTCTCTCTAGGGGGCCAACTATATCCATCCCTGTTCTGTCAAATGGTGTTCCAATGACTGGTAATGGCTGCAGTTGGGCACGGGCTACTCCCCTAGGTGATGTAATCTGACATGTTTCACATGTTGCACAGAACTCCTTAATCTGGGTATACATTCCCAGCCACACAAACCTTCTAGCAATTCTTTGTAATGTCTTCTGGAATGCTAGATGACCTGCTCAAGGGATAACATGTCCCAGTTCCATAACCTTTGGTGTGAGGCCTTGTGGCAAAGCTATGGCCATAACTTCACCTTTCTGTTGGTACAAAATGCCCTTTTTAACAACATACATGGCCTCAGCCAAACAATCCACTCTGCCCTGTTTCACACCCTCAATGTCCGAGACTTTATCAAACCAAGGTTCTAGCGCTGGGTCAGTTTTCTGCAGTACAGCTATGTCAGAAGGGATATCAAAGTCTACTGACTGGCTTAGCTGTGGTGTTTCTTCACCCAAGTTCTTCACTGAAGCTAAAACCTTGTCTCTTCTTCTCTGAGCCTTTGATTTTGGCTGCTTAATAGGGGCTGCCTCTACCCCAGAATCATAAAAAGGCAACTCCTGGAGAACATTGGCAGCCCTCTGTGCCCTGGTTATCACCATATTACAATTTTTCCCAAAAGGTGCATTAAGCGTCTGCTCAATAGCGCCACCTGCCTATCCCTCCTCAGTTTGTTGTTCGTCCCTAACTTGTTGTATGATGTCCAACTCAGTTGGAACATCATTGCCAAGAATAACTGGATATGGCAAATCAGGCACAAGAGCTACAGAAAGGAGATAAGTTTGACCCCCCACTGTTAAATAGACCTCAGCAGTCGAGTACAACTTCTTATCCCCATGAACACAACTAATATTAACTGTAGACTCACTCCACGAATCCCAAGGGACCAAACTGGGCAGAACAACAGTCTGAAAACAACCAGAGTCTAACAAGGCCTCTTCACACTGACCATTAAGCAGAACAGTTGTTTTATATATTTCACTGTGAAGTGGTGCTAAAAGAGTGGGTCTTGGAACTGAGCATAACAATGAAGGCTTACTATTTTTCGTGGCAGGACATGAATATTGAGTATGACTGATTTTATTACACTGATAACAGCGTATATCTTTATTAGAGACAAAACGTGACTTTCTACTACCATTATATTTGCCATTTGTGACCTGACTGGAACTGGAATACAGTCTATTTTGAGCTTGATCACCCCTTTCTCCCCCATTAGACTTACTCCGTGTGGTGAAAGAGCTGTCACAGCTGAGAGTAGGTCTCCTGCTCCCAGACCTGGCTGACAGAAAGACCTCCGCAAGACGAGCAGCACCCTCTGCAGTCTTTGGGTCCCACTCTTGTATCCAGATTCCCAGTTCCGGGTCCACCATCCGCAGAAACTGCTCCAAAATCATCAGTTCCGAAATATCTTTTATAGTTGAGGTCTCTGGTTTAGTCCATTTATAAAACAGGTCCTTTAAACGTACATAAAGTTCACAAGGGGTTTCGTCCTGATAAATGTCCAGGGCATGAAACCTTCTCCTATAGGTGTTGGGTGTTATTTCATATTTAATTAAAATTGCTTCCTTCACTTTGTCATAATCGTCCGTGTCTGCAATGTCCATAAGCACATACGCACTCCGTGCTTTACCTGTGAGCAGAGGACCCAACTGAATAGCCCACTCTTCTTTACGCCAGCGGCAGACCGTAGCAATCCTCTCAAACGTTGCCAGATAGTGCTCGATGTCGTCCTCGAGAGAAAGAGGATTCAGCCTGGGCTCGTGGTGCATTTGTGTTGTCCTCGCCTGCACCTGCAGCGGTAGGTTATCCTCCTGCGGGCCGACCCGACTGGCCGTCACCCTGGGGTCTCCCCCCAAAGCACCGTCATCACTCCTGCGTTCAGCCCGGCTCCCACACTCCTCTCTCAGCTCCACCACTTGTGATTGCATCTGGCAAACTTGATGCTGCACAGTCTGCCACCTTTGTTCTTGAAGAGAGGCTTCTTCCTCCCTCTGACGGTCTCCGACTGTCAGTAAACATATCATGGACTTCACCAAGCTCGTCAGTTCTTCCAGCTCGTCCAGTCCACTGGCCCCCTGCTCCTCAGTTGCCATACTTGCGTCAAAATCCTCTACTTGTTCTTGTTGCATCTTTATTTTCCTTTTGGACATTGCTCCTTCTATCCCGTGTTATCACTTCTTAATTTGACAACACTTTCTTGACCAAACGTCACCATTTGTCAGGGAACAAACCACTTCCGGCACCAACTGTTACGCTGCCCGAGCGGTCAAGGCACACCAGAGAAGGAATGGAGGTTTCCAAACAGTTTTGCAATCAGCAATTTTTCTTTATTACAAATGATACTTCGCAGGCAACAACTCACGTGAACATCCAGCACCCACCCCAAACCAAATGACAAACACCTGTTATATACTTAGTGAAATAATTAGACTTAATTGGAACATACCAAAATCCCAAGCAAAACAATAAACATTTTCATATTTCCACATACCCAATAACATCTAAAAGAGACAAATACATAAATAATTTCCCACCTATTTACAGAATAAATACCACACCATAAATAATACAATAAATAGTTTAAACCCTTATTTACATATTAAATTACCCCTTACTCAACCATCACATGCCTCCTTCCTCCTGGCATCCTTTAAAAGGCACTCAAACCCCTAAGGAGTCTTTTGCCTGGATACCACCAGGAAGCATGCTGGCAAAGGTACGTGGTCTTATTATTCAATCGCCTCACCCCAATTAATATAATTAACTTTAACATTTATCTCACAAAAGGAATCCAATTCAGTCAAAACAGATCTCCAATTATATGTACACTTTAACAATACAATCCATGGTAACATTTACAAATTCTACACATATAATATAATTCTCAATTACAGAAGACCGTAGCAGTGGCGACACTCCATCGTCACAGTATGTTTAATATAATTATAGACAATATTATCATCATCATAATCACCATATATACCACCATATACCCCCACATGGCTTACAATACCTAGGTGCAATAAGTAACCATATAATAATAATAACCATAATGATAGGTAGCCACATGGTAGTTACAACAACAACAATAATAATAATAATA